>CM042323.1:13543239-14095739 GCA_023566125.1 Zingel zingel
CCACAGTAGATATGGACATGTTGGGCATCACTACAAACGTTAAGAGCTGTAGTATGCAAATCAGGTTTCAAATTCAACGGGAATCCATATGTGGCCGTTTGGGGACAGCACAAAGTCAGGAGGTTTATCAACATAATTGTCGAAATCTGGATTTGTTTAAGTTAGCTTTTTTCTTGCTTTTCTCCATATTTCCACAGTAGATATGGACATGTTGGGCATCCCTACAAACGCGAAGAGCTGTAGTATGCAAATCAGGTTTCAAATTCAACGGGAATCCAAATTTGGCCATTTGGGGAAGCGCAAAGTCAGGAGATTTAGCAATAAATCTGGATTTGTTTGAGTTGGCTTTTTTCTGGATTTTCTCCATAATTCCACAGTAGATATGGACATGTTGGGCATACCTACAAACGTAAAGAGCCATAGTATGCGAATCAGTTTTCAAATTCAACGGGAACCCATATTCGGCCATTTTGGGAAGCGCAAAGTCAGGAGTTTTAGCAACAAATCTGGATTTGTTTAAGTTGCCTTTTTTTCTGGCTTTTCTCCATAATTCCACAGTAGATATGGACATGTTGGGCATACCTAGAAACTAGAAGAGCTGTAGTATGCGAATCAGCTTTCAAATTCAACGGGAACCCATATTCGGCCATTTGGGGAAGCGCAAAGTCAGGAGTTTTAGCAACAAATCTGGATTTGTTTGAGTTGGCTTTTTTCTTGCTTTTCTCCATATTTCCACAGTAGATATGGACATGTTGGGCATCGCTACAAACGAGAAGAGCTGTAGTATGCAAATCAGGTTTCAAATTCAACGGGAATCCAAATTCGGCCATTTGGGGAAGCGCAAAGTCAGGAGTTTTAGCAACATAATTGTCGAAATCTGGATTTGTTTGTTTTGGCTTTTTTCTTGGTTTTCTCCATATTTCCACAGTAGATATGGACATGTTGGGCATCCCTACAAACGTGAAGAGCTGTAGTATGCAAATCAGGTTTCAAATTCAACGGGAATCCAAATTTGGCCATTTAGGGAAGCGCAAAGTCAGGAGGTTTAGCACCAAATCTGGATTTGTTTGAGTTGGCTTTTTCCTGGCTTTTCTCCATAATTCCACAGTAGATATGGAAATGTTGGGCATCCCTACAAACGTGAAGAGCTTTAGTATGCGAATCAGCTTTCAAATTCAACGGGAATCCAAATTCGGCCATTTGGGGAAGTGCAAAGTCAGGAGGTTTAGCAATAAATCTGGATTTGTTTGAGTTGGCTTTTTTCTGGATTTTCTCCATAATTCCACAGTAGATATGGACATGTTGGGCATCGCTACAAACGAGAAGAGCTGTAGTATGCAAATCAGGTTTCAAATTCAACGGGAATCCAAATTCGGCCATTTGGGGAAGCGCAAAGTCAGGAGTTTTAGCAATAAATCTGGATTTGTTTGAGTTGGCTTTTTTCTGGATTTTCTCCATAATTCCACAGTAGATATGGACATGTTGGGCATCGCTACAAACGAGAAGAGCTGTAGTATGCAAATCAGGTTTCAAATTCAACGGGAATCCAAATTCGGCCATTTGGGGAAGCGCAAAGTCAGGAGTTTTAGCAACATAATTGTCGAAATCTGGATTTGTTTGTTTTGGCTTTTTTCTTGGTTTTCTCCATATTTCCACAGTAGATATGGACATGTTGGGCATCCCTACAAACGTGAAGAGCTGTAGTATGCAAATCAGGTTTCAAATTCAACGGGAATCCAAATTTGGCCATTTAGGGAAGCGCAAAGTCAGGAGGTTTAGCACCAAATCTGGATTTGTTTGAGTTGGCTTTTTCCTGGCTTTTCTCCATAATTCCACAGTAGATATGGAAATGTTGGGCATCCCTACAAACGTGAAGAGCTTTAGTATGCGAATCAGCTTTCAAATTCAACGGGAATCCAAATTCGGCCATTTGGGGAAGTGCAAAGTCAGGAGGTTTAGCAATAAATCTGGATTTGTTTGAGTTGGCTTTTTTCTGGATTTTCTCCATAATTCCACAGTAGATATGGACAGGTTGGGCATCCCTACAAACGTTAAGAGCTGTAGTATGCGAATCAGGTTTCAAATTCAACGGCAATCCAAATTCGTCCATTTGGGGAAGCGCAAAGTCAGGAGGTTTAGCAACATAATTGTCGAAATCTGGATTTGTTTGAGTTGGCTTTTTTCTTGGTTTTCTCCATAATTCCACAGTAGATATGGACATGTTGGGCAAACCTACAAACGATAAGAGCTGTAGTATGCGAATCAGGTTTCAAATTCAACGGGAATCCATATGTGGCCGTTTGGGGACAGCACAAACTCAGGAGGTTTATCAACATAATTGTCGAAATCTGGATTAGTTTGAGTTAGCTTTTTTCTTGCTTTTCTCCATATTTCCACAGTAGATATGGACATGTTGGGCATCCCTACAAACGTGACGAGCTGTAGTATGCAAATCAGGTTTCAAATTCAACTGGAATCAATATTTGGCCATTTGGGGACAGCACAAAGTCAAGAGGTTTAGCAACATAATTTTCGAAATCTGGATTTGTTTGAGTTGGCTTTTTTCTGGCTTTTCTCCATAATTCCACAGTAGATATGGAAATGTTGGGCATGCCTAAAAACATGAAGAGCTGTAGCATTCAAAACAGGTTTCAAATTCAAAGTTAATCCAAATTCGGCCATTTGGGGAAGCGCAAAGTCAGGAGGTTTAGCAACAAATCTGGATTTGTTTGAGTTGGCTTTTTTCTGGCTTTTCTCCATATTTCCACAGTAGATATAGACATGTTGGGCATCCCTACAAACGTGAAATGCTGTAGTATGCAAATCAGGTTTCAAATTCAACGGGAATCCAAATTTGGCCATTTGGGGAAGCGCAAAGTCAGGAGGTTTAGCAACAAATCTGGATTTGTTTGAGTTGGCTTTTTCTGGCTTTTCTCCATAACTCCACAGTAGATATGGAAATGTTGGGCATACCTACAAATGTGAAGAGCTGTAGTATGCAAATCAGGTTTCAAATTCAACTGGAATCAATATTTGGCCATTTGGGGACAGCACAAAGTCAAGAGGTTTAGCAACATAATTTTCGAAATCTGGATTTGTTTGAGTTGGCTTTTTCTGGCTTTTCTCCATAATTCCACAGTAGATATGGAAATGTTGGGCATACCTACAAACGTGAAGAGCTGTAATATGCAAATCAGTTTTCAAATTCAACGGGAATCCAAATTTGGCCATTTGGGGAAGCGCAAAGTCAGGAGGTTTAGCAACAAATCTGGATTTGTTTGAGTTGACTTTTTCTGGCTTTTCTCCATAATTCCACAGTAGATATGGAAATGTTGGGCATACCTACAAACGTGAAGAGCTGTAGTATGCAAATCAGGTTTCAAATTCAACTGGAATCAATATTTGGCCATTTGGGGACAGCACAGAGTCAAGAGGTTTAGCAACATAATTTTCGAAATCTGGATTTGTTTGAGTTAGCTTTTTTCTTGCTTTTCTCCATATTTCCACAGTAGATATGGACATGTTGGGCATCCCTACAAACGTTAAGAGCTGTAGTATGCGAATCAGGTTTCAAATTCAACGGGAATCCAAATTCGGCCATTTGGGGAAGCGCAAAGTCAGGAGGTTTAGCAATAAATCTGGATTTGTTTGTGTTGGCTTTTTTCTTGGTTTTCTCCATATTTCCACAGTAGATATGGACATGTTGGGCATCACTACAAACGTTAAGAGCTGTAGTATGCAAATCAGGTTTCAAATTCAACGGGAATCCATATGTGGCCGTTTGGGGACAGCACAAAGTCAGGAGGTTTATCAACATAATTGTCGAAATCTGGATTTGTTTAAGTTAGCTTTTTTCTTGCTTTTCTCCATATTTCCACAGTAGATATGGACATGTTGGGCATCCCTACAAACGCGAAGAGCTGTAGTATGCAAATCAGGTTTCAAATTCAACGGGAATCCAAATTTGGCCATTTGGGGAAGCGCAAAGTCAGGAGATTTAGCAACAAATCTGAATTTGTTTGAGTTGGCTTTTTTCTGGCTTTTCTCCATAATTCCACAGTAGATATGGACATGTTGGGCATCCCTACAAACGTTAAGAGCTGTAGTATGCAAATCACGTTTCAAATTCAACGGGAATCCATATGTGGCCGTTTGGGGACAGCACAAAGTCAGGAGGTTTATCAACATAATTGTCGAAATCTGGATTTGTTTGAGTTAGCTTTTTTCTTGCTTTTCTCCATATTTCCACAGTAGATATGGACATGTTGGGCATCCCTACAAACGTGAAGAGCTGTAGTATGCAAATCAGGTTTCAAATTCAACGGGAATCCAAATTTGGCCATTTGGGGAAGCGCAAAGTCAGGAGGTTTAGCAACAAATCTGGATTTGTTTGAGTTGGCTTTTTCTGGCTTTTCTCAATAATTCCACAGTAGATATGGAAATGTTGGGCATACCTACAAACGTGAAGAGCTGTAACATGCAAATCAGGTTTCAAATTCAACTGGAATCAATATTTGGCCATTTGGGGACAGCACAAAGTCAAGAGGTTTAGCAACATAATTTTCGAAATCTGGATTTGTTTGAGTTGGCTTTTTTCTGGCTTTTCTCCATAATTCCACAGTAGATATGGACATGTTGGGCATCCCTACAAACGTTAAGAGCTGTAGTATGCAAATCAGGTTTCAAATTCAATGGGAATCCATATGTGGCCCTTTGGGGACAGCACAAAGTCAGGAGGTTTATCAACATAATTGTCGAAATCTGAATTTGTTTGAGTTGGCTTTTTTCTTGGTTTTCGCCATATTTCCACAGTAGATATAGACATGTTGGGCATCCCTACCAACGTGAAATGCTGTAGTATGCAAATCAGGTTTCAAATTCAACGGGAATCCAAATTTGGCCATTTGGGGAAGCGCAAAGTCAGGAGGTTTAGCAACAAATCTGGATTTGTTTGAGTTGGCTTTTTCTGGCTTTTCTCCATAACTCCACAGTAGATATGGAAATGTTGGGCATACCTACAAATGTGAAGAGCTGTAGTATGCAAATCAGGTTTCAAATTCAACTGGAATCAATATTTGGCCATTTGGGGACAGCACAAAGTCAAGAGGTTTAGCAACATAATTTTCGAAATTTGGATTTGTTTGAGTTAGCTTTTTTCTTGCTTTTCTCCATATTTCCACAGTAGATATGGACATGTTGGGCATCCCTACAAACGTGAAGAGCTGTAGTATGCAAATCAGGTTTCAAATTCAACGGGAATCCAAATTCGGCCATTAGGGGAAGTGCAAAGTCAGGAGGTTTATCAACAAATCTGGATTTGTTTGAGTTGGCTTTTTTTCTGGCTTTTCTCCATATTTCCACAGTAGATATGGACATGTTGGGCATCACTACAAACGTTAAGAGCTGTAGTATGCGAATCAGGTTTCAAATTCAACGGGAATCCAAATTCGGCCATTTGGGGAAGCGCAAAGTCAGGAGGTTTAGCAATAAATCTGGATTTGTTTGTGTTGGCTTTTTTCTTGGTTTTCTCCATATTTCCACAGTAGATATGGACATGTTGGGCATCCCTACAAACGTTAAGAGCTGTAGTATGCGAATCAGTTTTCAAATTCAACGGGAATCCATATGTGGCCGTTTGGGGACAGCACAAAGTCAGGAGGTTTATCAACATAATTGTCGAAATCTGGATTTGTTTGAGTTAGCTTTTTTCTTGCTTTTCTCCATATTTCCACAGTAGATATGGACATGTTGGGCATCCCTACAAACGTGAAGAGCTGTAGTATGCAAATCAGGTTTCAAATTCAACAGGAATCCAAATTTGGCCATTTGGGGAAGCGCAAAGTCAGGAGGTTTAGCAACAAATCTGGATTTGTTTGAGTTGGCTTTTTCTGGCTTTTCTCCATAATTCCACAGTAGATATGGAAATGTTGGGCATACCTACAAACGTGAAGAGCTGTAACATGCAAATCAGTTTTCAAATTCAACGGGAATCCAAATTTGGCCATTTGGGGAAGCGCAAAGTCAGGAGGTTTAGCAACAAATCTGGATTTGTTTGAGTTGACTTTTTCTGGCTTTTCTCCATAATTCCACAGTAGATATGGAAATGTTGGGCATACCTACAAACGTGAAGAGCTGTAGTATGCAAATCAGGTTTCAAATTCAACTGGAATCAATATTTGGCCATTTGGGGACAGCACAAAGTCAAGAGGTTTAGCAACATAATTTTCGAAATCTGGATTTGTTTGAGTTAGCTTTTTTATTGCTTTTCTCCATATTTCCACAGTAGATATGGACATGTTGGGCATCCCTACAAACGTTAAGAGCTGTAGTATGCGAACCAGGTTTCAAATTCAACGGGAATCCAAATTCGGCCATTTGGGGAAGCGCAAAGTCAGGAGGTTTAGCAATAAATCTGGATTTGTTTGTGTTGGCTTTTTTCTTGGTTTTCTCCATATTTCCACAGTAGATATGGACATGTTGGGCATCACTACAAACGTTAAGAGCTGTAGTATGCGAATCAGGTTTCAAATTCAACGGGAATCCATATATGGCCGTTTGGGGACAGCACAAAGTCAGGAGGTTTATCAACATAATTGTCGAAATCTGGATTTGTTTAAGTTAGCTTTTTTCTTGCTTTTCTCCATATTTCCACAGTAGATATGGACATGTTGGGCATCCCTACAAACGAGAAGAGCTGTAGTATGCAAATCAGGTTTCAAATTCAACGGGAATCCAAATTTGGCCATTTGGGGAAGCGCAAAGTCAGGAGATTTAGCAACAAATCTGGATTTGTTTGAGTTGGATTTTTTCTGGCTTTTCTCCATATTTCCACAGTAGATGTGGACATGTTGGGCATCCCTACAAACGTTAAGAGCTGTAGTATGCAAATCAGGTTTCAAATTCAACGGGAATCCATATGTGGCCGTTTGGGGACAGCACAAAGTCAGGAGGTTTATCAACATAATTGTCGAAATCTGGATTTGTTTAAGTTAGCTTTTTTCTTGCTTTTCTCCATATTTCCACAGTAGATATGGACATGTTGGGCATCCCTACAAACGCGAAGAGCTGTAGTATGCAAATCAGGTTTCAAATTCAACGGGAATCCAAATTTGGCCATTTGGGGAAGTGCAAAGTCAGGAGATTTAGCAACAAATCTGGATTTGTTTGAGTTGGCTTTTTTCTGGCTTTTCTCCATAATTCCACAGTAGATATGGACATGTTGGGCATCCCTACAAATGTTAAGAGCTGTAGTATGCAAATCAGGTTTCAAATTCAACGGGAATCCATATGTGGCCGTTTGGGGACAGCACAAAGTCAGGAGGTTTATCAACATAATTGTCGAAATCTGGATTTGTTTGAGTTAGCTTTTTTCTTGGTTTTCTCCATATTTCCACAGTAGATATGGACATGTTGGGCATCCCTACAAACGTGATGAGCTGTAGTATGCAAATCAGGTTTCAAATTCAACGGGAATCCAAATTTGGCCATTTGGGGAAGCGCAAAGTCAGGAGGTTTAGCAACAAATCTGGATTTGTTTGAGTTGGCTTTTTCTGGCTTTTCTCAATAATTCCACAGTAGATATGGAAATGTTGGGCATACCTACAAACGATAAGAGCTGTAGTATGCGAATCAGGTTTCAAATTCAACGGGAACCCATATTTGTCCGTTTGGGGATAGCACAAATTCAAGAGGTTTAGCAATGTAATTGTCGAAATCTGGATTTGTTTGAGTTGGCTTTTTTTATGGCTTTTCGCCATCATTCCACAGTAGATATGGACATGTTTGGCAAACCTACAAACGCGAAGAGCTGTAGTATGCAAATCAGGTTTTAAATTCAACGGGAATCCAAATTCGGCCATTTGGGGAAGTGCAAAGTCAGGAGGTTTAGCAACAAATCTGGATTTGTTTGAGTTGGCTTTTTTCTGGCTTTTCGCCATCATTCCACAGTAGATATGGACATGTTGGGCAAACCTACAAACGTGAAGAGCTGTAGTATGCGAATCAGGTTTCAAATTCAACGGGAATCCAAATTTGGCCATTTGGGGAAGCACAAAGTCAGGAGGTTTAGCAACAAATCTGGATTTGTTTGAGTTGGCTTTTTCTGGCTTTTCTCCATAATTCCACAGTAGATATGGACATGTTGGGCATGCCTAAAAACATGAAGAGCTGTAGCATTCAAATCAGGTTTCAAATTCAAAATTAATCCAAATTCGGCCATTTGGGGAAGCGCAAAGTCAGGAGGTTTAGCAACAAATCTGGATTTGTTTGAGTTGGCTTTTTCTGGCTTTTCTCCATATTTCCACAGTAGATATAGACATGTTGGGCATCCCTACAAACGTGAAATGCTGTTGTATGCAAATCAGGTTTCAAATTCAACGGGAATCCATATGTGGCCGTTTGGGGATAGCACAAAGTCAAGAGGTTTAGCAATGTAATTGTCGAAATCTGGATTTTTTGAGTTAGCTTTTTTCTTGCTTTCCTCCATATTTCCACAGTAGATATGGACATGTTGGGCATCCCTACAAACGTGAAGAGCTGTAGTATGCAAATCAGGTTTCAAATTCAACGGGAATCCAAATTTGGCCATTTGGGGAAGCGCAAAGTCAGGAGGTTCAGCAACATAATTTTCGAAATCTGGATTTGTTTGAGTTGGCTTTTTTCTGGCTTTTCGCCATCATTCCACAGTAGATATGGACATGTTTGGCAAACCTACAAACGCGAAGAGCTGTAGTATGCAAATCAGGTTTCAAATTCAACGGGAATCCATATTTGGCCGTTGGTGGACAGCACAAAGTCAAGAGGTTTAGCAACATAATTTTCAAAATCTGGATTTGTTTGAGTTGGCTTTTTTCTGGCTTTTCGCCATCATTCCACAGTAGATATGGACATGTTTGGCAAACCTACAAACGCGAAGAGCTGTAGTATGCAAATCAGGTTTTAAATTCAACGGGAATCCAAATTCGGCCATTTGGGGAAGTGCAAAGTCAGGAGGTTTAGCAACAAATCTGGATTTGTTTGAGTTGGCTTTTTTTCTGGCTTTTCTCCATATTTCCACAGTAGATATGGACATGTTGGGCATCCCTACAAACGTTAAGAGCTGTAGTATGCGAATCAGGTTTCAAATTCAACGGGAATCCAAATTTGGCCATTTGGGGAAGCGCAAAGTCAGGAGGTTTAGCAACAAATCTGGATTTGTTTGAGTTGGCTTTTTTCTGGCTTTTCGCCATAATTCCACAGTAGATATGGACATGTTGGGCAAACCTACAAACGTGAAGAGCTGTAGTATGCAAATCAGGTTTCAAATTCAACGGGAATCCATATGTGGCCGTTTGGGGACAGCACAAAGTCAGGAGGTTTATCAACATAATTGTAGAAATCTGGATTTGTTTGAGTTAGCTTTTTTCTTGCTTTTCTCCATATTTCCACAGTAGATATGGACATGTTGGGCATCCCTACAAACGTGAAAAGCTGTAGTATGCAAATCAGGTTTCAAATTCAACGGGAATCCAAATTTGGCCATTTGGGGAAGTGCAAAGTCAGGAGGTTTAGCAACACATCTGGATTTGTTTGAGTTGGCTGTTTCTGGCTTTTCTCCATAATTCCACGGTAGATATGGAAATGTTGGGCATACCTACAAACATGAAGAGCTGTAGTATGCAAATCAGGTTTCAAATTCAACTGGAATCAATATTTGGCCATTTGGGGACAGCACAAAGTCAAGAGGTTTAGCAACATTATTTTCGAAATCTGGATTTGTTTGAGTTGGCTTTTTTCTTGGTTTTCTCCATATTTCCACAGTAGATATAGACATGTTGGGCATCCTTACAAACGTGAAATGCTGTAGTATGCAAATCAGGTTTCAAATTCAACGGGAATCCAAACTTGGCCATTTGGGGAAGCGCAAAGTCAGGAGCTTTAGCAACAAATCTGGATTTGTTTGAGTTGGCTTTTTCTGGCTTTTCTATATAATTCCACAGTAGATATGGACATGTTGGGCATCCCTACAAACGGTAAGAGCTGTAGTATGCGAATCAGGTTTCAAATTCAACGGGAATCCATATGTGGCCGTTTGGGGACAGCACAAAGTCAGGAGGTTTAGCAACAAATCTGGATTTGTTTGAGTTGACTTTTTCTGGCTTTTCTCCATAATTCCACAGTAGATATGGAAATGTTGGGCATACCTACAAACGTGAAGAGCTGTAGTATGCAAATCAGGTTTCAAATTCAACTGGAATCAATATTTGGCCATTTGGGGACAGCACAAAGTCAAGAGGTTTAGCAACATAATTTTCGAAATCTGGATTTGTTTGAGTTAGCTTTTTTATTGCTTTTCTCCATATTTCCACAGTAGATATGGACATGTTGGGCATCCCTACAAACGTTAAGAGCTGTAGTATGCGAATCAGGTTTCAAATTCAACGGGAATCCAAATTCGGCCATTTGGGGAAGCGCAAAGTCAGGAGGTTTAGCAATAAATCTGGATTTGTTTGAGTTGGCTTTTTTCTGGCTTTTCTCCATAATTCCACAGTAGATATGGACATGTTGGGCATCCCTACAAATGTTAAGAGCTGTAGTATGCAAATCAGGTTTCAAATTCAACGGGCATCCATATGTGGCCGTTTGGGGACAGCACAAAGTCAGGAGGTTTATCAACATAATTGTCGAAATCTGGATTTGTTTGAGTTAGCTTTTTTCTTGGTTTTCTCCATATTTCCACAGTAGATATGGACATGTTGGGCATCCCTACAAACGTGAAGAGCTGTAGTATGCAAATCAGGTTTCAAATTCAACGGGAATCCAAATTTGGCCATTTGGGGAAGCGCAAAGTCAGGAGGTTTAGCAACAAATCTGGATTTGTTTGAGTTGGCTTTTTCTGGCTTTTCTCAATAATTCCACAGTAGATATGGAAATGTTGGGCATACCTACAAACGATAAGAGCTGTAGTATGCGAATCAGGTTTCAAATTCAACGGGAACCCATATTTGTCCGTTTGGGGATAGCACAAAGTCAAGAGGTTTAGCAATGTAATTGTCGAAATCTGGATTTGTTTGAGTTGGCTTTTTTTATGGCTTTTCGCCATCATTCCACAGTAGATATGGACATGTTTGGCAAACCTACAAACGCGAAGAGCTGTAGTATGCAAATCAGGTTTTAATTTCAACGGGAATCCAAATTCGGCCATTTGGGGAAGTGCAAAGTCAGGAGGTTTAGCAACAAATCTGGATTTGTTTGAGTTGGCTTTTTTCTGGCTTTTCGCCATCATTCCACAGTAGATATGGACATGTTGGGCAAACCTACAAACGTGAAGAGCTGTAGTATGCGAATCAGGTTTCAAATTCAACGGGAATCCAAATTTGGCCATTTGGGGAAGCACAAAGTCAGGAGGTTTAGCAACAAATCTGGATTTGTTTGAGTTGGCTTTTTCTGGCTTTTCTCCATAATTCCACAGTAGATATGGACATGTTGGGCATGCCTAAAAACATGAAGAGCTGTAGCATTCAAATCAGGTTTCAAATTCAAAATTAATCCAAATTCGGCCATTTGGGGAAGCGCAAAGTCAGGAGGTTTAGCAACAAATCTGGATTTGTTTGAGTTGGCTTTTTCTGGCTTTTCTCCATATTTCCACAGTAGATATAGACATGTTGGGCATCCCTACAAACGTGAAATGCTGTAGTATGCAAATCAGGTTTCAAATTCAACGGGAATCCATATGTGGCCGTTTGGGGATAGCACAAAGTCAAGAGGTTTAGCAATGTAATTGTCAAAATCTGGATTTTTTGAGTTAGCTTTTTTCTTGCTTTCCTCCATATTTCCACAGTAGATATGGACATGTTGGGCATCCCTACAAACGTGAAGAGCTGTAGTATGCAAATCAGGTTTCAAATTCAACGGGAATCCAAATTTGGCCATTTGGGGAAGCGCAAAGTCAGGAGGTTCAGCAACATAATTTTCGAAATCTGGATTTGTTTGAGTTGGCTTTTTTCTGGCTTTTCGCCATCATTCCACAGTAGATATGGACATGTTTGGCAAACCTACAAACGCGAAGAGCTGTAGTATGCAAATCAGGTTTCAAATTCAACGGGAATCCATATTTGGCCGTTGGTGGACAGCACAAAGTCAAGAGGTTTAGCAACATAATTTTCGAAATCTGGGTTTGTTTGAGTTGGCTTTTTTCTGGCTTTTCGCCATCATTCCACAGTAGATATGGACATGTTTGGCAAACCTACAAACGCGAAGAGCTGTAGTATGCAAATCAGGTTTTAAATTCAACGGGAATCCAAATTCGGCCATTTGGGGAAGTGCAAAGTCAGGAGGTTTAGCAACAAATCTGGATTTGTTTGAGTTGGCTTTTTTTCTGGCTTTTCTCCATATTTCCACAGTAGATATGGACATGTTGGGCATCCCTACAAACGTTAAGAGCTGTAGTATGCGAATCAGGTTTCAAATTCAACGGGAATCCAAATTTGGCCATTTGGGGAAGCGCAAAGTCAGGAGGTTTAGCAACAAATCTGGATTTGTTTGAGTTGGCTTTTTTCTGGCTTTTCGCCATAATTCCACAGTAGATATGGACATGTTGGGCAAACCTACAAACGCGAAGAGCTGTAGTATGCAAATCAGGTTTTAAATTCAACGGGAATCCAAATTCGGCCATTTGGGGAAGTGCAAAGTCAGGAGGTTTAGCAACAAATCTGGATTTGTTTGAGTTGGCTTTTTTTCTGGCTTTTCTCCATATTTCCACAGTAGATATGGACATGTTGGGCATCCCTACAAACGTTAAGAGCTGTAGTATGCGAATCAGGTTTCAAATTCAACGGGAATCCAAATTTGGCCATTTGGGGAAGCGCAAAGTCAGGAGGTTTAGCAACAAATCTGGATTTGTTTGAGTTGGCTTTTTTCTGGCTTTTCGCCATAATTCCACAGTAGATATGGACATGTTGGGCAAACCTACAAACGTGAAGAGCTGTAGTATGCAAATCAGGTTTCAAATTCAACGGGAATCCATATGTGGCCGTTTGGGGACAGCACAAAGTCAGGAGGTTTATCAACATAATTGTAGAAATCTGGATTTGTTTGAGTTAGCTTTTTTCTTGCTTTTCTCCATATTTCCACAGTAGATATGGACATGTTGGGCATCCCTACAAACGTGAAAAGCTGTAGTATGCAAATCAGGTTTCAAATTCAACGGGAATCCAAATTTGGCCATTTGGGGAAGTGCAAAGTCAGGAGGTTTAGCAACACATCTGGATTTGTTTGAGTTGGCTGTTTCTGGCTTTTCTCCATAATTCCACGGTAGATATGGAAATGTTGGGCATACCTACAAACATGAAGAGCTGTAGTATGCAAATCAGGTTTCAAATTCAACTGGAATCAATATTTGGCCATTTGGGGACAGCACAAAGTCAAGAGGTTTAGCAACATTATTTTCGAAATCTGGATTTGTTTGAGTTGGCTTTTTTCTTGGTTTTCTCCATATTTCCACAGTAGATATAGACATGTTGGGCATCCTTACAAACGTGAAATGCTGTAGTATGCAAATCAGGTTTCAAATTCAACGGGAATCCAAACTTGGCCATTTGGGGAAGCGCAAAGTCAGGAGCTTTAGCAACAAATCTGGATTTGTTTGAGTTGGCTTTTTCTGGCTTTTCTATATAATTCCACAGTAGATATGGACATGTTGGGCATCCCTACAAACGGTAAGAGCTGTAGTATGCGAATCAGGTTTCAAATTCAACGGGAATCCATATGTGGCCGTTTGGGGACAGCACAAAGTCAGGAGGTTTAGCAACAAATCTGGATTTGTTTGAGTTGACTTTTTCTGGCTTTTCTCCATAATTCCACAGTAGATATGGAAATGTTGGGCATACCTACAAACGTGAAGAGCTGTAGTATGCAAATCAGGTTTCAAATTCAACTGGAATCAATATTTGGCCATTTGGGGACAGCACAAAGTCAAGAGGTTTAGCAACATAATTTTCGAAATCTGGATTTGTTTGAGTTAGCTTTTTTATTGCTTTTCTCCATATTTCCACAGTAGATATGGACATGTTGGGCATCCCTACAAACGTTAAGAGCTGTAGTATGCGAATCAGGTTTCAAATTCAACGGGAATCCAAATTCGGCCATTTGGGGAAGCGCAAAGTCAGGAGGTTTAGCAATAAATCTGGATTTGTTTGAGTTGGCTTTTTTCTGGCTTTTCTCCATAATTCCACAGTAGATATGGACATGTTGGGCATCCCTACAAATGTTAAGAGCTGTAGTATGCAAATCAGGTTTCAAATTCAACGGGCATCCATATGTGGCCGTTTGGGGACAGCACAAAGTCAGGAGGTTTATCAACATAATTGTCGAAATCTGGATTTGTTTGAGTTAGCTTTTTTCTTGGTTTTCTCCATATTTCCACAGTAGATATGGACATGTTGGGCATCCCTACAAACGTGAAGAGCTGTAGTATGCAAATCAGGTTTCAAATTCAACGGGAATCCAAATTTGGCCATTTGGGGAAGCGCAAAGTCAGGAGGTTTAGCAACAAATCTGGATTTGTTTGAGTTGGCTTTTTCTGGCTTTTCTCAATAATTCCACAGTAGATATGGAAATGTTGGGCATACCTACAAACGATAAGAGCTGTAGTATGCGAATCAGGTTTCAAATTCAACGGGAACCCATATTTGTCCGTTTGGGGATAGCACAAAGTCAAGAGGTTTAGCAATGTAATTGTCGAAATCTGGATTTGTTTGAGTTGGCTTTTTTTATGGCTTTTCGCCATCATTCCACAGTAGATATGGACATGTTTGGCAAACCTACAAACGCGAAGAGCTGTAGTATGCAAATCAGGTTTTAATTTCAACGGGAATCCAAATTCGGCCATTTGGGGAAGTGCAAAGTCAGGAGGTTTAGCAACAAATCTGGATTTGTTTGAGTTGGCTTTTTTCTGGCTTTTCGCCATCATTCCACAGTAGATATGGACATGTTGGGCAAACCTACAAACGTGAAGAGCTGTAGTATGCGAATCAGGTTTCAAATTCAACGGGAATCCAAATTTGGCCATTTGGGGAAGCACAAAGTCAGGAGGTTTAGCAACAAATCTGGATTTGTTTGAGTTGGCTTTTTCTGGCTTTTCTCCATAATTCCACAGTAGATATGGACATGTTGGGCATGCCTAAAAACATGAAGAGCTGTAGCATTCAAATCAGGTTTCAAATTCAAAATTAATCCAAATTCGGCCATTTGGGGAAGCGCAAAGTCAGGAGGTTTAGCAACAAATCTGGATTTGTTTGAGTTGGCTTTTTCTGGCTTTTCTCCATATTTCCACAGTAGATATAGACATGTTGGGCATCCCTACAAACGTGAAATGCTGTAGTATGCAAATCAGGTTTCAAATTCAACGGGAATCCATATGTGGCCGTTTGGGGATAGCACAAAGTCAAGAGGTTTAGCAATGTAATTGTCAAAATCTGGATTTTTTGAGTTAGCTTTTTTCTTGCTTTCCTCCATATTTCCACAGTAGATATGGACATGTTGGGCATCCCTACAAACGTGAAGAGCTGTAGTATGCAAATCAGGTTTCAAATTCAACGGGAATCCAAATTTGGCCATTTGGGGAAGCGCAAAGTCAGGAGGTTCAGCAACATAATTTTCGAAATCTGGATTTGTTTGAGTTGGCTTTTTTCTGGCTTTTCGCCATCATTCCACAGTAGATATGGACATGTTTGGCAAACCTACAAACGCGAAGAGCTGTAGTATGCAAATCAGGTTTCAAATTCAACGGGAATCCATATTTGGCCGTTGGTGGACAGCACAAAGTCAAGAGGTTTAGCAACATAATTTTCGAAATCTGGGTTTGTTTGAGTTGGCTTTTTTCTGGCTTTTCGCCATCATTCCACAGTAGATATGGACATGTTTGGCAAACCTACAAACGCGAAGAGCTGTAGTATGCAAATCAGGTTTTAAATTCAACGGGAATCCAAATTCGGCCATTTGGGGAAGTGCAAAGTCAGGAGGTTTAGCAACAAATCTGGATTTGTTTGAGTTGGCTTTTTTTCTGGCTTTTCTCCATATTTCCACAGTAGATATGGACATGTTGGGCATCCCTACAAACGTTAAGAGCTGTAGTATGCGAATCAGGTTTCAAATTCAACGGGAATCCAAATTTGGCCATTTGGGGAAGCGCAAAGTCAGGAGGTTTAGCAACAAATCTGGATTTGTTTGAGTTGGCTTTTTTCTGGCTTTTCGCCATAATTCCACAGTAGATATGGACATGTTGGGCAAACCTACAAACGTGAAGAGCTGTAGTATGCAAATCAGGT
The DNA here is from genome assembly GCA_023566125.1 of Zingel zingel. Taxonomy (NCBI): domain Eukaryota; kingdom Metazoa; phylum Chordata; class Actinopteri; order Perciformes; family Percidae; genus Zingel; species Zingel zingel. Next base: position 13,559,544 of record CM042323.1, read on the forward strand.
TTCAAATTCAACGGGAATCCATATGTGGCCGTTTGGGGACAGCACAAAGTCAGGAGGTTTATCAACATAATTGTAGAAATCTGGATTTGTTTGAGTTAGCTTTTTTCTTGCTTTTCTCCATATTTCCACAGTAGATATGGACATGTTGGGCATCCCTACAAACGTGAAAAGCTGTAGTATGCAAATCAGGTTTCAAATTCAACGGGAATCCAAATTTGGCCATTTGGGGAAGTGCAAAGTCAGGAGGTTTAGCAACACATCTGGATTTGTTTGAGTTGGCTGTTTCTGGCTTTTCTCCATAATTCCACGGTAGATATGGAAATGTTGGGCATACCTACAAACATGAAGAGCTGTAGTATGCAAATCAGGTTTCAAATTCAACTGGAATCAATATTTGGCCATTTGGGGACAGCACAAAGTCAAGAGGTTTAGCAACATTATTTTCGAAATCTGGATTTGTTTGAGTTGGCTTTTTTCTTGGTTTTCTCCATATTTCCACAGTAGATATAGACATGTTGGGCATCCTTACAAACGTGAAATGCTGTAGTATGCAAATCAGGTTTCAAATTCAACGGGAATCCAAACTTGGCCATTTGGGGAAGCGCAAAGTCAGGAGCTTTAGCAACAAATCTGGATTTGTTTGAGTTGGCTTTTTCTGGCTTTTCTATATAATTCCACAGTAGATATGGACATGTTGGGCATCCCTACAAACGATAAGAGCTGTAGTATGCGAATCAGGTTTCAAATTCAACGGGAATCCATATGTGGCCGTTTGGGGACAGCACAAAGTCAGGAGGTTTATCAACATAATTGTCGAAATCTGGATTTGTTTGAGTTGGCTTTTTTCTTGGTTTTCTCCATATTTCCACAGTAGATATAGACATGTTGGGCATCCCTACAAACTTGAAGAGCTGTAGTATGCGAATTAGGTTTCAAATTCAACGGGAACCCATATTTGGCCGTTTGGGGATAGCACAAAGTCAAGAGGTTTAGCAATGTAATTGTCGAAATCTGGATTTTGTGAGTTGGCTTTTTTCTGGCTTTTCGCCATCATTCCACAGTAGATATGGACATGTTGGGCATCCCTACAAACGTTAAGAGCTGTAGTATGCGATTCAGGTTTCAAATTCAACTGGAATCAATATTTGGCCATTTGGGGACAGCACAAAGTCAAGAGGTTTAGCAACATAATTTTCGAAATCTGGATTTGTTTGAGTTGGCTTTTTTCTGGCTTTTCTCCATAATTCCACAGTAGATATGGAAATGTTGGGCATGCCTAAAAACATGAAGCGCTGTAGCATTCAAAACAGGTTTCAAATTCAAAGTTAATCCAAATTCGGCCATTTGGGGAAGCGCAAAGTCAGGAGGTTTAGCAACAAATCTGGATTTGTTTGAGTTGGCTTTTTTCTGGCTTTTCTCCATAATTCCACAGTAGATATGGACATGTTGGGCATCCCTACAAACGTTAAGAGCTGTAGTATGCAAATCAGGTTTCAAATTCAATGGGAATCCATATGTGGCCGTTTGGGGACAGCACAAAGTCAGGAGGTTTATCAACATAATTGTCGAAATCTGGATTTGTTTGAGTTGGCTTTTTTCTTGGTTTTCTCCATATTTCCACAGTAGATATAGACATGTTGGGCATCCCTACAAACGTGAAATGCTGTAGTATGCAAATCATGTTTCAAATTCAACGGGAATCCAAATTTGGCCATTTGGGGAAGCGCAAAGTCAGGAGGTTTAGCAACAAATCTGGATTTGTTTGAGTTGGCTTTTTCTGGCTTTTCTCCATAACTCCACAGTAGATATGGAAATGTTGGGCATACCTACAAACGTGAAGAGCTGTAGTATGCAAATCAGGTTTCAAATTCAACTGGAATCAATATTTGGCCATTTGGGGACAGCACAAAGTCAAGAGGTTTAGCAACATAATTTTCGAAATTTGGATTTGTTTGAGTTAGCTTTTTTCTTGCTTTTCTCCATATTTCCACAGTAGATATGGACATGTTGGGCATCCCTACAAACGTGAAGAGCTGTAGTATGCAAATCAGGTTTCAAATTCAACAGGAATCCAAATTCGGCCATTTGGGGAAGTGCAAAGTCAGGAGGTTTCGCAACAAATCTGGATTTGTTTGAGTTGGCTTTTTTCTGGCTTTTCGCCATCATTCCACAGTAGATATGGACATGTTGGGCAAACCTACAAACGTGAAGAGCTGTAGTATGCGAATCAGGTTTCAAATTCAACGGGAATCCAAATTCGGCCATTTGGGGAAGCGCAAAGTCAGGAGGTTTAGCAATAAATCTGGATTTGTTTGTGTTGGCTTTTTTCTTGGTTTTCTCCATATGTCCACAGTAGATATGGACATGTTGGGCATCTCTACAAACGTTAAGAGCTGTAGTATGCGATTCAGGTTTCAAATTCAACGGGAATCCATATGTGGCCGTTTGGGGACAGCACAAAGTCAGGAGGTTTATCAACATAATTGTCGAAATCTGGATTTGTTTGAGTTAGCTTTTTTCTTGCTTTTCTCCATATTTCCACAGTAGATATGGACATGTTGGGCATCACTACAAACGTGAAGTGCTGTAGTATGCAAATCAGGTTTCAAATTCAACGGGAATCCAAATTTGGCCATTTGGGGAAGCACAAAGTCAGGAGGTTTAGCAACAAATCTGGATTTGTTTGAGTTGGCTTTTTCTGGCTTTTCTCCATAATTCCACAGTAGATATGGACATGTTGGGCAAACCTACACACGTGAAGAGCTGTAGTATGCAAATCAGGTTTCAAATTCAACGGGAATCCATATGTGGCCGTTTGGGGACAGCACAAAGTCAGGAGGTTTATCAACATAATTGTAGAAATCTGGATTTGTTTGAGTTAGCTTTTTTCTTGCTTTTCTCCATATTTCCACAGTAGATATGGACATGTTGGGCATCCCTACAAACGTGAAAAGCTGTAGTATGCAAATCAGGTTTCAAATTCAACGGGAATCCAAATTTGGCCATTTGGGGAAGTGCAAAGTCAGGAGGTTTAGCAACACATCTGGATTTGTTTGAGTTGGCTGTTTCTGGCTTTTCTCCATAATTCCACAGTAGATATGGAAATGTTGGGCATACCTACAAACATGAAGAGCTGTAGTATGCAAATCAGGTTTCAAATTCAACTGGAATCAATATTTGGCCATTTGGGGACAGCACAAAGTCAAGAGGTTTAGCAACATTATTTTCGAAATCTGGATTTGTTTGAGTTGGCTTTTTTCTTGGTTTTCTCCATATTTCCACAGTAGATATAGACATGTTGGGCATCCCTACAAACGTGAAATGCTGTAGTATGCAAATCAGGTTTCAAATTCAACGGGAATCCAAACTTGGCCATTTGGGGAAGCGCAAAGTCAGGAGCTTTAGCAACAAATCTGGATTTGTTTGAGTTGGCTTTTTCTGGCTTTTCTATATAATTCCACAGTAGATATGGACATGTTGGGCATCCCTACAAACGATAAGAGCTGTAGTATGCGAATCAGGTTTCAAATTCAACGGGAATCCATATGTGGCCGTTTGGGGACAGCACAAAGTCAGGAGGTTTATCAACATAATTGTCGAAATCTGGATTTGTTTGAGTTGGCTTTTTTCTTGGTTTTCTCCATATTTCCACAGTAGATATAGACATGTTGGGCATCCCTACAAACTTGAAGAGCTGTAGTATGCGAATTAGGTTTCAAATTCAACGGGAACCCATATTTGGCCGTTTGGGGATAGCACAAAGTCAAGAGGTTTAGCAATGTAATTGTCGAAATCTGGATTTTTTGAGTTGGCTTTTTTCTGGCTTTTCGCCATCATTCCACAGTAGATATGGACATGTTGGGCATCCCTACAAACGTTAAGAGCTGTAGTATGCGATTCAGGTTTCAAATTCAACTGGAATCAATATTTGGCCATTTGGGGACAGCACAAAGTCAAGAGGTTTAGCAACATAATTTTCGAAATCTGGATTTGTTTGAGTTGGCTTTTTTCTGGCTTTTCTCCATAATTCCACAGTAGATATGGAAATGTTGGGCATGCCTAAAAACATGAAGCGATGTAGCATTCAAAACAGGTTTCAAATTCAAAGTTAATCCAAATTCGGCCATTTGGGGAAGCGCAAAGTCAGGAGGTTTAGCAACAAATCTGGATTTGTTTGAGTTGGCTTTTTTCTGGCTTTTCTCCATAATTCCACAGTAGATATGGACATGTTGGGCATCCCTACAAACGTTAAGAGCTGTAGTATGCAAATCAGGTTTCAAATTCAATGGGAATCCATATGTGGCCGTTTGGGGACAGCACAAATTCAGGAGGTTTATCAACATAATTGTCGAAATCTGGATTTGTTTGAGTTGGCTTTTTTCTTGGTTTTCTCCATATTTCCACAGTAGATATAGACATGTTGAGCATCCCTACAAACGTGAAATGCTGTAGTATGCAAATCAGGTTTCAAATTCAACGGGAATCCAAATTTGGCCATTTGGGGAAGCGCAAAGTCAGGAGGTTTAGCAACAAATCTGGATTTGTTTGAGTTGGCTTTTTTTCTGGCTTTTCTCCATATTTCCACAATAGATATGGACATGTTGGGCATCACTACAAACGTTAAGAGCTGTAGTATGTGAATCAGGTTTCAAATTCAACGGGAATCCAAATTCGGCCATTTGGGGAAGCGCAAAGTCAGGAGGTTTAGCAAAAAATCTGGATTTGTTTGTGTTGGCTTTTTTCTTGGTTTTCTCCATATTTCCACAGTAGATATGGACATGTTGGGCATCCCTACAAACGCGAAGAGCTGTAGTATGCGAATCAGGTTTCAAATTCAACGGTAATCCATATGTGGCCGTTTGGGGACAGCACAAAGTCAGGAGGTTTATCAACATAATTGTCGAAATCTGGATTTGTTTGAGTTAGCTTTTTTCTTGCTTTTCTCCATATTTCCACAGTAGATATGGACATGTTGGGCATCCCTACAAACGTGAAGAGCTGTAGTATGCAAATCAGGTTTCAAATTCAACAGGAATCCAAATTTGGCCATTTGGGGAAGCGCAAAGTCAGGAGGTTTAGCAACAAATCTGGATTTGTTTGAGTTGGCTTTTTCTGGCTTTTCTCCATAATTCCACAGTAGATATGGAAATGTTGGGCATACCTACAAACGTGAAGAGCTGTAATATGCAAATCAGTTTTCAAATTCAACGGGAATCCATATTTGGCCATTTGGGGAAGCGCAAAGTCAGGAGGTTTAGCAACAAATCTGGATTTGTTTGAGTTGGCTTTTTCTGGCTTTTCTCCATAATTCCACAGTAGAAATGGAAATGTTGGGCATACCTACAAACGTGAAGAGCTGTAGTATGCAAATCAGGTTTCAAATTCAACTGGAATCAATATTTGGCCATTTGGGGACAGCACAAAGTCAAGAGGTTTAGCAACATAATTTTCGAAATCTGGATTTGTTTGAGTTAGCTTTTTTCTTGCTTTTCTCCATATTTCCACAGTAGATATGGACATGTTGGGCATCCCTACAAACGATAAGAGCTGTAGTATGCAAATCAGGTTTCAAATTCAACGGGAATCCAAATTCGGCCATTTGGGGAAGCGCAAAGTCAGGAGGTTTAGCAATAAATCTGGATTTGTTTGTGTTGGCTTTTTTCTTGGTTTTCTCCATATTTCCACAGTAGATATGGACATGTTGGGCATCACTACAAACGTTAAGAGCTGTAGTATGCGAATCAGGTTTCAAATTCAACGGGAATCCATATGTGGCCGTTTGGGGACAGCACAAAGTCAGGAGGTTTATCAACATAATTGTCGAAATCTGGATTTGTTTAAGTTAGCTTTTTTCTTGCTTTTCTCCATATTTCCACAGTAGATGTGGACATGTTGGGCATCCCTACAAACGTTAAGAGCTGTAGTATGCGAATCAGGTTTCAAATTCAACGGGAATCCATATGTGGCCGTTTGGGGACAGCACAAAGTCAGGAGGTTTATCAACATAATTGTCGAAATCTGGATTTGTTTAAGTTAGCTTTTTTCTTGCTTTTCTCCATATTTCCACAGTAGATATGGACATGTTGGGCATCCCTACAAACGCGAAGAGCTGTAGTATGCAAATCAGGTTTCAAATTCAACGGGAATCCAAATTTGGCCATTTGGGGAAGCGCAAAGTCAGGAGATTTAGCAACAAATCTGGATTTGTTTGAGTTGGCTTTTTTCTGGCTTTTCTCCATAATTCCACAGTAGATATGGACATGTTGGGCATCCCTACAAACGATAAGAGCTGTAGTATGCAAATCAGGTTTCAAATTCAACGGGAATCCATATGTGGTCGTTTGGGGACAGCACAAAGTCAGGAGGTTTATCAACATAATTGTCGAAATCTGGATTTGTTTGAGTTAGCTTTTTTCTTGCTTTTCTCCATATTTCCACAGTAGATGTGGACATGTTGGGCATCCCTACAAACGTGAAGAGCTGTAGTATGCAAATCAGTTTTCAAATTCAACGGGAATCCAAATTTGGCCATTTGGGGAAGCGCAAAGTCAGGAGGTTTAGCAACAAATCTGGATTTGTTTGAGTTGGCTTTTTCAGGCTTTTCTCAATAATTCCACAGTAGATATGGAAATGTTGGGCATACCTACAAACGTGAAGAGCTGTAACATGCAAATCAGGTTTCAAATTCAACTGGAATCAATATTTGGCCATTTGGGGACAGCACAAAGTCAAGAGGTTTAGCAACATAATTTTCGAAATCTGGATTTGTTTGAGTTGGCTTTTTTCTGGCTTTTCTCCATAATTCCACAGTAGATATGGACATGTTGGGCATCCCTACACACGTTAAGAGCTGTAGTATGCGAATCAGGTTACAAATTCAACGGGAATCCATATGTGGCCGTTTGGGGACAGCACAAAGTCAGGAGGTTTATCAACATAATTGTCGAAATCTGGATTTGTTTGAGTTAGCTTTTTTCTTGCTTTTCTCCATATTTCCACAATAGATATGGACATGTTGGGCATCCCTACAAACGTGAAGAGCTGTAGTATGCAAATCAGTTTTCAAATTCAACTGGAATCAATATTTGGCCATTTGGGGACACCACAAAGTCAAGAGGTTTAGCAACATAATTTTCGAAATCTGGATTTGTTTGAGTTGGCTTTTTTCTTGGTTTTCTCCATATTTCCACAGTAGATATAGACATGTTGGGCATCGCTACAAACGTGAAATGCTGTAGTATGCAAATCAGGTTTCAAATTCAACGGGAATCCAAACTTGGCCATTTGGGGAAGCGCAAAGTCAGGAGCTTTAGCAACAAATCTGGATTTGTTTGAGTTGGCTTTTTCTGGCTTTTCTATATAATTCCACAGTAGATATGGACATGTTGGGCATCCCTACAAACGATAAGAGCTGTAGTATGCGAATCAGGTTTCAAATTCAACGGGAACCCATATTTGTCCGTTTGGGGATAGCACAAAGTCAAGAGGTTTAGCAATGTAATTGTCGAAATCTGGATTTTTTGAGTTAGCTTTTTTCTTGCTTTTCTCCATATTTCCACAGTAGATATGGACATGTTGGGCATCACTACAAACGTGACGAGCTGTAGTATGCAAATCAGGTTTCAAATTCAACGGGAATCCAAATTTGGCCATTTGGGGAAGCACAAAGTCAGGAGGTTTAGCAACAAATCTGGATTTGTTTGAGTTGGCTTTTTCTGGCTTTTCTCCATAATTCCACAGTAGATATGGACATGTTGGGCATGCCTAAAAACAGGAAGAGCTGTAGCATTCAAATCAGTTTTCAAATTCAAAGTTAATCCAAATTCGGCCATTTGGGGAAGCGCAAAGTCAGGAGGTTTAGCAACAAATCTGGATTTGTTTGAGTTGGCTTTTTTCTTGGTTTTCTCCATATTTCCACAGTAGATATAGACATGTTGGGCATCCCTACAAACTTGAAGAGCTGTAGTATGCGAATTAGGTTTCAAATTCAACGGGAACCCATATTTGGCCGTTTGGGGATAGCACAAAGTCAAGAGGTTTAGCAATGTAATTGTCGAAATCTGGATTTTTTGAGTTGGCTTTTTTCTGGCTTTTCGCCATCATTCCACAGTAGATATGGACATGTTGGGCATCCCTACAAACGGTAAGAGCTGTAGTATGCGATTCAGGTTTCAAATTCAACTGGAATCAATATTTGGCCATTTGGGGACAGCACAAAGTCAAGAGGTTTAGCAACATAATTTTCGAAATCTGGATTTGTTTGAGTTGGCTTTTTTCTGGCTTTTCTCCATAATTCCACAGTAGATATGGAAATGTTGGGCATGCCTAAAAACATGAAGCGCTGTAGCATTCAAAACAGGTTTCAAATTCAAAGTTAATCCAAATTCGGCCATTTGGGGAAGCGCAAAGTCAGGAGGTTTAGCAACAAATCTGGATTTGTTTGAGTTGGCTTTTTTCTGGCTTTTCTCCATAATTCCACAGTAGATATGGACATGTTGGGCATCCCTACAAACGTTAAGAGCTGTAGTATGCAAATCAGGTTTCAAATTCAATGGGAATCCATATGTGGCCGTTTGGGGACAGCACAAAGTCAGGAGGTTTATCAACATAATTGTCGAAATCTGGATTTGTTTGAGTTGGCTTTTTTCTTGGTTTTCTCCATATTTCCACAGTAGATATAGACATGTTGGGCATCCCTACAAACGTGAAGAGCTGTAGTATGCAAATCAGGTTTCAAATTCAACAGGAATCCAAATTCGGCCATTTGGGGAAGTGCAAAGTCAGGAGGTTTAGCAACAAATCTGGATTTGTTTGAGTTGGATTTTTTCTGGCTTTTCTCCATATTTCCACAGTAGATATGGACATGTTGGGCATCACTACAAACGTTAAGAGCTGTAGTATGCGAATCAGGTTTCAAATTCAACGGGAATCCATATGTGGCCGTTTGGGGACAGCACAAAGTCAGGAGGTTTATCAACATAATTGTCGAAATCTGGATTTGTTTGAGTTAGCTTTTTTCTTGCTTTTCTCCATATTTCCACAATAGATATGGACATGTTGGGCATCCCTACAAACGTGAAGAGCTGTAGTATGCAAATCAGGTTTCAAATTCAACTGGAATCAATATTTGGCCATTTGGGGACACCACAAAGTCAAGAGGTTTAGCAACATAATTTTCGAAATCTGGATTTGTTTGAGTTGGCTTTTTTCTTGGTTTTCTCCATATTTCCACAGTAGATATAGACATGTTGGGCATCGCTACAAACGTGAAATGCTGTAGTATGCAAATCAGGTTTCAAATTCAACGGGAATCCAAACTTGGCCATTTGGGGAAGCGCAAAGTCAGGAGCTTTAGCAACAAATCTGGATTTGTTTGAGTTGGCTTTTTCTGGCTTTTCTATATAATTCCACAGTAGATATGGACATGTTGGGCATCCCTACAAACGATAAGAGCTGTAGTATGCGAATCAGGTTTCAAATTCAACGGGAACCCATATTTGTCCGTTTGGGGATAGCACAAAGTCAAGAGGTTTAGCAATGTAATTGTCGAAATCTGGATTTTTTGAGTTAGCTTTTTTCTTGCTTTTCTCCATATTTCCACAGTAGATATGGACATGTTGGGCATCACTACAAACGTGACGAGCTGTAGTATGCAAATCAGGTTTCAAATTCAACGGGAATCCAAATTTGGCCATTTGGGGAAGCACAAAGTCAGGAGGTTTAGCAACAAATCTGGATTTGTTTGAGTTGGCTTTTTCTGGCTTTTCTCCATAATTCCACAGTAGATATGGACATGTTGGGCATGCCTAAAAACAGGAAGAGCTGTAGCATTCAAATCAGTTTTCAAATTCAAAGTTAATCCAAATTCGGCCATTTGGGGAAGCGCAAAGTCAGGAGGTTTAGCAACAAATCTGGATTTGTTTGAGTTGGCTTTTTTCTTGGTTTTCTCCATATTTCCACCGTAGATATAGACATGTTGGGCATCCCTACAAACTTGAAGAGCTGTAGTATGCGAATTAGGTTTCAAATTCAACGGGAACCCATATTTGGCCGTTTGGGGATAGCACAAAGTCAAGAGGTTTAGCAATGTAATTGTCGAAATCTGGATTTTTTGAGTTGGCTTTTTTCTGGCTTTTCTCCATAATTCCACAGTAGATATGGACATGTTGGGCATCCCTACAAACGTTAAGAGCTGTAGTATGCAAATCAGGTTTCAAATTCAATGGGAATCCATATGTGGCCGTTTGGGGACAGCACAAAGTCAGGAGGTTTATCAACATAATTGTCGAAATCTGGATTTGTTTGAGTTGGCTTTTTTCTTGGTTTTCTCCATATTTCCACAGTAGATATAGACATGTTGGGCATCCCTACAAACGTGAAGAGCTGTAGTATGCAAATCAGGTTTCAAATTCAACAGGAATCCAAATTCGGCCATTTGGGGAAGTGCAAAGTCAGGAGGTTTAGCAACAAATCTGGATTTGTTTGAGTTGGCTTTTTTTCTGGCTTTTCTCCATATTTCCACAGTAGATATGGACATGTTGGGCATCACTACAAACGTTAAGAGCTGTAGTATGCGAATCAGGTTTCAAATTCAACGGGAATCCAAATTCGGCCATTTGGGGAAGCGCAAAGTCAGGAGGTTTAGCAATAAATCTGGATTTGTTTGTGTTGGCTTTTTTCTTGGTTTTCTCCATATTTCCACAGTAGATATGGACATGTTGGGCATCCCTACAAACGTTAAGAGCTGTAGTATGCGAATCAGGTTTCAAATTCAACGGGAATCCATATGTGGCCGTTTGGGGACAGCACAAAGTCAGGAGGTTTATCAACATAATTGTCGAAATCTGGATTTGTTTGAGTTAGCTTTTTTCTTGCTTTTCTCCATATTTCCACAGTAGATATGGACATGTTGGGCATCCCTACAAACGTGAAGAGCTGTATTATGCAAATCAGGTTTCAAATTCAACAGGAATCCAAATTTGGCCATTTGGGGAAGCGCAAAGTCAGGAGGTTTAGCAACAAATCTGGATTTGTTTGAGTTGGCTTTTTCTGGCTTTTCTCCATAATTCCACAGTAGATATGGAAATGTTGGGCATACCTACAAACGTGAAGAGCTGTAATATGCAAATCAGTTTTCAAATTCAACGGGAATCCATATTTGGCCATTTGGGGAAGCGCAAAGTCAAGAGGTTTAGCAACATAATTTTCGAAATCTGGATTTGTTTGAGTTAGCTTTTTTCTTGCTTTTCTCCATATTTCCACAGTAGATATGGACATGTTGGGCATCCCTACAAACGATATGAGCTGTAGTATGCAAATCAGGTTTCAAATTCAACGGGAATCCAAATTCGGCCATTTGGGGAAGCGCAAAGTCAGGAGGTTTAGCAATAAATCTGGATTTGTTTGTGTTGGCTTTTTTCTTGGTTTTCTCCATATTTCCACAGTAGATATGGACATGTTGGGCATCACTACAAACGTTAAGAGCTGTAGTATGCGAATCAGGTTTCAAATTCAACGGGAATCCATATGTGGCCGTTTGGGGACAGCACAAAATCAGGAGGTTTATCAACATAATTGTCGAAATCTGGATTTGTTTAAGTTAGCTTTTTTCTTGCTTTTCTCCATATTTCCACAGTAGATGTGGACATGTTGGGCATCCCTACAAACGTTAAGAGCTGTAGTATGCGAATCAGGTTTCAAATTCAACGGGAATCCATATGTGGCCATTTGGGGACAGCACAAAGTCAGGAGGTTTATCAACATAATTGTCGAAATCTGGATTTGTTTAAGTTAGCTTTTTTCTTGCTTTTCTCCATATTTCCACAGTAGATATGGACATGTTGGGCATCCCTACAAACGCGAAGAGCTGTAGTATGCAAATCAGGTTTCAAATTCAACTGGAATCAATATTTGGCCATTTGGGGACACCACAAAGTCAAGAGGTTTAGCAACATAATTTTCGAAATCTGGATTTGTTTGAGTTGGCTTTTTTCTTGGTTTTCTCCATATTTCCACAGTAGATATAGACATGTTGGGCATCGCTACAAACGTGAAATGCTGTAGTATGCAAATCAGGTTTCAAATTCAACGGGAATCCAAACTTGGCCATTTGGGGAAGCGCAAAGTCAGGAGCTTTAGCAACAAATCTGGATTTGTTTGAGTTGGCTTTTTCTGGCTTTTCTATATAATTCCACAGTAGATATGGACATGTTGGGCATCCCTACAAACGATGAGAGCTGTAGTATGCGAATCAGGTTTCAAATTCAACGGGAACCCATATTTGTCCGTTTGGGCATAGCACAAAGTCAAGAGGTTTAGCAATGTAATTGTCGAAATCTGGATTTTTTGAGTTAGCTTTTTTCTTGCTTTTCTCCATATTTCCACAGTAGATATGGACATGTTGGGCATCACTACAAACGTGACGAGCTGTAGTATGCAAATCAGGTTTCAAATTCAACGGGAATCCAAATTTGGCCATTTGGGGAAGCACAAAGTCAGGAGGTTTAGCAACAAATCTGGATTTGTTTGAGTTGGCTTTTTCTGGCTTTTCTCCATAATTCCACAGTAGATATGGACATGTTGGGCATGCCTAAAAACAGGAAGAGCTGTAGCATTCAAATCAGTTTTCAAATTCAAAGTTAATCCAAATTCGGCCATTTGGGGAAGCGCAAAGTCAGGAGGTTTAGCAACAAATCTGGATTTGTTTGAGTTGGCTTTTTCTGGCTTTTCTCCATATTTCCACAGTAGATATAGACATGTTGGGCATCCCTACAAACGTGAAATGCTGTAGTATGCAAATCAGGTTTCAAATTCAACGGTAATCCATATGTGGCCGTTTGGGGATAGCACAAAGTCAAGAGGTTTAGCAATGTAATTGTCGAAATCTGGATTTTTTGAGTTAGCTTTTTTCTTGCTTTCCTCCATATTTCCACAGTAGATATGGACATGTTGGGCATCCCTACAAACGTGAAGAGCTGTAGTATGCAAATCAGGTTTCAAATTCAACGGGAATCCAAATTTGGCCATTTGGGGAAGCGCAAAGTCAGGAGGTTTAGCAACATAATTTTCGAAATCTGGATTTGTTTGAGTTGGCTTTTTTCTGGCTTTTCGCCATCATTCCACAGTAGATATGGACATGTTTGGCAAACCTACAAACGCAAAGAGCTGTAGTATGCAAATCAGGTTTCAAATTCAACGGGAATCCATATTTGGCCGTTGGTGGACAGCACAAAGTCAGGAGGTTTATCAACATAATTGTCGAAATCTGGATTTGTTTAAGTTAGCTTTTTTCTTGCTTTTCTCCATATTTCCACAGTAGATATGGACATGTTGGGCATCCCTACAAACGCGAAGAGCTGTAGTATGCAAATCAGGTTTCAAATTCAACGGGAATCCAAATTTGGCCATTTGGGGAAGCGCAAAGTCAGGAGATTTAGCAACAAATCTGGATTTGTTTGAGTTGGCTTTTTTCTGGCTTTTCTCCATAATTCCACAGTAGATATGGACATCTTGGGCATCCCTACAAACGATAAGAGCTGTAGTATGCAAATCAGGTTTCAAATTCAACGGGAATCCATATGTGGCCGTTTGGGGACAGCACAAATTCAGGAGGTTTATCAACATAATTGTTGAAATCTGGATTTGTTTGAGTTAGCTTTTTTCTTGCTTTTCTCCATATTTCCACAGTAGATATGGACATGTTGGGCATCCCTACAAACGTGAAGAGCTGTAGTATGCAAATCAGTTTTCAAATTCAACGGGAATCCAAATTTGGCCATTTGGGGAAGCGCAAAGTCAGGAGGTTTAGCAACAAATCTGGATTTGTTTGAGTTGGCTTTTTCTGGCTTTTCTCAATAATTCCACAGTAGATATGGAAATGTTGGGCATACCTACAAACGTGAAGAGCTGTAACATGCAAATCAGGTTTCAAATTCAACTGGAATCAATATTTGGCCATTTGGGGACAGCACAAAGTCAAGAGGTTTAGCAACATAATTTTCGAAATCTGGATTTGTTTGAGTTGGCTTTTTTCTGGCTTTTCTCCATAATTCCACAGTAGATATGGACATGTTGGGCATCCCTACACACGTTAAGAGCTGTAGTATGCGAATCAGGTTACAAATTCAACGGGAATCCATATGTGGCCGTTTGGGGACAGCACAAAGTCAGGAGGTTTATCAACATAATTGTCGAAATCTGGATTTGTTTGAGTTAGCTTTTTTCTTGCTTTTCTCCATATTTCCACAATAGATATGGACATGTTGGGCATCCCTACAAACGTGAAGAGCTGTAGTATGCAAATCAGGTTTCAAATTCAACTGGAATCAATATTTGGCCATTTGGGGACAGCACAAAGTCAAGAGGTTTAGCAACATAATTTTCGAAATCTGGATTTGTTTGAGTTGGCTTTTTTCTTGGTTTTCTCCATATTTCCACAGTAGATATAGACATGTTGGGCATCGCTACAAACGTGAAATGCTGTAGTATGCAAATCAGGTTTCAAATTCAACGGGAATCCAAACTTGGCCATTTGGGGAAGCGCAAAGTCAGGAGCTTTAGCAACAAATCTGGATTTGTTTGAGTTGGCTTTTTCTGGCTTTTCTATATAATTCCACAGTAGATATGGACATGTTGGGCATCCCTACAAACGATAAGAGCTGTAGTATGCGAATCAGGTTTCAAATTCAACGGGAACCCATATTTGTCCGTTTGGGGATAGCACAAAGTCAAGAGGTTTAGCAATGTAATTGTCGAAATCTGGATTTTTTGAGTTAGCTTTTTTCTTGCTTTTCTCCATATTTCCACAGTAGATATGGACATGTTGGGCATCACTACAAACGTGACGAGCTGTAGTATGCAAATCAGGTTTCAAATTCAACGGGAATCCAAATTTGGCCATTTGGGGAAGCGCAAAGTCAGGAGGTTTAGCAACATAATTTTCGAAATCTGGATTTGTTTGAGTTGGCTTTTTTCTGGCTTTTCGCCATCATTCCACAGTAGATATGGACATGTTTGGCAAACCTACAAACGCAAAGAGCTGTAGTATGCAAATCAGGTTTCAAATTCAACGGGAATCCATATTTGGCCGTTGGTGGACAGCACAAAGTCAAGAGGTTTAGCAACATAATTTTCGAAATCTGGATTTGTTTGAGTTGGCTTTTTTCTGGCTTTTCGCCATCATTCCACAGTAGATATGGACATGTTTGGCAAACCTACAAACGCGAAGAGCTGTAGTATGCAAATCAGGTTTTAAATTCAACGGGAATCCAAATTCGGCCATTTGGGGGAAATGCAAAGTCAGGAGGTTTAGCAACAAATCTGGATTTGTTTGAGTTGGCTTTTTTTCTGGCTTTTCTCCATATTTCCACAGTAGATATGGACATGTTGGGCATCCCTACAAACGTTAAGTGCTGTAGTATGCGAATCAGGTTTCAAATTCAACGGGAATCCAAATTTGGCCATTTGGGGAAGAGCAAAGTCAGGAGGTTTAGCAACAAATCTGGATTTGTTTGAGTTGGCTTTTTCTGGCTTTTCTCCATAATTCCACAGTAGATATGGAAATGTTGGGCATACCTACAAACGTGAAGAGCTTTAGTATGCAAGTCAGGTTTCAAATTCAACGGCAATCAATATTTGGCCATTTGGGGACAGCACAAAGTCAAGAGGGTTAGCAATATAATTTTCAAAATCTGGATTTGTTTGAGTTGGCTTTTTTCTGGCTTTTCGCCATAATTCCACAGTAGATATGGACATGTTGGGCAAACCTACAAACGTGAAGAGCTGTAGTATGCAAATCAGGTTTCAAATTCAACGGGAATCCATATGTGGCCGTTTGGGGACAGCACAAAGTCAGGAGGTTTATCAACATAATTGTAGAAATCTGGATTTGTTTGAGTTAGCTTTTTTCTTGCTTTTCTCCATATTTCCACAGTAGATATGGACATGTTGGGCATCCCTACAAACGTGAAGAGCTGTAGTATGCAAATCAGGTTTCAAATTAAACGGGAATCCAAATTTGGCCATTTGGGGAAGCGCAAAGTCAGGAGGTTTAGCAACACATCTGGATTTGTTTGAGTTGGCTTTTTCTGGCTTTTCTCCATAATTCCACAGTAGATATGGAAATGTTGGGCATACCTACAAACGTGAAGAGCTGTAGTATGCAAATCAGGTTTCAAATTCAACTGGAATCAATATTTGGCCATTTGGGGACAGCACAAAGTCAAGAGGTTTAGCAACATAATTTTCGAAATTTGGATTTGTTTGAGTTAGCTTTTTTCTTGCTTTTCTCCATATTTCCACAGTAGATATGGACATGTTGGGCATCCCTACAAACGTTAAGAGCTGTAGTATGCGAATCAGGTTTCAAATTCAACGGGAATCCATATGTGGCCGTTTGGGGACAGCACAAAGTCAGGAGGTTTATCAACATAATTGTCGAAATCTGGATTTGTTTGAGTTAGCTTTTTTCTTGCTTTTCTCCATATTTCCACAGTAGATATGGACATGTTGGGCATCCCTACAAACGTGAAGAGCTGTAGTATGCAAATCAGGTTTCAAATTCAACAGGAATCCAAATTTGGCCATTTGGGGAAGCGCGAAGTCAGGAGGTTTAGCAACAAATCTGGATTTGTTTGAGTTGGCTTTTTCTGGCTTTTCTCCATAATTCCACAGTAGATATGGAAATGTTGGGCATACCTACAAACGTGAAGAGCTGTAATATGCAAATCAGTTTTCAAATTCAACGGGAATCCAAATTTGGCCATTTGGGGAAGCGCAAAGTCAGGAGGTTTAGCAACAAATCTGGATTTGTTTGAGTTGGCTTTTTCTGGCTTTTCTCCATAATTCCACAGTAGATATGGAAATGTTGGGCATACCTACAAACGTGAAGAGCTGTAGTATGCAAATCAGGTTTCAAATTCAACTGGAATCAATATTTGGCCATTTGGGGACAGCACAAAGTCAAGAGGTTTAGCAACATAATTTTCGAAATCTGGATTTGTTTGAGTTAGCTTTTTTCTTGCTTTTCTCCATATTTCCACAGTAGATATGGACATGTTGGGCATCCCTACAAACGATAAGAGCTGTAGTATGCAAATCAGGTTTCAAATTCAACGGGAATCCAAATTCGGCCATTTGGGGAAGCGCAAAGTCAGGAGGTTTAGCAATAAATCTGGATTTGTTTGTGTTGGCTTTTTTCTTGCTTTTCTCCATATTTCCACAGTAGATGTGGACATGTTGGGCATCCCTACAAACGTTAAGAGCTGTAGTATGCGAATCAGGTTTCAAATTCAACGGGAATCCATATGTGGCCGTTTGGGGACAGCACAAAGTCAGGAGGTTTATCAACATAATTGTCGAAATCTGGATTTGTTTAAGTTAGCTTTTTTCTTGCTTTTCTCCATATTTCCACAGTAGATATGGACATGTTGGGCATCCCTACAAACGCGAAGAGCTGTAGTATGCAAATCAGGTTTCAAATTCAACGGGAATCCAAATTTGGCCATTTGGGGAAGCGCAAAGTCAGGAGATTTAGCAACAAATCTGGATTTGTTTGAGTTGGCTTTTTTCTGGCTTTTCTCCATAATTCCACAGTAGATATGGACATGTTGGGCATCCCTACAAACGATAAGAGCTGTAGTATGCAAATCAGGTTTCAAATTCAACGGGAATCCATATGTGGCCGTTTGGGGACAGCACAAAGTCAGGAGGTTTATCAACATAATTTTCGAAATCTGGATTTGTTTGAGTTAGCTTTTTTCTTGCTTTTCTCCATATTTCCACAGTAGATATGGACATGTTGGGCATCCCTACAAACGTGAAGAGCTGTAGTATGCAAATCAGTTTTCAAATTCAAAGGGAATCCAAATTTGGCCATTTGGGGAAGCGCAAAGTCAGGAGGTTTAGCAACAAATCTGGATTTGTTTGAGTTGGCTTTTTCTGGCTTTTCTCCATATTTCCACAGTAGATATAGACATGTTGGGCATCCCTACAAACGATAAGAGCTGTAGTATGCAAATCAGGTTTCAAATTCAACGGTAATTCATATGTGGCCGTTTGGGGATAGCACAAAGTCAAGAGGTTTAGCAATGTAATTGACGAAATCTGGATTTTTTGAGTTAGCTTTTTTCTTGCTTTCCTCCATATTTCCACAGTAGATATGGACATGTTGGGCATCCCTACAAACGTGAAGAGCTGTAGTATGCAAATCAGGTTTCAAATTCAACGGGAATCCAAATTTGGCCATTTGGGGAAGCGCAAAGTCAGGAGGTTTAGCAACATAATTTTCGAAATCTGGATTTGTTTGAGTTGGCTTTTTTCTGGCTTTTCGCCATCATTCCACAGTAGATATGGACATGTTTGGCAAACCTACAAACGCAAAGAGCTGTAGTATGCAAATCAGGTTTCAAATTCAACAGGAATCCATATTTGGCCGTTGGTGGACAGCACAAAGTCAGGAGGTTTATCAACATAATTGTCGAAATCTGGATTTGTTTAAGTTAGCTTTTTTCTTGCTTTTCTCCATATTTCCACAGTAGATATGGACATGTTGGGCATCCCTACAAACGCGAAGAGCTGTAGTATGCAAATCAGGTTTCAAATTCAACGGGAATCCAAATTTGGCCATTTGGGGAAGCGCAAAGTCAGGAGATTTAGCAACAAATCTGGATTTGTTTGAGTTGGCTTTTTTCTGGCTTTTCTCCATAATTCCACAGTAGATATGGACATGTTGGGCATCCCTACTACCGATAAGAGCTGTAGTATGCAAATCAGGTTTCAAATTCAACGGGAATCCATATGTGGCCGTTTGGGGACAGCACAAAGTCAGGAGGTTTATCAACATAATTGTTGAAATCTGGATTTGTTTGAGTTAGCTTTTTTCTTGCTTTTCTCCATATTTCCACAGTAGATATGGACATGTTGGGCATCCCTACAAACGTGAAGAGCTGTAGTATGCAAATCAGTTTTCAAATTCAACGGGAATCCAAATTTGGCCATTTGGGGAAGCGCAAAGTCAGGAGGTTTAGCAACAAATCTGGATTTGTTTGAGTTGGCTTTTTCTGGCTTTTCTCAATAATTCCACAGTAGATATGGAAATGTTGGGCATACCTACAAACGTGAAGAGCTGTAACATGCAAATCAGGTTTCAAATTCAACTGGAATCAATATTTGGCCATTTGGGGACAGCACAAAGTCAAGAGGTTTAGCAACATAATTTTCGAAATCTGGATTTGTTTGAGTTGGCTTTTTTCTGGCTTTTCTCCATAATTCCACAGTAGATATGGACATGTTGGGCATCCCTACACACGTTAAGAGCTGTAGTATGCAAATCAGGTTTCAAATTCAACTGGAATCAATATTTGGCCATTTGGGGACAGCACAAAGTCAAGAGGTTTAGCAACATAATTTTCGAAATCTGGATTTGTTTGAGTTGGCTTTTTTCTTGGTTTTCTCCATATTTCCACAGTAGATATAGACATGTTGGGCATCGCTACAAACGTGAAATGCTGTAGTATGCAAATCAGATTTCAAATTCAACGGGAATCCAAACTTGGCCATTTGGGGAAGCGCAAAGTCAGGAGCTTTAGCAACAAATCTGGATTTGTTTGAGTTGGCTTTTTCTGGCTTTTCTATATAATTCCACAGTAGATATGGACATGTTGGGCATCCCTACAAACGATAAGAGCTGTAGTATGCGAATCAGGTTTCAAATTCAACGGGAACCCATATTTGTCCGTTTGGGGATAGCACAAAGTCAAGAGGTTTAGCAATGTAATTGTCGAAATCTGGATTTTTTGAGTTAGCTTTTTTCTTGCTTTTCTCCATATTTCCACAGTAGATATGGACATGTTGGGCATCACTACAAACGTGACGAGCTGTAGTATGCAAATCAGGTTTCAAATTCAACGGGAATCCAAATTTGGCCATTTGGGGAAGCACAAAGTCAGGAGGTTTAGCAACAAATCTGGATTTGTTTGAGTTGGCTTTTTCTGGCTTTTCTCCATAATTCCACAGTAGATATGGACATGTTGGGCATGCCTAAAAACAGGAAGAGCTGTAGCATTCAAATCAGGTTTCAAATTCAAAGTTAATCCAAATTCGGCCATTTGGGGAAGCGCAAAGTCAGGAGGTTTAGCAACAAATCTGGATTTGTTTGAGTTGGCTTTTTCTGGCTTTTCTCCATATTTCCACAGTAGATATAGACATGTTGGGCATCCCTACAAACGTGAAATGCTGTAGTATGCAAATCAGGTTTCAAATTAAACGGGAATCCAAATTTGGCCATTTGGGGAAGCGCAAAGTCAGGAGGTTTAGCAACACATCTGGATTTGTTTGAGTTGGCTTTTTCTGGCTTTTCTCCATAATTCCACAGTAGATATGGAAATGTTGGGCATACCTACAAACGTGAAGAGCTGTAGTATGCAAATCAGGTTTCAAATTCAACTGGAATCAATATTTGGCCATTTGGGGACAGCACAAAGTCAAGAGGTTTAGCAACATAATTTTCGAAATTTGGATTTGTTTGAGTTAGCTTTTTTCTTGCTTTTCTCCATATTTCCACAGTAGATATGGACATGTTGGGCATCCCTACAAACGTTAAGAGCTGTAGTATGCGAATCAGGTTTCAAATTCAACGGGAATCCATATGTGGCCGTTTGGGGACAGCACAAAGTCAGGAGGTTTATCAACATAATTGTCGAAATCTGGATTTGTTTGAGTTAGCTTTTTTCTTGCTTTTCTCCATATTTCCACAGTAGATATGGACATGTTGGGCATCCCTACAAACGTGAAGAGCTGTAGTATGCAAATCAGGTTTCAAATTCAACAGGAATCCAAATTTGGCCATTTGGGGAAGCGCGAAGTCAGGAGGTTTAGCAACAAATCTGGATTTGTTTGAGTTGGCTTTTTCTGGCTTTTCTCCATAATTCCACAGTAGATATGGAAATGTTGGGCATACCTACAAACGTGAAGAGCTGTAATATGCAAATCAGTTTTCAAATTCAACGGGAATCCAAATTTGGCCATTTGGGGAAGCGCAAAGTCAGGAGGTTTAGCAACAAATCTGGATTTGTTTGAGTTGGCTTTTTCTGGCTTTTCTCCATAATTCCACAGTAGATATGGAAATGTTGGGCATACCTACAAACGTGAAGAGCTGTAGTATGCAAATCAGGTTTCAAATTCAACTGGAATCAATATTTGGCCATTTGGGGACAGCACAAAGTCAAGAGGTTTAGCAACATAATTTTCGAAATCTGGATTTGTTTGAGTTAGCTTTTTTCTTGCTTTTCTCCATATTTCCACAGTAGATATGGACATGTTGGGCATCCCTACAAACGATAAGAGCTGTAGTATGCAAATCAGGTTTCAAATTCAACGGGAATCCAAATTCGGCCATTTGGGGAAGCGCAAAGTCAGGAGGTTTAGCAATAAATCTGGATTTGTTTGTGTTGGCTTTTTTCTTGCTTTTCTCCATATTTCCACAGTAGATGTGGACATGTTGGGCATCCCTACAAACGTTAAGAGCTGTAGTATGCGAATCAGGTTTCAAATTCAACGGGAATCCATATGTGGCCGTTTGGGGACAGCACAAAGTCAGGAGGTTTATCAACATAATTGTCGAAATCTGGATTTGTTTAAGTTATCTTTTTTCTTGCTTTTCTCCATATTTCCACAGTAGATATGGACATGTTGGGCATCCCTACAAACGCGAAGAGCTGTAGTATGCAAATCAGGTTTCAAATTCAACGGGAATCCAAATTTGGCCATTTGGGGAAGCGCAAAGTCAGGAGATTTAGCAACAAATCTGGATTTGTTTGAGTTGGCTTTTTTCTGGCTTTTCTCCATAATTCCACAGTAGATATGGACATGTTGGGCATCCCTACAAACGATAAGAGCTGTAGTATGCAAATCAGGTTTCAAATTCAACGGGAATCCATATGTGGCCGTTTGGGGACAGCACAAAGTCAGGAGGTTTATCAACATAATTTTCGAAATCTGGATTTGTTTGAGTTAGCTTTTTTCTTGCTTTTCTCCATATTTCCACAGTAGATATGGACATGTTGGGCATCCCTACAAACGTGAAGAGCTGTAGTATGCAAATCAGTTTTCAAATTCAAAGGGAATCCAAATTTGGCCATTTGGGGAAGCGCAAAGTCAGGAGGTTTAGCAACAAATCTGGATTTGTTTGAGTTGGCTTTTTCTGGCTTTTCTCCATATTTCCACAGTAGATATAGACATGTTGGGCATCCCTACAAACGATAAGAGCTGTAGTATGCAAATCAGGTTTCAAATTCAACGGTAATTCATATGTGGCCGTTTGGGGATAGCACAAAGTCAAGAGGTTTAGCAATGTAATTGACGAAATCTGGATTTTTTGAGTTAGCTTTTTTCTTGCTTTCCTCCATATTTCCACAGTAGATATGGACATGTTGGGCATCCCTACAAACGTGAAGAGCTGTAGTATGCAAATCAGGTTTCAAATTCAACGGGAATCCAAATTTGGCCATTTGGGGAAGCGCAAAGTCAGGAGGTTTAGCAACATAATTTTCGAAATCTGGATTTGTTTGAGTTGGCTTTTTTCTGGCTTTTCGCCATCATTCCACAGTAGATATGGACATGTTTGGCAAACCTACAAACGCAAAGAGCTGTAGTATGCAAATCAGGTTTCAAATTCAACAGGAATCCATATTTGGCCGTTGGTGGACAGCACAAAGTCAGGAGGTTTATCAACATAATTGTCGAAATCTGGATTTGTTTAAGTTAGCTTTTTTCTTGCTTTTCTCCATATTTCCACAGTAGATATGGACATGTTGGGCATCCCTACAAACGCGAAGAGCTGTAGTATGCAAATCAGGTTTCAAATTCAACGGGAATCCAAATTTGGCCATTTGGGGAAGCGCAAAGTCAGGAGATTTAGCAACAAATCTGGATTTGTTTGAGTTGGCTTTTTTCTGGCTTTTCTCCATAATTCCACAGTAGATATGGACATGTTGGGCATCCCTACTACCGATAAGAGCTGTAGTATGCAAATCAGGTTTCAAATTCAACGGGAATCCATATGTGGCCGTTTGGGGACAGCACAAAGTCAGGAGGTTTATCAACATAATTGTTGAAATCTGGATTTGTTTGAGTTAGCTTTTTTCTTGCTTTTCTCCATATTTCCACAGTAGATATGGACATGTTGGGCATCCCTACAAACGTGAAGAGCTGTAGTATGCAAATCAGTTTTCAAATTCAACGGGAATCCAAATTTGGCCATTTGGGGAAGCGCAAAGTCAGGAGGTTTAGCAACAAATCTGGATTTGTTTGAGTTGGCTTTTTCTGGCTTTTCTCAATAATTCCACAGTAGATATGGAAATGTTGGGCATACCTACAAACGTGAAGAGCTGTAACATGCAAATCAGGTTTCAAATTCAACTGGAATCAATATTTGGCCATTTGGGGACAGCACAAAGTCAAGAGGTTTAGCAACATAATTTTCGAAATCTGGATTTGTTTGAGTTGGCTTTTTTCTGGCTTTTCTCCATAATTCCACAGTAGATATGGACATGTTGGGCATCCCTACACACGTTAAGAGCTGTAGTATGCAAATCAGGTTTCAAATTCAACTGGAATCAATATTTGGCCATTTGGGGACAGCACAAAGTCAAGAGGTTTAGCAACATAATTTTCGAAATCTGGATTTGTTTGAGTTGGCTTTTTTCTTGGTTTTCTCCATATTTCCACAGTAGATATAGACATGTTGGGCATCGCTACAAACGTGAAATGCTGTAGTATGCAAATCAGATTTCAAATTCAACGGGAATCCAAACTTGGCCATTTGGGGAAGCGCAAAGTCAGGAGCTTTAGCAACAAATCTGGATTTGTTTGAGTTGGCTTTTTCTGGCTTTTCTATATAATTCCACAGTAGATATGGACATGTTGGGCATCCCTACAAACGATAAGAGCTGTAGTATGCGAATCAGGTTTCAAATTCAACGGGAACCCATATTTGTCCGTTTGGGGATAGCACAAAGTCAAGAGGTTTAGCAATGTAATTGTCGAAATCTGGATTTTTTGAGTTAGCTTTTTTCTTGCTTTTCTCCATATTTCCACAGTAGATATGGACATGTTGGGCATCACTACAAACGTGACGAGCTGTAGTATGCAAATCAGGTTTCAAATTCAACGGGAATCCAAATTTGGCCATTTGGGGAAGCACAAAGTCAGGAGGTTTAGCAACAAATCTGGATTTGTTTGAGTTGGCTTTTTCTGGCTTTTCTCCATAATTCCACAGTAGATATGGACATGTTGGGCATGCCTAAAAACAGGAAGAGCTGTAGCATTCAAATCAGGTTTCAAATTCAAAGTTAATCCAAATTCGGCCATTTGGGGAAGCGCAAAGTCAGGAGGTTTAGCAACAAATCTGGATTTGTTTGAGTTGGCTTTTTCTGGCTTTTCTCCATATTTCCACAGTAGATATAGACATGTTGGGCATCCCTACAAACGGGAAATGCTGTAGTATGCAAATCAGGTTTCAAATTCAACGGTAATCCATATGTGGCCGTTTGGGGATAGCACAAAGTCAAGAGGTTTATCAATGTAATTGTCGAAATCTGGATTTTTTGAGTTAGCTTTTTTCTTGCTTTCCTCCATATTTCCACAGTAGATATGGACATGTTGGGCATCCCTACAAACGTGAAGAGCTGTAGTATGCAAATCAGGTTTCAAATTCAACGGGAATCCAAATTTGGCCATTTGGGGAAGCGCAAAGTCAGGAGGTTTAGCAACATAATTTTCGAAATCTGGATTTGTTTGAGTTGGCTTTTTTCTGGCTTTTCGCCATCATTCCACAGTAGATATGGACATGTTTGGCAAACCTACAAACGCAAAGAGCTGTAGTATGCAAATCAGGTTTCAAATTCAACGGGAATCCATATTTGGCCGTTGGTGGACAGCACAAAGTCAAGAGGTTTAGCAACATAATTTTCGAAATCTGGATTTGTTTGAGTTGGCTTTTTTCTGGCTTTTCGCCATCATTCCACAGTAGATATGGACATGTTTGGCAAACCTACAAACGCGAAGAGCTGTAGTATGCAAATCAGGTTTTAAATTCAACGGGAATCCAAATTCGGCCATTTGGGGAAGTGCAAAGTCAGGAGGTTTAGCAACAAATCTGGATTTGTTTGAGTTGGCTTTTTTTCTGGCTTTTCTCCATATTTCCACAGTAGATATGGACATGTTGGGCATCCCTACAAACGTTAAGAGCTGTAGTATGCGAATCAGGTTTCAAATTCAACGGGAATCCAAATTCGGCCATTTGGGGAAGCGCAAAGTCAGGAGGTTTAGCAACAAATCTGGAATTGTTTGAGTTGGCTTTTTCTGGCTTTTCTCCATAATTCCACAGTAGATATGGAAATGTTGGGCATACCTACAAACGTGAAGAGCTTTAGTATGCAAGTCAGGTTTCAAATTCAACGGGAATCAATATTTGGCCATTTGGGGACAGCACAAATTCAAGAGGTTTAGCAACATAATTTTCGAAATCTGGATTTGTTTGAGTTGGATTTTTTCTGGCTTTTCGCCATAATTCCACAGTAGATATGGACATGTTGGGCAAACCTACAAACGTGAAGAGCTGTAGTATGCAAATCAGGTTTCAAATTCAACGGGAATCCATATGTGGCCGTTTGGGGACAGCACAAAGTCAGGAGGTTTATCAACATAATTGTAGAAATCTGGATTTGTTTGAGTTAGCTTTTTTCTTGCTTTTCTCCATATTTCCACAGTAGATATGGACATGTTGGGCATCCCTACAAACGTGAAGAGCTGTAGTATGCAAATCAGGTTTCAAATTCAACGGGAATCCAAATTTGGCCATTTGGGGAAGCGCAAAGTCAGGAGGTTTAGCAAAACATCTGGATTTGTTTGAGTTGGCTTTTTCTGGCTTTTCTCCATAATTCCACAGTAGATATGGAAATGTTGGGCATACCTACAAACGTGAAGAGCTGTAGTATGCAAATCAGGTTTCAAATTCAACTGGAATCAATATTTGGCCATTTGGGGACAGCACAAAGTCAAGAGGTTTAGCAACATTATTTTCGAAATCTGGATTTGTTTGAGTTGGCTTTTTTCTTGGTTTTCTCCATATCTCCACAGTAGATATAGACATGTTGGGCATCCCTACAAACGTGAAATGCTGTAGTATGCAAATCAGGTTTCAAATTCAACGGGAATCCAAACTTGGCCATTTGGGGAAGCGCAAAGTCAGGAGCTTTAGCAACAAATCTGGATTTGTTTGAGTTGGCTTTTTCTGGCTTTTCTATATAATTCCACAGTAGATATGGACATGTTGGGCATCCCTACAAACTATAAGAGCTGTAGTATGCGAATCAGGTTTCAAATTCAACGGGAATCCATATGTGGCCGTTTGGGGACAGCACAAAGTCAGGAGGTTTATCAACATAATTGTCGAAATCTGGATTTGTTTGAGTTGGCTTTTTTCTTGGTTTTCTCCATATTTCCACAGTAGATATAGACATGTTGGGCATCCCTACAAACGTGAAGAGCTGTAGTATGCGAATTAGGTTTCAAATTCAACGGGAACCCATATTTGGCCGTTTGGGGATAGCACAAAGTCAAGAGGTTTAGCAATGTAATTGTCGAAATCTGGATTTTTTGAGTTGGCTTTTTTCTGGCTTTTCGCCATCATTCCACAGTAGATGTGGACATGTTGGGCATCCCTACAAACGTTAAGAGCTGTAGTATGCGATTCAGGTTTCAAATTCAACGGGAATCCATATGTGGCCGTTTGGGGACAGCACAAAGTCAGGAGGTTTATCAACATAATTGTCGAAATCTGGATTTGTTTGAGTTAGCTTTTTTCTTGCTTTTCTCCATATTTCCACAGCAGATATGGACATGTTGGGCATCACTACAAACGTGAAGAGCTGTAGTATGCAAATCAGGTTTCAAATTCAACGGGAATCCAAATTTGGCCATTTGGGGAAGCACAAAGTCAGGAGGTTTAGCAACAAATCTGGATTTGTTTGAGTTGGCTTTTTCTGGCTTTTCTCCATAATTCCACAGTAGATATGGACATGTCGGGCATGCCTAAAAACATGAAGAGCTGTAGCATTCAAATCAGGTTTCAAATTCAACGGGAATCCATATTTGGCCGTTGGTGGACAGCACAAAGTCAAGAGGTTTAGCAACATAATTTTCGAAATCTGGATTTGTTTGAGTTGGCTTTTTTCTGGCTTTTCGCCATCATTCCACAGTAGATATGGACATGTTTGGCAAACCTACAAACGCGAAGAGCTGTAGTATGCAAATCAGGTTTTAAATTCAACGGGAATCCAAATTCGGCCATTTGGGGAAGTGCAAAGTCAGGAGGTTTAGCAACAAATCTGGATTTGTTTGAGTTGGCTTTTTTTCTGGCTTTTCTCCATATTTCCACAGTAGATATGGACATGTTGGGCATCCCTACAAACGTTAAGAGCTGTAGTATGCGAATCAGGTTTCAAATTCAACGGGAATCCAAATTTGGCCATTTGGGGAAGCGCAAAGTCAGGAGGTTTAGCAACAAATCTGGAATTGTTTGAGTTGGCTTTTTCTGGCTTTTCTCCATAATTCCACAGTAGATATGGAAATGTTGGGCATACCTACAAACGTGAAGAGCTTTAGTATGCAAGTCAGGTTTCAAATTCAACGGGAATCAATATTTGGCCATTTGGGGACAGCACAAATTCAAGAGGTTTAGCAACATAATTTTCGAAATCTGGATTTGTTTGAGTTGGATTTTTTCTGGCTTTTCGCCATAATTCCACAGTAGATATGGACATGTTGGGCAAACCTACAAACGTGAAGAGCTGTAGTATGCAAATCAGGTTTCAAATTCAACGGGAATCCATATGTGGCCGTTTGGGGACAGCACAAAGTCAGGAGGTTTATCAACATAATTGTAGAAATCTGGATTTGTTTGAGTTAGCTTTTTTCTTGCTTTTCTCCATATTTCCACAGTAGATATGGACATGTTGGGCATCCCTACAAACGTGAAGAGCTGTAGTATGCAAATCAGGTTTCAAATTCAACGGGAATCCAAATTTGGCCATTTGGGGAAGCGCAAAGTCAGGAGGTTTAGCAAAACATCTGGATTTGTTTGAGTTGGCTTTTTCTGGCTTTTCTCCATAATTCCACAGTAGATATGGAAATGTTGGGCATACCTACAAACGTGAAGAGATGTAGTATGCAAATCAGGTTTCAAATTCAACTGGAATCAATATTTGGCCATTTGGGGACAGCACAAAGTCAAGAGGTTTAGCAACATTATTTTCGAAATCTGGATTTGTTTGAGTTGGCTTTTTTCTTGGTTTTCTCCATATCTCCACAGTAGATATAGACATGTTGGGCATCCCTACAAACGTGAAATGCTGTAGTATGCAAATCAGGTTTCAAATTCAACGGGAATCCAAACTTGGCCATTTGGGGAAGCGCAAAGTCAGGAGCTTTAGCAACAAATCTGGATTTGTTTGAGTTGGCTTTTTCTGGCTTTTCTATATAATTCCACAGTAGATATGGACATGTTGGGCATCCCTACAAACGATAAGAGCTGTAGTATGCGAATCAGCTTTCAAATTCAACGGGAATCCATATGTGGCCGTTTGGGGACAGCACAAAGTCAGGAGGTTTATCAACATAATTGTCGAAATCTGGATTTGTTTGAGTTGGCTTTTTTCTTGGTTTTCTCCATATTTCCACAGTAGATATAGACATGTTGGGCATCCCTACAAACGTGAAGAGCTGTAGTATGCGAATTAGGTTTCAAATTCAACGGGAACCCATATTTGGCCGTTTGGGGATAGCACAAAGTCAAGAGGTTTAGCAATGTAATTGTCGAAATCTGGATTTTTTGAGTTGGCTTTTTTCTGGCTTTTCGCCATCATTCCAAAGTAGATGTGGACATGTTGGGCATCCCTACAAACGTTAAGAGCTGTAGTATGCGATTCAGGTTTCAAATTCAACGGGAATCCATATGTGGCCGTTTGGGGACAGCACAAAGTCAGGAGGTTTATCAACATAATTGTCGAAATCTGGATTTGTTTGAGTTAGCTTTTTTCTTGCTTTTCTCCATATTTCCACAGCAGATATGGACATGTTGGGCATCACTACAAACGTGAAGAGCTGTAGTATGCAAATCAGGTTTCAAATTCAACGGGAATCCAAATTTGGCCATTTGGGGAAGCACAAAGTCAGGAGGTTTAGCAACAAATCTGGATTTGTTTGAGTTGGCTTTTTCTGGCTTTTCTCCATAATTCCACAGTAGATATGGACATGTCGGGCATGCCTAAAAACATGAAGAGCTGTAGCATTCAAATCAGGTTTCAAATTCAACGGGAATCCATATTTGGCCGTTGGTGGACAGCACAAAGTCAAGAGGTTTAGCAACATAATTTTCGAAATCTGGATTTGTTTGAGTTGGCTTTTTTCTGGCTTTTCGCCATCATTCCACAGTAGATATGGACATGTTTGGCAAACCTACAAACGCGAAGAGCTGTAGTATGCAAATCAGGTTTTAAATTCAACGGGAATCTAAATTCGGCCATTTGGGGAAGTGCAAAGTCAGGAGGTTTAGCAACAAATCTGGATTTGTTTGAGTTGGCTTTTTCTGGCTTTTCTCCATAATTCCACAGTAGATATGGAAATGTTGGGCATACCTACAAACGTGAAGAGCTTTAGTATGCAAGTCAGGTTTCAAATTCAACGGCAATCAATATTTGGCCATTTGGGGACAGCACAAAGTCAAGAGGGTTAGCAATATAATTTTCAAAATCTGGATTTGTTTGAGTTGGCTTTTTTCTGGCTTTTCGCCATAATTCCACAGTAGATATGGACATGTTGGGCAAACCTACAAACGAGAAGAGCTGTAGTATGCAAATCAGGTTTCAAATTCAACGGGAATCCATATGTGGCCGTTTGGGGACAGCACAAAGTCAGGAGGTTTATCAACATAATTGTAGAAATCTGGATTTGTTTGAGTTAGCTTTTTTCTTGCTTTTCTCCATATTTCCACAGTAGATATGGACATGTTGGGCATCCCTACAAACGTGAAGAGCTGTAGTATGCAAATCAGGTTTCAAATTCAACGGGAATCCAAATTTGGCCATTTGGGGAAGCGCAAAGTCAGGAGGTTTAGCAACACATCTGGATTTGTTTGAGTTGGCTTTTTCTGGCTTTTCTCCATAATTCCACAGTAGATATGGAAATGTTGGGCATACCTACAAACGTGAAGAGCTGTAGTATGCAAATCAGGTTTCAAATTCAACTGGAATCAATATTTGGCCATTTGGGGACAGCACAAAGTCAAGAGGTTTAGCAACATTATTTTCGAAATCTGGATTTGTTTGAGTTGGCTTTTTTCTGGCTTTTCGCCATAAATCCACAGTAGATATGGACATGTTGGGCAAACCTACAAACGTGAAGAGCTGTAGTATGCAAATCAGGTTTCAAATTCAACGGGAATCCATATGTGGCCGTTTGGGGACAGCACAAAGTCAGGAGGTTTATCAACATAATTGTAGAAATCTGGATTTGTTTGAGTTAGCTTTTTTCTTGCTTTTCTCCATATTTCCACAGTAGATATGGACGTGTTGGGCATCCCTACAAACGTGAAGAGCTGTAGTATGCAAATCAGGTTTCAAATTCAACGGGAATCCAAATTTGGCCATTTGGGGAAGCGCAAAGTCAGGAGGTTTAGCAACACATCTGGATTTGTTTGAGTTGGCTTTTTCTGGCTTTTCTCCATAATTCCACAGTAGATATGGAAATGTTGGGCATACCTACAAACGTGAAGAGCTGTAGTATGCAAATCAGGTTTCAAATTCAACTGGAATCAATATTTGGCCATTTGGGGACAGCATAAATTCAAGAGGTTTAGCAACATTATTTTCGAAATCTGGATTTGTTTGAGTTGGTTTTTTCTTGGTTTTCTCCATATTTCCACAGTAGATATAGACAAGTTGGGCATCCCTACAAACGATAAGAGCTGTAGTATGCGAGTCAGGTTTCAAATTCAACGGGAATACATATGTGGCCGTTTGGGGACAGCACAAAGTCAGGAGGTTTATCAACATAATTGTCGAAATCTGGATTTGTTTGAGTTGGCTTTTTTCTTTGTTTTCTCCATATTTCCACAGTAGATATAGACATGTTGGGCATCCCTACAAACGTGAAATGCTGTAGTATGCAAATCAGGTTTCAAATTCAACGGGAATCCAAATTTGGCCATTTGGGGAAGCGCAAAGTCAGGAGGTTTAGCAACAAATCTGGATTTGTTTGAGTTGGCTTTTTCTGGCTTTTCTCCATAATTCCACAGTAGATATGGACATGTTGGGCATCCCTACAAACGTGAAGAGCTGTAGTATGCGAATCAGGTTTCAAATTCAATAGGAACCCATATTTCGCCATTTGGGGATAGCACAAAGTCAAGAGGTTTAGCAATGTAATTGTCGAAATCTGGATTTTTTGAGTTAGATTTTTTCTTGCTTTCCTCCATATTTCCACTGTAGATATGGACATGTTGGGCATCCCTACAAACGTGAAGAGCTGTAGTATGCAAATCAGGTTTCAAATTCAACGCGAATCCATATTTGGCCGTTTGTGGACAGCACAAAGTCAAGAGGTTTAGCAACATAATTTTCGAAATCTGGATTTGTTTGAGTTGGCTTTTTTCTGGCTTTTCGCCATCATTCCACAGTAGATATGGACATGTTTGGCAAAACTACAAACGCGAAGAGCTGTAGTATGCAAATCAGGTTTCAAATTCAACGGGAATCCAAATTCGGCCATTTGGGGAAGTGCAAAGTCAAGAGGTTTAGCAATGTAATTGTCGAAATCTGGATTTTTTGAGTTAGCTTTTTTCTTGCTTTCCTCCATATTTCCACAGTAGATATGGACATGTTGGGCATCCCTACAAACGTTAAGAGCTGTAGTATGCAATTCAGGTTTCAAATTCAACGGGAATCCATATGTGGCCGTTTGGGGACAGCACAAAGTCAGGAGGTTTATCAACATAATTGTCGAAATCTGGATTTGTTTGAGTTAGCTTTTTTCTTGCTTTTCTCCATATTTCCACAGTAGATATGGACATGTTGGGCATCAATACAAACGTGAAGAGCTGTAGTATGCAAAACAGGTTTCAAATTCAACGGGAATCCAAATTTGGCCATTTGGGGAAGCGCAAAGTCAGGAGGTTTAGCAACAAATCTGGATTTGTTTGAGTTGGCTTTTTCTGGCTTTTCTCCATAATTCCACAGTAGATATGGACATGTTGGGCATGCCTAAAAACATGAAGAGCTGTAGCATTCAAATCAGGTTTCAAATTCAAAGTTAATCCAAATTCGGCCATTTGGGGAAGCGCAAAGTCAGGAGATTTAGCAACAAATCTGGATTTGTTTGAGTTGGCTTTTTTCTGGCTTTTCTCCATATTTCCACAGTAGATATAGACATGTTGGGCATCCCTACAAACGTGAAATGCTGTAGTATGCAAATCAGGTTTCAAATTCAACGGGAATCCATATGTGGCCGTTTGGGGATAGCACAAAGTCAAGAGGTTTAGCAATGTAATTGTCGAAATCTGGATTTTTTGAGTTTGCTTTTTTCTTGCTTTCCTCCATATTTCCACAGTAGATATGGACATGTTGGGCATCCCTACAAAGGTGAAGAGCTGTAGTATGCAAATCAGGTTTCAAATTCAACGGGAATCCAAATTTGGCCATTTGGGGAAGCGCAAAGTCAGGAGGTTTAGCAACATAATTTTCGAAATCTGGATTTGTTTGAGTTGGCTTTTTTCTGGCTTTTTGCCATCATTCCACAGTAGATATGGACATGTTGGGCAAACCTACAAACGTGAAGAGCTGTAGTATGCAAATCAGGTTTCAAATTCAACGGGAATCCATATTTGGCCGTTGGTGGACAGCACAAAGTCAAGAGGTTTAGCAACATAATTTTCGAAATCTGGATTTGTTTGAGTTGGCTTTTTTCTGGCTTTTCGCCATCATTCCACAGTAGATATGGACATGTTTGGCAAACCTACAAACGCGAAGAGCTGTAGTATGCAAATCAGGTTTTAAATTCAACGGGAATCCAAATTCGGCCATTTGGGGAAGTGCAAAGTCAGGAGGTTTAGCAACAAATCTGGATTTGTTTGAGTTGGCTTTTTTTCTGGCTTTTCTCCATATTTCCACAGTAGATATGGACATGTTGGGCATCCCTACAAACGTTAAGAGCTGTAGTATGCAAATCAGGTTTCAAATTCAACGGGAATCCAAACTTGGCCATTTGGGGAAGCGCAAAGTCAGGAGCTTTAGCAGCAAATATGGATTTGTTTGAGTTGGCTTTTTTCTTGGTTTTCTCCATATTTCCACAGTAGATATAGACATGTTGGGCATCCCTACAAACGTGAAGAGCTGTAGTATGCGAATTAGGTTTAAACTTCAACGGGAACCCATATTTGGCCGTTTGGGGATAGTACAAAGTCAAGAGGTTTAGCAATGTAATTGTCGAAATCTGGATTTTTTGAGTTGGCTTTTTTCTGGCTTTTCGCCATCATTCCACAGTAGATATGGACATGTTGGGCATCACTACAAACGTGAAGAGCTGTAGTATGCAAATCAGGTTTCAAATTCAACGGGAATCCAAATTTGGCCATTTGGGGAAGCGCAAAGTCAGGAGGTTTAGCAACAAATCTGGATTTGTTTGAGTTGGCTTTTTCTGGCTTTTCTCCATAATTCCACAGTAGATATGGACATGTTGGGCATGCCTAAAAACATGAAGAGCTGTAGCATTCAAATCAGGTTTCAAATTCAAAGTTAATCCAAATTCGGCCATTTGCGGAAGTTCAAAGTCAGGAGATTTAGCAACAAATCTGGATTTGTTTGAGTTGGCTTTTTTCTGGCTTTTCTCCATATTTCCACAGTAGATATAGACATGTTGGGCATCCCTACAAACGTGAAATGCTGTAGTATGCAAATCAGGTTTCAAATTCAACGGGAATCCAAATTTTGCCATTTGGGGAAGCGCAAAGTCAGGAGGTTTAGCAACAAATCTGGATTTGTTTGAGTTGGCTTTTTCTGGCTTTTCTCCATATTTCCACAGTAGATATAGACATGTTGGGCATCCCTACAAACGTGAAATGCTGTAGTATGCAAATCAGGTTTCAAATTCAACGGGAATCCATATGTGGCCGTTTGGGGATAGCACAAAGTCAAGAGGTTTAGCAATGTAATTGTCGAAATCTGGATTTTTTGAGTTAGCTTTTTTCTTGCTTTCCTCCATATTTCCACAGTAGATATGGACATGTTGGGCATCCCTACAAACGTGAAGAGCTGTAGTATGCAAATCAGGTTTCAAATTCAACGGGAATCCATATTTGGCCGTTGGTGGACAGCACAAAGTCAAGAGGTTTTGCAACATAATTTTCGAAATCTGGATTTGTTTGAGTTGGCTTTTTTCTGGCTTTCGCCATCATTCCACAGTAGATATGGACATGTTTGGCAAACCTACAAACGCGAAGAGCTGTAGTATGCAAATCAGGTTTTAAATTCAACGGGAATCCAAATTCGGCCATTTGGGGAAGAGCAAAGTCAGGAGATTTAGCAACAAATCTGGATTTGTTTGAGTTGGCTTTTTTCTGGCTTTTCTCCATATTTCCACAGTAGATATAGACATGTTGGGCATCCCTACAAACGTGAAATGCTGTAGTATGCAAATCAGTTTTCAAATTCAACGGGAATCCAAATTTTGCCATTTGGGGAAGCGCAAAGTCAGGAGGTTTAGCAACAAATCTGGATTTGTTTGAGTTGGCTTTTTCTGGCTTTTCTCCATCATTCCACAGTAGATATGGACATGTTGGGCATCCCTACAAACGTGAAGAGCTGTAGTATGCGAATCAGGTTTCAAATTCAATGGGAACCCATATTTCGCCATTTGCGGATAGCACAAAGTCAAGAGGTTTAGCAATGTAATTGTCGAAATCTGGATTTTTTTAGTTAGATTTTTTCTTGCTTTCCTCCATATTTCCACAGTAGATATGGACATGTTGGGCATCCCTACAAACGTGAAGAGCTGTAGTATGCAAATCAGGTTTCAAATTCAACGGGAATCCAAATTCGGCCATTTGGGGAAGTGCAAAGTCAAGAGGTTTAGCAATGTAATTGTCGAAATCTGGATTTTTTGAGTTAGCTTTTTTCTTGCTTTCCTCCATATTTCCACAGTAGATTTGGACATGTTGGGCATCCCTACAAACGTGAAGAGCTGTAGTATGCAAATCAGGTTTCAAATTCAACGGGAATCCATATTTGGCCGTTGGTGGACAGCACAAAGTCAAGAGGTTTAGCAACATAATTTTCGAAATCTGGATTTGTTTGAGTTGGCTTTTTTCTGGCTTTTCGCCATCATTCCACAGTAGATATGGACATGTTTGGCAAACCTACAA
Source organism: Zingel zingel (assembly GCA_023566125.1). Lineage (NCBI taxonomy): Eukaryota > Metazoa > Chordata > Actinopteri > Perciformes > Percidae > Zingel > Zingel zingel. The sequence continues at coordinate 13,595,014 of CM042323.1, forward strand.
ACGAGAAGAGCTGTAATCAGGTTTTAAATTCAACGGGAATCCAAATTCGGCCATTTGGGGAAGTGCAAAGTCAGGAGGTTTAGCAACAAATCTGGATTTGTTTGAGTTGGCTTTTTTTCTGGCTTTTCTCCATATTTCCACAGTAGATATGGACATGTTGGGCATCCCTACAAACGTGAAGAGCTGTAGTATGCAAATCAGGTTTCAAATTCAACGGGAATCCATATGTGGCCGTTTGGGGAAAGCACAAAGTCAGGAAGTTTATCAACATAATTGTCGAAATCTGGATTTGGTTTGTTTAGCAAATTTAGCTCTTGTAATTGTCGAAATCTGGATTTTTTGAGTTAGCTTTTTTCTTGCTTTCCTCCATATTTCCACAGTAGATATGGACATGTTGGGCATCCCTACAAACGTGAAGAGCTGTAATATGCAAATCAGGTTTCAAATTCAACGGGAATCCAAATTTGGCCATTTGGGGAAGCGCAAAGTCAGGAGGTTTAGCAACAAATCTGGATTTGTTTGAGTAGGCTTTTTCTGGCTTTTCTCCATAATTCCACAGTAGATATGGAAATGTTGGGCATACCTACAAACGTGAAGAGCTGTAGCATTCAAATCAGGTTTCAAATTCAAAGTTAATCTAAATTCGGCCATTTGGGGAAACGCAAAGTCAGGAGATTTAGCAACAAATCTGGATTCGTTTGAGTTGGCTTTTTTCTGGCTTTTCTCCATAATTCCACAGTAGATATGGACATGTTGGGCATCCCTACAAACGTTAAGAGCTGTAGTATGCGAATCAGTTTTCAAATTCAACGGGAATACATATGTGGCCGTTTGGGGACAGCACAAAGTCAGGAGGTTTATCAACATAATTGTCGAAATCTGGATTTGTTTGAGTTGGCTTTTTTCTTTGTTTTCTCCATATTTCCACAGTAGATGTAGACATGTTGGGCATCCCTACAAACGTGAAATGCTGTAGTATGCAAATCAGGTTTCAAATTCAACGGGAATCCAAATTTGGCCATTTGGGGAAGCGCAAAGTCAGGAGGTTTAGCAACAAATCTGGATTTGTTTGAGTTGGCTTTTTCTGGCTTTTCTCCATAATTCCACAGTAGATATGGACATGTTGGGCATCCCTACAAACGTGAAGAGCTGTAGTATGCGAATCAGGTTTCAAATTCAATGGGAACCCATATTTCGCCATTTGGGGATAGCACAAAGTCAAGAGGTTTAGCAATGTAATTGTCGAAATCTGGATTTTTTGAGTTAGATTTTTTCTTGCTTTCCTCCATACTTCCACAGTAGATATGGACATGTTGGGCATCCCTACAAACGTGAAGAGCTGTAGTATGCAAATCAGGTTTCAAATTCAACGCGAATCCAAATTTGGCCATTTGGGGAAGCGCAAAGTAATGAGGTTTAGCAACATAATTTTCGAAATCTGGATTTGTTTGAGTTGGCTTTTTTCTGGCTTTTCGCCATCATTCCACAGTAGATATGGACATGTTGGGCAAACCTACAAACGTGAAGAGCTGTAGTATACAAATCAGGTTTCAAATTCAACGGGAATCCATATTTGGCCGTTTGTGGACAGCACAAAGTCAAGAGGTTTAGCAACATAATTTTCGAAATCTGGATTTGTTTGAGTTGGCTTTTTTCTGGCTTTTCGCCATCATTCCACAGTAGATATGGACATGTTTGGCAAAACTACAAACGCGAAGAGCTGTAGTATGCAAATCAGGTTTCAAATTCAACGGGAATCCAAATTCGGCCATTTGGGGAAGTGCAAAGTCAGGAGCTTTAGCAACAAATCTGGATTTGTTTGAGTTGGCTTTTTTTCTGGCTTTTCTCCATATTTCCACAGTAGATATGGACATTTTGGGCATGCCTAAAAACATGGAGAGCTGTAGTATGCAAATCAGGTTTCAAATTCAACGGGAATCCAAATTTGGCCATTTGGGGAAGCGCAAAGTCAGGAGGTTTAGCAACAAATCTGGATTTGTTTGAGTAGGCTTTTTCTGGCTTTTCTCCATAATTCCACAGTAGATATGGACATGTTGGGCATGCCTAAAAACATGAAGAGCTGTAGCATTCAAATCAGGTTTCAAATTCAAAGTTAATCTAAATTCGGCCATTTGGGGAAGCGCAAAGTCAGGAGATTTAGCAACAAATCTGGATTCGTTTGAGTTGGCTTTTTTCTGGCTTTTCTCCATAATTCCACAGTAGATATGGACATGTTGGGCATCCCTACAAACGTTAAGAGCTGTAGTATGCGAATCAGGTTTCAAATTCAACGGGAATCCATATGTGGCCGTTTGGGGACAGCACAAAATCAGGAGGTTTATCAACATAATTGTCGAAATCTGGATTTGTTTGAGTTGGCTTTTTTCTTGGTTTTCTCCATATTTCCACAGTAGATATAGACATGTTGGGCATCCCTACAAACGTGAAATGCTGTAGTTTGCAAATCAGGTTTCAAATTCAACGGGAATCCAAATTTGGCCATTTGGGGAAGCGCAAAGTCAGGAGGTTTAGCAACAAATCTGGATTTGTTTGAGTTGGCTTTTTCTGGCTTTTCTCCATAATTCCACAGTAGATATGGACATGTTGGGCATCCCTACAAACGTGAAGAGCTGTAGTATGCGAATCAGGTTTCAAATTCAATGGGAACCCATATTTCGCCATTTGGGGATAGCACAAAGTCAAGAGGTTTAGTAATGTAATTGTCGAAATCTGGATTTTTTGAGTTAGATTTTTCTTGCTTTCCTCCATATTTCCACAGTAGATATGGACATGTTGGGCATCCCTACAAACGTGAAGAGCTGTAGTATGCAAATCAGGTTTCAAATTCAACGCAAATCCAAATTTGGCCATTTGGGGAAGCGCAAAGTAATGAGGTTTAGCAACATAATTTTCGAAATCTGGATTTGTTTGAGTTGGCTTTTTTCTGGCTTTTCTTCATCATTCCACAGTAGATATGGACATGTTGGGCAAACCTACAAACGTGAAGAGCTGTAGTATACAAATCAGGTTTCAAATTCAACGGGAATCCATATTTGGCCGTTTGTGGACAGCACAAAGTCAAGAGGTTTAGCAACATAATTTTCGAAATCTGGATTTGTTTGAGTTGGCTTTTTTCTGGCTTTTCGCCATCATTCCACAGTAGATATGGACATGTTTGGCAAAACTACAAACGCGAAGAGCTGTAGTATGCAAATCAGGTTTCAAATTCAACGGGAATCCAAATTCGGCCATTTGGGGAAGTGCAAAGTCAAGAGGTTTAGCAATGTAATTGTCGAAATCTGGATTTTTTGAGTTAGCTTTTTTCTTGCTTTCCTCCATATTTCCACAGTAGATATGGACATGTTGGGCATCCCTACAAACGTGAAGAGCTGTAGTATGCAAATCAGCTTTCAAATTCAACGGGAATCCAAATTTGGCCATTTGGGGAAGCGCAAAGTCAGGAGGTTTAGCAACATAATTTTCGAAATCTGGATTTGTTTGAGTTGGCTTTTTTCTTGGTTTTCTCCATAATTCCACAGTAGATATGGACATCTTGGGCATCACTACAAACGTTATGAGCTGTAGTATGCAAATCAGGTTTCAAATTCAACGGCAATCCATATGTGGCCGTTTGGGGACAGCACAAATTCAGGAGGTTTATCAACATAATTGTCGAAATTTGGATTTGTTTGAGTTGGCTTTTTTCTTGGTTTTTTCCATATTTCCACAGTAGATATAGACATGTTGGGCATCCCTACAAACGTGAAGAGCTGTAGTATGCAAATCAGGTTTCAAATTCAACGGGAATCCAAATTTGGCCATTTGGGGAAGCGCAAAGTCAGGAGGTTTAGCAACAAATCTGGATTTGTTTGAGTTGGCTTTTTCTGGCTTTTCTCCATAATTCCACAGTAGATATGGAAATGTTGGGCATACCTACAAACGTGAAGAGCTGTAGTATGCAAATCAGGTTTCAAATTCAACCGGAATCAATATTTGGCCATTTGGGGAAGCGCAAAGTCAGGAGGTTTAGCAATAAATCTGGATTTGTTTGTGTTGGCTTTTTTCTTGGTTTTCTCCATTTTCCACAGTAGATATAGACATCTTGGGCATCCCTACAAACGTGAAGAGCCGTAGTATGCAAATCAGGTTTTCAAATTCAAAGGGAATCCATATTTGGCCGTTTGGGGACAGCACAAAGTCAGGAGGTTTATCAACATAGTTGTCGAAATCTGGATTTGTTTGAGTTGGCTTTTTTCTTGGTTTTCTCCATTTTCCACAGTAGATATAGACATCTTGGGCATACCTACAAACGTGAAGAGCTGATGCATGCAAATCAGGTTTCAAATTCAACGGGAATCCATATTTGGCCATTTGGGGACAGCACAAATTCAGGAGGTTTAGCAACATAATTGTCGAAATCTGGATTTGTATGTGTTGGATTTTTTCTTGGTTTTCTCCATATTTCCACAGTAGATATGCACATATTGGGCATACCTACAAACGTGGAGAGCTGATGCATGCAAATCAGGTTTCAAATTCAACGGGGATCCATATTTGGCCGTTTGGGGCCAGCACAAAGTCAGGAGGTTTAGCAATGTAATTGTCGAAATCTGGATTTTTTGAGTTTGATTTTTTCTTGCTTTTCTCCATATTTCCACTGTAGATATGGACATGTTGGGCATCGCTACAAACGAGAAGAGCTGTAGTATGCAAATCAGTTTTCAAATTCAACGGGAATCCAAATTCCGCCATTTGGGGAAGTGCAAAGTCAGGAGGTTTAGCAACAAATCTGGATTTGTTTGAGTTGGCTTTTTTCTGGCTTTTCTCCATAATTCCACAGTAGATATGGACATGTTGGGCATACCTACAAACGTGAAGAGCTGTAGTATTCAAATCAGGTTTCAACTTCAACAGGAATCCATATTTGGCCATTTGGGGACAGCACAAAGTCAGGAGGTTTAGCAACATAATTGTCGAAATCTGGATTTTTTTGAGTTGGATTTTTTCTTGGTTTTCTACATATTTCCACAGTAGATATGCACATATTGGGCATACCTACAAACGTGAAGAGCTGATGCATGCAAATCAGGTTTCAAATTCAACGGGAATCCAAATTTGGCCATTTGGGGAAGCGCAAAGTCAGGAGGTTTAGCAACAAATCTGGATTTGTTTGAGTTGGCTTTTTCTGGCTTTTCTCCATAATTCCACAGTACATATGGAAATGTTGGGCATTCCTACAAACGTGAAGAGCTGTAGTATGCAAATCAGGTTTCAAATTCAACGGGAATCAATATTTGGCCATTTGGGGAAGCGCAAAGTCAGGAGGTTTAGCAATAAATCTGGATTTGTTTGTGTTGGCTTTTTTCTTGGTTTTCTCCATATTTCCACAGTAGATATAGACATCTCGGGCATCCCTACAAACGCAAAGAGCTGTAGTATGCAAATCAGGTTTCAATTTCAACGGTAATCCAAATTCGGCCATTTGGGGAAGCGCAAAGTCAGGAGGTTTAGCAACAAATCTGGATTTGTTTGAGTTGGCTTTTTTCTGGCTTTTCTCCATAATTCCACAGTAAATATGGACATGTTGGGCATACCTACAAACGTGAAGAGCTGTAGTATGCGAATCAGCTTTCAAATTCAACGTGAATCCAAATTCAGCCATTTGGGGACAGCACAAAGTCAGGAGGTTTAGCAACATAATTGACGAAATCTGGATTTGTTTGATTTGGATTTTTCCTGGCTTTTCTCCATAATTCCACATTAGATATGGAAATGTTGGGCATCCCTACAAACGTGAAGAGCTTTAGTATGCGAATCAGCTTTCAAATTCAACGGGAATCCATATTTGGCCGTTTGGGGCCAGCACAAAGTCAGGAGGTTTAGCAAAATAATTGTCGAAATCTGGATTTGTTTGAGTTGGCTTTTTTCTTGCTTTTCTCCATATTTCCACAGTAGATATGGACATGTTGGGCATCCCTACAAACGTGAAGAGCTGTGTTATGCGAATCAGCTTTCAAATTCAACGGGAATCCAAATTTGGCCATTTGGGGAAGCGCAAAGTCAGGAGTTTTAGCAACATAATTGTCGAAATCTGGATTTGTTTGTGTTGGCTTTTTTCTTGGTTTTCTCCATATTTCCACAGTAGATATGGACATATTGGGCATACCTACAAAGGTGAAGAGCTGATGCATGCAAATCAGGTTTCAAATTCAACGGGAATCCATATTTGGCCATTTGGGGACAGCACAAATTCAGGAGGTTTAGCAACATAATTGTCGAAATCTGGATTTGTATGTGTCGGCTTTTTTCTTGGTTTTCTCCATATTTCCACAGTAGATATGCACATATTGGGCATACCTACAAACGTGAAGAGCTGATGCATGCAAATCAGGTTTCAAATTCAACGGGAATCCATATTTGGCCGTTTGGGGCCAGCACAAAGTCAGGAGGTTTATCAATGTAATTGTCGAAATCTGGATTTTTTGAGTTTGCTTTTTTCTTGCTTTTCTCCATATTTCCACAGTAGATATGGACATGTTGGGCATCGCTACAAACGAGAAGAGCTGTAGTATGCAAATCAGTTTTCAAATTCAACGGGAATCCAAATTCCGCCATTTGGGGAAGCGCAAAGTCAGGAGGTTTAGCAACAAATCTGAATTTGTTTGAGTTGGCTTTTTTCTGGCTTTTCTCCATAATTCCACAGTAGATATGGAAATATTGGGCATACCTACAAACGTGAAGTGCTGTAGTATTCAAATAAGGTTTCAAATTCAACGGGAATCCATATTTGGAAATTTGGGGACAGCACAAAGTCAGGAGGTTTAGCAACATAATTGTCGAAATCTGGATTTGTTTGTGTTGGCTTTTTTCTTGGTTTTCTCTATATTTCCACAGTAGATATGGACATATTGGGCATCCCTACAAATGTGAAGAGCTGTAGTATGCAAATCAGGTTTAAAATTCAACGGGAATTCAAATTCGGAAATTTGGGGAAGCGCAAAGTCAGGAGTTTTAGCAACAAATCTGGATTTGTTTGAGATGGCTTTATTCTGGCTTTTCTCCATAATTCCACAGTAGATATGGACATGTTGGGCATACCTACAAACGGGAAGAGCTGTAGTATGCGAATCAGCTTTCAAATTCAACGGGAATCCAAATTCGGCCATTTGGGGAAGTGCAAAGTCAGGAGGTTTAGCAATAAATCTGGATTTGTTTGAGTTGGCTTTTTTCTGGATTTTCTCCATAATTCCACAGTAGATATGGACATGTTCGGCATACCTATGAACGTGAAGAGCTGTTGCATGCAAATCAGGTTTCAAATTCATTGGGAATCCAAATTCGGCCAATTGGGGACAGCACAAAGTCACGAGGTTTAGCAACAAAATTATTGAAATCTGGATTTGTTTGAGTTGGCTTTTTTCTGGCTTTTATCCATATTTCCACAGTAGATATGGACATGTTGGGCATACCTACAAACGTGAAGAGCTGTAGTATTCAAATCAGGTTTCAAATTCAACGGGAATCCATATTTGGCCATTTGGGGACAGCACAAAGTCAGGAGGTTTAGCAACAAAATTATTGAAATCTGGATTTGTTTGAGTTGGCTTTTTTCTTGGTTTTCTCCATATTTCCACAGTAGATATGGACATTTTGGGCATTCCTACAAACGTGAAGAGCTGTAGTATGCGAATCAGCTTTCAAATTCAACGGGAATCCAAATTCGGCCATTTGGGGAAGTGCAAAGTCAGGAGGCTTAGCAATAAATCTGGATTTGTTTGTGTTGGCTTTTTTCTTGGTTTTCTCCATATTTCCACAGTAGATATGCACATATTGGGCATACCTACAAACGTGAAGAGCTGATGCATGCAAATCAGGTTTCAAATTCAACGGGAATCCATATTTGGCCGTTTGGGGCCAGCACAAATTCAGGAGGTTTAGCAAAATAATTGTCGAAATCTGGATTTTTTGAGTTTGCTTTTTTCTTGCTTTTCTCCATATTTCCACAGTAGATATGGACATGTTGGGCATCGCTACAAACCAGAAGAGCTGTAGTATGCAATTCAGTTTTCAAATTCAACGGGAATCCAAATTCCGTCATTTGGGGAAGCGCAAAGTCAGGAGGTTTAGCAACAAATCTGAATTTGTTTGAGTTGGCTTTTTTCTGGCTTTTCTCCATAATTCCACAGTAGATATGGAAATCTTAGGCATACCTACAAACGTGAAGTGCTGTAGTATTCAAATCAGGTTTCAAATTCAACGGGAATCCATATTTGGCCATTTGGGGACAGCACAAAGTCAGGAGGTTTAGCAACATAATTGTCGAAATCTGGATTTTTTTGAGTTGGGTTTTTTCTTTGTTTTCTCCATATTTCCACAGTAGATATAGACATGTTGGGCATCCCTACAAATGTGAAGAGATGTAGTATGCAAATCAGGTTTAAAATTCAACGGGAATTCAAATTCGGAAATTTGGGGAAGTGCAAAGTCAGGAGGTTTAGCAATAAATCTGGATTTGTTTGAGTTGGCTTTTTTCTGGATTTTCTCCATAATTCCACAGTAGATATGGACATGTTCGGCATACCTACAAACCTGAAGAGCTGTAGTATGCAAATCCGCTTTCAAATTCAATGGGAATCCATATTTGGCGGTTTGGCGCCAGCACAAAGTCAGGAGGTTTATCAATGTAATTCTCGAAATCTGGATTTTTTGAGTTTGCTTTTTTCTTGCTTTTCTCCATATTTCCACAGTAGATATGGACATGTTGGGCATCGCTACAAACGAGAAGAGCTGTAGTATGCAAATCAGTTTTCAAATTCAACGGGAATCCAAATTCCGCCATTTGGGGAAGCGCAAAGTCAGGAGGTTTAGCAACAAATCTGAATTTGTTTGAGTTGGCTTTTTTCTGGCTTTTCTCCATAATTCCACAGTAGATATGGAAATATTGGGCATACCTACAAACGTGAAGTGCTGTAATATTCAAATAAGGTTTGAAATTCAACGGGAATCCATATTTGGAAATTTGGGGACAGCACAAAGTCAGGAGGTTTAGCAACATAATTGTCAAAATCTGGATTTGTTTGTGTTGGCTTTTTTCTTGGTTTTCTCTATATTTCCACAGTAGATATGGACATATTGGGCATACCTACAAACGTGAAGAGCGGATGCATGCAAATCAGGTTTCAAATTCAATGGGAATCCATATTTGGCCATTTGGGAAGCGCAAAGTCAGGAGTTTTAGCAACATAATTGTCGAAATCTGGATTTGTGTGTGTTGGCTTTTTTCTTGGTTTCCTCCATATTTCCACAGTAGATATGGACATATTGGGCATAGCTACAAACGTGAAGAGCTGTAGTATTCAAATAAGGTTTCAAATTCAATGGGAATCCATATTTGGCCATTTGGGGACAGCACGAATTCAGGAGGTTTAGCAAAATAATTGTCGAAATCTGGATTTGTTTGTGTTGGCTTTTTTCTTGGTTTTCTCCATATTTCCACAGTAGATATGCACATATTGGGCATACCTACAAACGTGAAGAGCTGATGCATGCAAATCAGGTTTCAAATTCAACGGAAATCCATATTTGGCCGTTTGGGGCCAGCACAAAGTCAGGAGGTTTAGCAAAATAATTGTCAAAATCTGGATTTGTTTGAGTTGGCTTTTTTCTTGCTTTTCTCCATATATCCACAGTAGATATGGACATGTTGGGCATCCCTACAAACGTGAAGAGCTGTATTATGCGAATCAGCTTTCAAATTCAACGGGAATCCAAATTCGGCCATTTGGGAAGCGCAAAGTCAGGAGTTTTAGCAACATAATTGTCGAAATCTGGATTTGTGTGTGTTGGCTTTTTTCTTGGTTTCCTCCATATTTCCACAGTAGATATGGACATATTGGGCATAGCTACAAACGGGAAGAGCTGATGCATGCAAATCAGGTTTCAAATTCAACGGGAATCCATATTTGGCCATTTGGGGACAGCACAAATTCAGGAGGTTTAGCAACATAATTGTCGAAATCTGGATTTGTTTGTGTTGGCTTTTTTCTTGGTTTTCTCCATATTTCCACAGTAGATATGCACATATTGGGCATACCTACAAACGTGAAGAGCTGATGCATGCAAATCAGGTTTCAAATTCAACAGGAATCCATATTTGGCCATTTGGGGCCAGCACAAAGTCAGGAGGTTTAGCAATGTAATTGTCGAAATCTGGATTTTTTGAGTTTGCTTTTTTCTTGCTTTTCTCCATATTTCCACAGTAGATATGGACATGTTGGGCATCGCTACAAACGAGAAGATGTGTAGTATGCAAATCAGTTGTCAAATTCAACGGGAATCCAAATTCCGCCATTTGTGGAAGCGCAAAGTCAGGAGGTTTTGCAACATAATTGTCGAAATCTGGATTTTTTTGAGTTGGGTTTTTTCTTTGTTTTCTCCATATTTCCACAGTAGATATAGACATGTTGGGCATCCCTACAAATGTGAAGAGCTGTAGTATGCAAATCAGGTTTAAAATTCAACGGGAATTCAAATTCGGAAATTTGGGGAAGCGCAAAGTCAGGAGTTTTAGCAACAAATCTGGATTTGTTTGAGATGGCTTTATTCTGGCTTTTCTCCATAATTCCACAGTAGATATGGACATGTTGGGCATACCTACAAACGGGAAGAGCTGTAGTATGCGAATCAGCTTTCAAATTCAATGGGAATCCAAATTCGGCCATTTGGGGAAGTGCAAAGTCAGGAGGTTTAGCAATAAATCTGGATTTGTTTGAGTTGGCTTTTTTCTGGATTTTCTCCATAATTCCACAGTAGATATGGACATGTTCGGCATACCTATAAACGTGAAGAGCTGTTGCATGCAAATCAGGTTTCAAATTCAATGTTAATCCATATTTGGCCGTTTGGGGACAGCACAAAGTCAGGAGGTTTAGCAACATAATTGTCGAAATCTGGATTTTTTTGAGTTGGCTTTTTTCTTTGTTTTCTCCATATTTCCACAGTAGATATAGACATGTTGGGCATCCCTACAAACGTGAAGAGCTGTAGTATGCAAATCAGGTTTCAAATTCATCGGGAATCCAAATTCGGCCAATTGGGGACAGCACAAAGTCAGGAGGTTTAGCAACAAAATTATTGAAATCTGGATTTGTTTGAGTTGGCTTTTTTCTTTGTTTTCTCCATATTTCCACAGTAGATATAGACATGTTGGGCATCCCTACAAATGTGAAGAGATGTAGTATGCAAATCAGGTTTAAAATTCAACGGGAATTCAAATTCGGAAATTTGGGGAAGTGCAAAGTCAGGAGGTTTAGCAATAAATCTGGATTTGTTTGAGTTGGCTTTTTTCTGGATTTTCTCCATAATTCCACAGTAGATATGGACATGTTCGGCATACCTACAAACCTGAAGAGCTGTAGTATGCAAATCCGCTTTCAAATTCAATGGGAATCCATATTTGGCGGTTTGGCGCCAGCACAAAGTCAGGAGGTTTATCAATGTAATTGTCGAAATCTGGATTTTTTGAGTTTGCTTTTTTCTTGCTTTTCTCCATATTTCCACAGTAGATATGGACATGTTGGGCATCGCTACAAACGAGAAGAGCTGTAGTATGCAAATCAGTTTTCAAATTCAACGGGAATCCAAATTCCGCCATTTGGGGAAGCGCAAAGTCAGGAGGTTTAGCAACAAATCTGAATTTGTTTGAGTTGGCTTTTTTCTGGCTTTTCTCCATAATTCCACAGTAGATATGGAAATATTGGGCATACCTACAAACGTGAAGTGCTGTAATATTCAAATAAGGTTTGAAATTCAACGGGAATCCATATTTGGAAATTTGGGGACAGCACAAAGTCAGGAGGTTTAGCAACATAATTGTCAAAATCTGGATTTGTTTGTGTTGGCTTTTTTCTTGGTTTTCTCTATATTTCCACAGTAGATATGGACATATTGGGCATACCTACAAACGTGAAGAGCGGATGCATGCAAATCAGGTTTCAAATTCAATGGGAATCCATATTTGGCCATTTGGGAAGCGCAAAGTCAGGAGTTTTAGCAACATAATTGTCGAAATCTGGATTTGTGTGTGTTGGCTTTTTTCTTGGTTTCCTCCATATTTCCACAGTAGATATGGACATATTGGGCATAGCTACAAACGTGAAGAGCTGTAGTATTCAAATAAGGTTTCAAATTCAATGGGAATCCATATTTGGCCATTTGGGGACAGCACGAATTCAGGAGGTTTAGCAAAATAATTGTCGAAATCTGGATTTGTTTGTGTTGGCTTTTTTCTTGGTTTTCTCCATATTTCCACAGTAGATATGCACATATTGGGCATACCTACAAACGTGAAGAGCTGATGCATGCAAATCAGGTTTCAAATTCAACGGAAATCCATATTTGGCCGTTTGGGGCCAGCACAAAGTCAGGAGGTTTAGCAAAATAATTGTCAAAATCTGGATTTGTTTGAGTTGGCTTTTTTCTTGCTTTTCTCCATATATCCACAGTAGATATGGACATGTTGGGCATCCCTACAAACGTGAAGAGCTGTATTATGCGAATCAGCTTTCAAATTCAACGGGAATCCAAATTCGGCCATTTGGGAAGCGCAAAGTCAGGAGTTTTAGCAACATAATTGTCGAAATCTGGATTTGTGTGTGTTGGCTTTTTTCTTGGTTTCCTCCATATTTCCACAGTAGATATGGACATATTGGGCATAGCTACAAACGGGAAGAGCTGATGCATGCAAATCAGGTTTCAAATTCAACGGGAATCCATATTTGGCCATTTGGGGACAGCACAAATTCAGGAGGTTTAGCAACATAATTGTCGATATCTGGATTTGTTTGTGTTGGCTTTTTTCTTGGTTTTCTCCATATTTCCACAGTAGATATGCACATATTGGGCATACCTACAAACGTGAAGAGCTGATGCATGCAAATCAGGTTTCAAATTCAACAGGAATCCATATTTGGCCATTTGGGGCCAGCACAAAGTCAGGAGGTTTAGCAATGTAATTGTCGAAATCTGGATTTTTTGAGTTTGCTTTTTTCTTGCTTTTCTCCATATTTCCACAGTAGATATGGACATGTTGGGCATCGCTACAAACGAGAAGAGGTGTAGTATGCAAATCAGTTGTCAAATTCAACGGGAATCCAAATTCCGCCATTTGTGGAAGCGCAAAGTCAGGAGGTTTTGCAACATAATTGTCGAAATCTGGATTTTTTTGAGTTGGGTTTTTTCTTTGTTTTCTCCATATTTCCACAGTAGATATAGACATGTTGGGCATCCCTACAAATGTGAAGAGCTGTAGTATGCAAATCAGGTTTAAAATTCAACGGGAATTCAAATTCGGAAATTTGGGGAAGCGCAAAGTCAGGAGTTTTAGCAACAAATCTGGATTTGTTTGAGATGGCTTTATTCTGGCTTTTCTCCATAATTCCACAGTAGATATGGACATGTTGGGCATACCTACAAACGGGAAGAGCTGTAGTATGCGAATCAGCTTTCAAATTCAATGGGAATCCAAATTCGGCCATTTGGGGAAGTGCAAAGTCAGGAGGTTTAGCAATAAATCTGGATTTGTTTGAGTTGGCTTTTTTCTGGATTTTCTCCATAATTCCACAGTAGATATGGACATGTTCGGCATACCTATAAACGTGAAGAGCTGTTGCATGCAAATCAGGTTTCAAATTCAATGTTAATCCATATTTGGCCGTTTGGGGACAGCACAAAGTCAGGAGGTTTAGCAACATAATTGTCGAAATCTGGATTTTTTTGAGTTGGCTTTTTTCTTTGTTTTCTCCATATTTCCACAGTAGATATAGACATGTTGGGCATCCCTACAAACGTGAAGAGCTGTAGTATGCAAATCAGGTTTCAAATTCATCGGGAATCCAAATTCGGCCAATTGGGGACAGCACAAAGTCAGGAGGTTTAGCAACAAAATTATTGAAATCTGGATTTGTTTGAGTTGGCTTTTTTCTGGCTTTTCTCCATAATTCCACAGTAGATATGGAAATATTGGGCATACCTACAAACGTGAAGTGCTGTAGTATTCAAATCAGGTTTCAAATTCAACGGGAATCCATATTTGGCCATTTGGGGACAGGACAAAGTCAGGAGGTTTAGCAACACAATTGTCGAAATCTGGATTTTTTTGAGTTGGGTTTTTTCTTTGTTTTCTCCATATTTCCACAGTAGATATAGACATGTTGGGCATCCATACAAATGTGAAGAGCTGTAGTATGCAAATCAGGTTTAAAATTCAACGGGAATTCAAATTCAGAAATTTGGGGAAGCGCAAAGTCAGGAGTTTTAGCAACAAATCTGGATTTGTTTGAGATGGCTTTATTCTGGCTTTTCTCAATAATTCCACAGTAGATATGGACATGTTGGGCATACCTACAAACGGGAAGAGCTGTAGTATGCGAATCAGCTTTCAAATTCAACGGGAATCCAAATTCGGCCATTTGGGGAAGTGCAAAGTCAGGAGGTTTAGCAATAAATCTGGATTTGTTTGAGTTGGCTTTTTTCTGGATTTTCTCCATAATTCCACAGTAGATATGGACATGTTCGGCATACCTATGAACGTGAAGAGCTGTTGCATGCAAATCAGGTTTCAAATTCATCGGGAATCCAAATTCGGCCAATTGGGGACAGCACAAAGTCAAGAGGTTTAGCAACAAAATTATTGAAATCTGGATTTGTTTGAGTTGGCTTTTTTCTGGCTTTTATCCATATTTCCACAGTAGATATGGACATGTTGGGCATACCTACAAACGTGAAGAGCTGTAGTATTCAAATCCACTTTCAAATTCAATGGGAATCCATATTTGGCGGTTTGGGGCCAGCACAAAGTCAGGAGGTTTAGCAATGTAATTGTCGAAATCTGGATTTTTTGAGTTTGCTTTTTTCTTGCTTTTCTCCATATTTCCACAGTAGATATGGACATGTTGGGCATCCCTACAAACGAGAAGACCTGTAATATGCAAATCAGCTTTCAAATTCAACGGCAATCCAAATTCGGCCATTTGGGGACAGCACAAAGTCAAGAGGTTTAGCAACATAATTGTCGAAATCTGGATTTGTTTGATTTGGCTTTTTCCTGGCTTTTCTCCATAATTCCACAGTAGATATGGAAATGTTGGGCATCCCTACAAACGTGAAGAGCTTTAGTATGCGAATCAGCTTTCAAATTCAACGGGAATCCATATTTGGCCGTTTGGGGCCAGCACAAAGTCAGGAGGTTTAGCAAAATAATTGTCGAAATCTGGATTTGTTTGAGTTGGCTTTTTTCTTACTTTTCTCCATATTTCCACAGTAGATATGGACATGTTGGGCATCCCTACAAACGTGAAGCGCTGTATTATGCGAATCAGCTTTCAAATTCAACGGGAATCCAAATTCGGCCATTTGGGGAAGCGCAAAGTCAGGAGTTTTAGCAACATAATTGTCGAAATCTGGATTTGTTTGTGTTGGCTTTTTTCTTGGTTTTCTCCATATTTCCAAAGTAGATATGGACATATTGGGGATACCTACAAACGTGAAGAGCTGATGCATGCAAATCAGGTTTCAAATTCAACAGGAATCCATATTTGGCCATTTGGGGACAGCACAAATTCAGGAGGTTTAGCAACATAATTGTCGAAATCTGGATTTGTATGTGTTGGATATTTTCTTGGTTTTCTCCATATTTCCACAGTAGATATGCACATATTGGGCATACCTACAAACGTGAAGAGCTGATGCATGCAAATCAGGTTTCAAATTCAACGGGAATCCATATTTGGCCGTTTGGGGCCAGCACAAATTCAGGAGGTTTAGCAATGTAATTGTCGAAATCTGGATTTTTTGAGTTTGCTTTTTTCTTGCTTTTCTCCATATTTCCACAGTAGATATGGACATGTTGGGCATCGCTACAAACGAGAAGAGCTGTAGTATGCAAAACACTTTTCAAATTCAACGGGATTCCAAATTCCGCCATTTGGGGAAGCGCAAAGTCAGGAGGTTTAGCAACAAATCTGGATTTATTTGAGTTGGCTTTTTTCTGGCTTTTCTCCATAATTCCACAGTAGATATGGACATGTTGGGCATACCTACAAACGTGAAGAGCTGTAGTATTTAAATCAGGTTTCAACTTCAACAGGAATCCATATTTGGCCATTTGGGGACAGCACAAAGTCAGGAGGTTTAGCAACATAATTGTCGAAATCTGTATTTTTTTGAGTTGGCTTTTTTCTTGGTTTTCTACATATTTCCACAGTAGATATGGACATGTTGGGCATCGCTACAAACGTGAAGAGCTTTAGTATGCGAATCAGCTTTCAAATTCAACGGGAATCCAAATTTGGCCATTTGGGGAAGCGCAAAGTCAGGAGGTTTAGCAACAAATCTGAATTTGTTTGAGTTGGCTTTTTTCTGTCTTTTCTGCATAATTCCACAGTAGATATGGAAATATTGTGCATACCTACAAACGTGAAGTGCTGTAGTATTCAAATCAGGTTTAAAATGAACGGTAATCCATATTTGGCCATTTGGGGACAGCACAAAGTCAGGAGTTTTAGCAACATAATTGTCGAAATCTGGATTTGTTTGTGTTGGCTTTTTTCTTGGTTTTCTCCATATTTCCACAGTAGATATGCACATATTGGGCATACCTACAAACGTGAAGAGCTGATGCATGCAAATCAGGTTTCAAATTCAATGGGAATCCAAATTTGGCCATTTGGGGAAGCGCAAAGTCAGGAGGTTTAGCAACAAATCTGGATTTGTTTGAGTTGGCTTTTTCTGGCTTTTCTACATAATTCCACAGTAGATATGGAAATATTGGGCATACCTACAAACGTGAAGTGCTGTAGTATTCAAATAAGGTTTCAAATTCAACGGGAATCCATATTTGGAAATTTGGGGACAGCACAAAGTCAGGAGGTTTAGCAACATAATTGTCGAAATCTGGATTTGTTTGTGTTGGCTTTTTTCTTGGTTTTCTCTATATTTCCACAGTAGATATGGACATATTGGGCTTACCTACAAACGTAAAGAGCTGATGCATGCAAATCAGGTTTCAAATTCAACGGGAATCCATATTTGGCCGTTTGGGGCCAGCACAAAGTCAGGAGGTTTAGCAAAATAATTGTCGAAATCTGGATTTGTTTGAGTTGGCTTTTTTCTTGCTTTTCTCCATATTTCCACAGTAGATATGGACATGTTGGGCATCCCTACAAACGTGAAGAGCTGTATTATGCGAATCAGCTTTCAAATTCAACGGGAATCCAAATTCGGCCATTTGGGGAAGCGCAAAGTCAGGAGTTTTAGCAACATAATTGTCGAAATCTGGATTTGTTTGTGTTGGCTTTTTTCTTGGTTTTCTCCATATTTCCACAGTAGATATGGACATATTGGGCATACCTACAAACGTGAAGAGCTGTAGTATGCAAATCCGCTTTCAAATTCAATGGGAATCCATATTTGGCGGTTTGGGGCCAGCACAAAGTCAGGAGGTTTAGCAACATAATTGTCGAAATCTGGATTTTTTTGAGTTGGGTTTTTTCTTTGTTTTCTCCATATTTCCACAGTAGATATAGACATGTTGGGCATCCCTACAAATGTGAAGAGCTGTAGTATGCAAATCAGGTTTAAAATTCAACGGGAATTCAAATTCGGAAATTTGGGGAAGCGCAAAGTCAGGAGTTTTAGCAACAAATCTGGATTTGTTTTAGATGGCTTTATTCTGGCTTTTCTCCATAATTCCACAGTAGATATGGACATCTTGGGCATACCTACAAACGGGAAGAGCTGTAGTATGCGAATGAGCTTTCAAATTCAACGGGAATCCAAATTCGGCCATTTGGGGAAGTGCAAAGTCAGGAGGTTTAGCAACAAAATTATTGAAATCTGGATTTGTTTGAGTTGGCTTTTTTCTTGGTTTTCTCCATATTTCCACAGTAGATATGGACATGTTGGGCATTCCTACAAACGTGAAGAGCTGTAGTATGCGAATCAGCTTTCAAAGTCAACGGGAATCCAAATTCGGCTATTTGGGGAAGTGCAAAGTCAGGAGGCTTAGCAATAAATCTGGATTTGTTTGTGTTGGCTTTTTTCTTGGTTTTCTCCATATTTCCACAGTAGATATGCACATATTGGACATACCTACAAACGTAAAGAGCTGATGCATGCAAATCAGGTTTCAAATTCAACGGGAATCCATATTTGGCCGTTTGGGGCCAGCACAAAGTCAGGAGGTTTATCAATGTAATTGTCGAAATCTGGATTTTTTGAGTTTGCTTTTTTCTTGCTTTTCTCCATATTTCCACAGTAGATATGGACATGTTGGGCATCGCTACAAACCAGAAGAGCTGTAGTATGCAAATCAGTTTTCAAATTCAACGGGAATCCAAATTCCGTCATTTGGGGAAGCGCAAAGTCAGGAGGTTTAGCAACAAATCTGAATTTGTTTGAGTTGGCTTTTTTCTGGCTTTTCTCCATAATTCCACAGTAGATATGGAAATATTGGGCATACCTACAAACGTGAAGTGCTGTAGTTTTCAAATAAGGTTTCAAATTCAACGGAAATCCATATTTGGAAATTTGGGGACAGCACAAAGTCAGGAGGTTTAGCAACATAATTGTCGAAATCTGGATTTGTTTGTGTTGGCTTTTTTCTTGGTTTTCTCTATATTTCCACAGTAGATATGGACATATTGGGCATACCTACAAACGTAAAGAGCTGATGCATGCAAATCAGGTTTCAAATTCAATGGGAATCCATATTTGGCCATTTGGGGACAGCACAAATTCAGGAGGTTTAGCAAAATAATTGTCGAAATCTGGATTTGTTTGTGTTGGCTTTTTTCTTGGTTTTCTCCATATTTCCACAGTAGATATGCACATATTGGGCATACCTACAAACGTGAAGAGCTGATGCATGCAAATCAGGTTTCAAATTCAACGGGAATCCATATTTGGCCGTTTGGGGCCAGCACAAAGTCAGGAGGTTTAGCAAAATAATTGTCGAAATCTGGATTTGTTTGAGTTGGCTTTTTTCTTGCTTTTCTCCATATTTCCACAGTAGATATGGACATGTTGGGCATCCCTACAAACGTGAAGAGCTGTATTATGCGAATCAGCTTTCAAATTCAACGGGAATCCAAATTCGGCCATTTGGGGAAGCGCAAAGTCAGGAGTTTTAGCAACATAATTGTCGAAATCTGGATTTGTTTGTGTTGGCTTTTTTCTTGGTTTTCTCCATATTTCCACAGTAGATATGGACATATTGGGCATACCTACAAACGTGAAGAGCTGTAGTATGCAAATCCGCTTTCAAATTCAATGGGAATCCATATTTGGCGGTTTGGGGCCAGCACAAAGTCAGGAGGTTTAGCAACATAATTGTCGAAATCTGGATTTTTTTGAGTTGGGTTTTTTCTTTGTTTTCTCCATATTTCCACAGTAGATATAGACATGTTGGGCATCCCTACAAATGTGAAGAGCTGTAGTATGCAAATCAGGTTTAAAATTCAACGGGAATTCAAATTCGGAAATTTGGGGAAGCGCAAAGTCAGGAGTTTTAGCAACAAATCTGGATTTGTTTAAGATGGCTTTATTCTGGCTTTTCTCCATAATTCCACAGTAGATATGGACATCTTGGGCATACCTACAAACGGGAAGAGCTGTAGTATGCGAATCAGCTTTCAAATTCAACGGGAATCCAAATTCGGCCATTTGGGGAAGTGCAAAGTCAGGAGGTTTAGCAATAAATCTGGATTTGTTTGAGTTGGCTTTTTTCTGGATTTTCTCCATAATTCCACAGTAGATATGGACATGTTCGGCATACCTACAAACGTGAAGAGCTGTAGTATGCAAATCCGCTTTCAAATTCAATGGGAATCCATATTTGGCGGTTTGGGGCCAGCACAAAGTCAGGAGGTTTATCAATGTAATTGTCGAAATCTGGATTTTTTGAGTTTGCTTTTTTCTTGCTTTTCTCCATATTTCCACAGTAGATATGGACATGTTGGGCATCGCTACAAACGAGAAGAGCTGTAGTATGCAAATCAGTTTTCAAATTCAACGGGAATCCAAATTCCGCCATTTGGGGAAGCGCAAAGTCAGGAGGTTTAGCAACAAATCTGAATTTGTTTGAGTTGGCTTTTTTCTGGCTTTTCTCCATAATTCCACAGTAGATATGGAAATATTGGGCATACCTACAAACGTGAAGAGCTGATGCATGCAAATCAGGTTTCAAATTCAATGGGAATCCATATTTGGCCATTTGGGGACAGCACAAATTCAGGAGGTTTAGCAAAATAATTGTCGAAATCTGGATTTGTTTGTGTTGGCTTTTTTCTTGGTTTTCTCCATATTTCCACAGTAGATATGCACATATTGGGCATACCTACAAACGTGAAGAGCTGATGCATGCAAATCAGGTTTCAAATTCAACGGGAATCCATATTTGGCCGTTTGGGGCCAGCACAAAGTCAGGAGGTTTAGCAAAATAATTGTCGAAATCTGGATTTGTTTGAGTTGGCTTTTTTCTTGCTTTTCTCCATATTTCCACAGTAGATATGGACATGTTGGGCATCCCTACAAACGTGAAGAGCTGTATTATGCGAATCAGCTTTCAAATTCAACGGGAATCCAAATTCGGCCATTTGGGGAAGCGCAAAGTCAGGAGTTTTAGCAACATAATTGTCGAAATCTGGATTTGTTTGTGTTGGCTTTTTTCTTGGTTTTCTCCATATTTCCACAGTAGATATGGACATATTGGGCATACCTACAAACGTGAAGAGCTGTAGTATGCAAATCCGCTTTCAAATTCAATGGGAATCCATATTTGGCGGTTTGGGGCCAGCACAAAGTCAGGAGGTTTAGCAACATAATTGTCGAAATCTGGATTTTTTTGAGTTGGGTTTTTTCTTTGTTTTCTCCATATTTCCACAGTAGATATAGACATGTTGGGCATCCCTACAAATGTGAAGAGCTGTAGTATGCAAATCAGGTTTAAAATTCAACGGGAATTCAAATTCGGAAATTTGGGGAAGCGCAAAGTCAGGAGTTTTAGCAACAAATCTGGATTTGTTTAAGATGGCTTTATTCTGGCTTTTCTCCATAATTCCACAGTAGATATGGACATCTTGGGCATACCTACAAACGGGAAGAGCTGTAGTATGCGAATCAGCTTTCAAATTCAACGGGAATCCAAATTCGGCCATTTGGGGAAGTGCAAAGTCAGGAGGTTTAGCAATAAATCTGGATTTGTTTGAGTTGGCTTTTTTCTGGATTTTCTCCATAATTCCACAGTAGATATGGACATGTTCGGCATACCTACAAACGTGAAGAGCTGTAGTATGCAAATCCGCTTTCAAATTCAATGGGAATCCATATTTGGCGGTTTGGGGCCAGCACAAAGTCAGGAGGTTTATCAATGTAATTGTCGAAATCTGGATTTTTTGAGTTTGCTTTTTTCTTGCTTTTCTCCATATTTCCACAGTAGATATGGACATGTTGGGCATCGCTACAAACGAGAAGAGCTGTAGTATGCAAATCAGTTTTCAAATTCAACGGGAATCCAAATTCCGCCATTTGGGGAAGCGCAAAGTCAGGAGGTTTAGCAACAAATCTGAATTTGTTTGAGTTGGCTTTTTTCTGGCTTTTCTCCATAATTCCACAGTAGATATGGAAATATTGGGCATACCTACAAACGTGAAGAGCTGATGCATGCAAATCAGGTTTCAAATTCAATGGGAATCCATATTTGGCCATTTGGGGACAGCACAAATTCAGGAGGTTTAGCAAAATAATTGTCGAAATCTGGATTTGTTTGTGTTGGCTTTTTTCTTGGTTTTCTCCATATTTCCACAGTAGATATGCACATATTGGGCATACCTACAAACGTGAAGAGCTGATGCATGCAAATCAGGTTTCAAATTCAACGGGAATCCATATTTGGCCGTTTGGGGCCAGCACAAAGTCAGGAGGTTTAGCAAAATAATTGTCGAAATCTGGATTTGTTTGAGTTGGCTTTTTTCTTGCTTTTCTCCATATTTCCACAGTAGATATGGACATGTTGGGCATCCCTACAAACGTGAAGAGCTGTATTATGCGAATCAGCTTTCAAATTCAACGGGAATCCAAATTCGGCCATTTGGGGAAGCGCAAAGTCAGGAGTTTTAGCAACATAATTGTCGAAATCTGGATTTGTTTGTGTTGGCTTTTTTCTTGGTTTTCTCCATATTTCCACAGTAGATATGGACATATTGGGCATACCTACAAACGTGAAGAGCTGTAGTATGCAAATCCGCTTTCAAATTCAATGGGAATCCATATTTGGCGGTTTGGGGCCAGCACAAAGTCAGGAGGTTTAGCAACATAATTGTCGAAATCTGGATTTTTTTGAGTTGGCTTTTTTCTTTGTTTTCTCCATATTTCCACAGTAGATATAGACATGTTGGGCATCCCTACAAATGTGAAGAGCTGTAGTATGCAAATCAGGTTTAAAATTCAACGGGAATTCAAATTCGGAAATTTGGGGAAGCGCAAAGTCAGGAGTTTTAGCAACAAATCTGGATTTGTTTAAGATGGCTTTATTCTGGCTTTTCTCCATAATTCCACAGTAGATATGGACATCTTGGGCATACCTACAAACGGGAAGAGCTGTAGTATGCGAATCAGCTTTCAAATTCAACGGGAATCCAAATTCGGCCATTTGGGGAAGTGCAAAGTCAGGAGGTTTAGCAATAAATCTGGATTTGTTTGAGTTGGCTTTTTTCTGGATTTTCTCCATAATTCCACAGTAGATATGGACATGTTCGGCATACCTACAAACGTGAAGAGCTGTAGTATGCAAATCCGCTTTCAAATTCAATGGGAATCCATATTTGGCGGTTTGGGGCCAGCACAAAGTCAGGAGGTTTATCAATGTAATTGTCGAAATCTGGATTTTTTGAGTTTGCTTTTTTCTTGCTTTTCTCCATATTTCCACAGTAGATATGGACATGTTGGGCATCGCTACAAACGAGAAGAGCTGTAGTATGCAAATCAGTTTTCAAATTCAACGGGAATCCAAATTCCGCCATTTGGGGAAGCGCAAAGTCAGGAGGTTTAGCAACAAATCTGAATTTGTTTGAGTTGGCTTTTTTCTGGCTTTTCTCCATAATTCCACAGTAGATATGGAAATATTGGGCATACCTACAAACGTGAAGAGCTGATGCATGCAAATCAGGTTTCAAATTCAATGGGAATCCATATTTGGCCATTTGGGGACAGCACAAATTCAGGAGGTTTAGCAAAATAATTGTCGAAATCTGGATTTGTTTGTGTTGGCTTTTTTCTTGGTTTTCTCCATATTTCCACAGTAGATATGCACATATTGGGCATACCTACAAACGTAAAGAGCTGATGCATGCAAATCAGGTTTCAAATTCAACGGAAATCCATATTTGGCCGTTTGGGGCCAGCACAAAGTCAGGAGGTTTAGCTAAATAATTGTCGAAATCTGGATTTGTTTGAGTTGGCTTTTTTCTTGCTTTTCTCCATATATCCACAGTATATATGGACATGTTGGGCATCCCTACAAACGTGAAGAGCTGTATTATGCGAATCAGCTTTCAAATTCAACGGGAATCCAAATTCGGCCATTTGGGAAGCGCAAAGTCACGAGTTTTAGCAACATAATTGTCGAAATCTGGATTTGTGTGTGTTGGCTTTTTTCTTGGTTTCCTCCATATTTCCACAGTAGATATGGACATATTGGGCATAGCTACAAACGTGAAGAGCTGATGCATGCAAATCAGGTTTCAATTCAACGGGAATCCATATTTGGCCATTTGGGGACAGCACAAATTCAGGAGGTTTAGCAACATAATTGTCGAAATCTGGATTTGTTTGTGTTGGCTTTTTTCTTGGTTTTCTCCATATTTCCACAGTAGATATGCACATATTGGGCATACCTACAAACGTGAAGAGCTGATGCATGCAAATCAGGTTTCAAATTCAACAGGAATCCATATTTGGCCGTTTGGGGCCAGCACAAAGTCAGGAGGTTTAGCAATGTAATTGTCGAAATCTGGATTTTTTGAGTTTGCTTTTTTCTTGCTTTTCTCCATATTTCCACAGTAGATATGGACATGTTGGGCATCGCTACAAACGAGAAGAGGTGTAGTATGCAAATCAGTTGTCAAATTCAACGGGAATCCAAATTCCGCCATTTGGGGAAGCGCAAAGTCAGGAGGTTTAGCAACACATCTGGATTTGTTTGAGTTGGCTTTTTTCTGGCTTTTCTCCATAATTCCACAGTAGATATGGAAATATTGGGCATACCTACAAACGTGAAGTGCTGTAGTATTGAAATCAGGTTTCAAATTCAATGGGAATCCATATTTGGCCATTTGGGGACAGCACAAAGTCAGGAGGTTTAGCAACATAATTGTCGAAATCTGGATTTTTTTGAGTTGGGTTTTTTCTTTGTTTTCTCCATATTTCCACAGTAGATATAGACATGTTGGGCATCCCTACAAATGTGAAGAGCTGTAGTATGCAAATCAGGTTTAAAATTCAACGGGAATTCAAATTCGGAAATTTGGGGAAGCGCAAAGTCAGGAGTTTTAGCAACAAATCTGGATTTGTTTGAGATGGCTTTATTCTGGCTTTTCTCCATAATTCCACAGTAGATATGGACATGTTGGGCATACCTACAAACGGGAAGAGCTGTAGTATGCGAATCAGCTTTCAAATTCAACGGGAATCCAAATTCGGCCATTTGGGGAAGTGCAAAGTCAGGAGGTTTAGCAATAAATCTGGATTTGTTTGAGTTGGCTTTTTTCTGGATTTTCTCCATAATTCCACAGTAGATATGGACATGTTCGGCATACCTATGAACGTGAAGAGCTGTTGCATGCAAATCAGGTTTCAAATTCAATGTTAATCCATATTTGGCCGTTTGGGGACAGCACAAAGTCAGGAGGTTTAGCAACATAATTGTCGAAATCTGGATTTTTTTGAGTTGGCTTTTTTCTTTGTTTTCTCCATATTTCCACAGTAGATATAGACATGTTGGGCATCCCTACAAACGTGAAGAGCTGTAGTATGCAAATCAGGTTTCAAATTCATCGGGAATCCAAATTCGGCCAATTGGGGACAGCACAAAGTCAGGAGGTTTAGCAACAAAATTATTGAAATCTGGATTTGTTTGAGTTGGCTTTTTTCTGGCTTTTATCCATATTTCCACAGTAGATATGGACATGTTGGGCATACCTACAAACGTGAAGAGCTGTAGTATTCAAATCCGCTTTCAAATTCAATGGGAATCCATATTTGGCGGTTTGGGGCCAGCACAAAGTCAGGAGGTTTAGCAATGTAATTGTCGAAATCTGGATTTTTTGAGTTTGCTTTTTTCTTGCTTTTCTCCATATTTCCACAGTAGATATGGACATGTTGGGCATCCCTACAAACGAGAAGACCTGTAATATGCAAATCAGCTTTCAAATTCAACGGGAATCCAAATTCGGCCATTTGGGGACAGCACAAAGTCAAGAGGTTTAGCAACATAATTGTCGAAATCTGGATTTGTTTGATTTGGCTTTTTCCTGGCTTTTCTCCATAATTCCACAGTAGATATGGAAATGTTGGGCATCCCTACAAACGTGAAGAGCTTTAGTATGCGAATCAGCTTTCAAATTCAACGGGAATCCATATTTGGCCGTTTGGGGCCAGCACAAAGTCAGGAGGTTTAGCAAAATAATTGTCGAAATCTGGATTTGTTTGAGTTGGCTTTTTTCTTACTTTTCTCCATATTTCCACAGTAGATATGGACATGTTGGGCATCCCTACAAACGTGAAGCGCTGTATTATGCGAATCAGCTTTCAAATTCAACGGGAATCCAAATTCGGCCATTTGGGGAAGCGCAAAGTCAGGAGTTTTAGCAACATAATTGTCGAAATCTGGATTTGTTTGTGTTGGCTTTTTTCTTGGTTTTCTCCATATTTCCAAAGTAGATATGGACATATTGGGCATACCTACAAACGTGAAGAGCTGATGCATGCAAATCAGGTTTCAAATTCAACAGGAATCCATATTTGGCCATTTGGGGACAGCACAAATTCAGGAGGTTTAGCAACATAATTGTCGAAATCTGGATTTGTATGTGTTGGATATTTTCTTGGTTTTCTCCATATTTCCACAGTAGATATGGACATGTTGGGCATCGCTACAAACGAGAAGAGCTGTAATATGCAAAACACTTTTCAAATTCAACGGGATTCCAAATTCCGCCATTTGGGGAAGCGCAAAGTCAGGAGGTTTAGCAACAAATCTGGATTTATTTGAGTTGGCTTTTTTCTGGCTTTTCTCCATAATTCCACAGTAGATATGGACATGTTGGGCATACCTACAAACGTGAAGAGCTGTAGTATTTAAATCAGGTTTCAACTTCAACAGGAATCCATATTTGGCCATTTGGGGACAGCACAAAGTCAGGAGGTTTAGCAACATAATTGTCGAAATCTGTATTTTTTTGAGTTGGCTTTTTTCTGTCTTTTCTGCATAATTCCACAGTAGATATGCACATATTGGGCATACCTACACACGTGAAGAGCTGATGCATGCAAATCAGGTTTCAAATTCAATGGGAATCCAAATTTGGCCATTTGGGGAAGCGCAAAGTCAGGAGGTTTAGCAACAAATCTGGATTTGTTTGAGTTGGCTTTTTCTGGCTTTTCTCCATAATTCCACAGTAGATATGGACATGTTGGGCATACCTACAAACGTGAAGTGCTGTAGTATTCAAATCAGCTTTCAAATTCAACGGGAATCCAAATTTGGCCATTTGGGGACAGCACAAAGTCAGGAGTTTTAGCAACATAATTGTCGAAATCTGGATTTGTTTGTGTTGGCTTTTTTCTTGGTTTTCTCCATATTTCCACAGTAGATATGCACATATTGGGCATACCTACACACGTGAAGAGCTGATGCATGCAAATCAGGTTTCAAATTCAATGGGAATCCAAATTTGGCCATTTGGGGAAGCGCAAAGTCAGGAGGTTTAGCAACAAATCTGGATTTGTTTGAGTTGGCTTTTTCTGGCTTTTCTCCATAATTCCACAGTAGATATGGAAATATTGGGCATACCTACAAACGTGAAGTGCTGTAGTATTCAAATAAGGTTTCAAATTCAACGGGAATCCATATTTGGAAATTTGGGGACAGCACAAAGTCAGGAGGTTTAGCAACATAATTGTCGAAATCTGGATTTGTTTGTGTTGGCTTTTTTCTTGGTTTTCTCTATATTTCCACAGTAGATATGGACATATTGGGCATACCTACAAACGTGAAGAGCTGATGCATGCAAATCAGCTTTCAAATTCAATGGGAATCCATATTTGGCCATTTGGGGACAGCACAAATTCAGGAGGTTTAGCAAAATAATTGTCGAAATCTGGATTTGTTTGTGTTGGCTTTTTTCTTGGTTTTCTCCATATTTCCACAGTAGATATGCACATATTGGGCATACCTACAAACGTGAAGAGCTGATGCATGCAAATCAGGTTTCAAATTCAACGGGAATCCATATTTGGCCATTTGGGGACAGCACAAAGTCAGGAGGTTTAGCAACAAAATTATTGAAATCTGGATTTGTTTGAGTTGGCTTTTTTCTTGGTTTTCTCCATATTTCCACAGTAGATATGGACATGTTCGGCATTCCTACAAACGTGAAGAGCTGTAGTATGCGAATCAGCTTTCAAAGTCAACGGGAATCCAAATTCGGCCATTTGGGGAAGTGCAAAGTCAGGAGGCTTAGCAATAAATCTGGATTTGTTTGTGTTGGCTTTTTTCTTGGTTTTCTCCATATTTCCACAGTAGATATGCACATATTGGGCATACCTACAAACGTGAAGAGCTGATGCATGCAAATCAGGTTTCAAATTCAACGGGAATCCATATTTGGCCGTTTGGGGCCAGCACAAAGTCAGGAGGTTTATCAATGTAATTGTCGAAATCTGGATTTTTTGAGTTTGCTTTTTTCTTGCTTTTCTCCATATTTCCACAGTAGATATGGACATGTTGGGCATCGCTACAAACCAGAAGAGCTGTAGTATGCAAATCAGTTTTCAAATTCAACGGGAATCCAAATTCCGTCATTTGGGGAAGCGCAAAGTCAGGAGGTTTAGCAACAAATCTGAATTTGTTTGAGTTGGCTTTTTTCTGGCTTTTCTCCATAATTCCACAGTAGATATGGAAATATTGGGCATACCTACAAACGTGAAGTGCTGTAGTATTCAAATAAGGTTTCAAATTCAACGGGAATCCATATTTGGAAATTTGGGGACAGCACAAAGTCAGGAGGTTTAGCAACATAATTGTCGAAATCTGGATTTGTTTGTGTTGGCTTTTTTCTTGGTTTTCTCTATATTTCCACAGTAGATATGGACATATTGGGCATACCTACAAACGTAAAGAGCTGATGCATGCAAATCAGGTTTCAAATTCAATGGGAATCCATATTTGGCCATTTGGGGACAGCACAAATTCAGGAGGTTTAGCAAAATAATTGTCGAAATCTGGATTTGTTTGTGTTGGCTTTTTTCTTGGTTTTCTCCATATTTCCACAGTAGATATGCACATATTGGGCATACCTACAAACGTGAAGAGCTGATGCATGCAAATCAGGTTTCAAATTCAACGGGAATCCATATTTGGCCGTTTGGGGCCAGCACAAAGTCAGGAGGTTTAGCAAAATAATTGTCGAAATCTGGATTTGTTTGAGTTGGCTTTTTTCTTGCTTTTCTCCATATTTCCACAGTAGATATGGACATGTTGGGCATCGCTACAAACCAGAAGAGCTGTAGTATGCAAATCAGTTTTCAAATTCAACGGGAATCCAAATTCCGTCATTTGGGGAAGCGCAAAGTCAGGAGGTTTAGCAACAAATCTGAATTTGTTTGAGTTGGCTTTTTTCTGGCTTTTCTCCATAATTCCACAGTAGATATGGAAATATTGGGCATACCTACAAACGTGAAGTGCTGTAGTATTCAAATAAGGTTTCAAATTCAACGGGAATCCATATTTGGAAATTTGGGGACAGCACAAAGTCAGGAGGTTTAGCAACATAATTGTCGAAATCTGGATTTGTTTGTGTTGGCTTTTTTCTTGGTTTTCTCTATATTTCCACAGTAGATATGGACATATTGGGCATATCTACAAACGTAAAGAGCTGATGCATGCAAATCAGGTTTCAAATTCAATGGGAATCCATATTTGGCCATTTGGGGACAGCACAAATTCAGGAGGTTTAGCAAAATAATTGTCGAAATCTGGATTTGTTTGTGTTGGCTTTTTTCTTGGTTTTCTCCATATTTCCACAGTAGATATGCACATATTGGGCATACCTACAAACGTGAAGAGCTGATGCATGCAAATCAGGTTTCAAATTCAACGGGAATCCATATTTGGCCGTTTGGGGCCAGCACAAAGTCAGGAGGTTTAGCAAAATAATTGTCGAAATCTGGATTTGTTTGAGTTGGCTTTTTTCTTGCTTTTCTCCATATTTCCACAGTAGATATGGACATGTTGGGCATCCCTACAAACGTGAAGAGCTGTATTATGCGAATCAGCTTTCAAATTCAACGGGAATCCAAATTCGGCCATTTGGGGAAGCGCAAAGTCAGGAGTTTTAGCAACATAATTGTCGAAATCTGGATTTGTTTGTGTTGGCTTTTTTCTTGGTTTTCTCCATATTTCCACAGTAGATATGGACATATTGGGCATACCTACAAACGTGAAGAGCTGTAGTATGCAAATCCGCTTTCAAATTCAATGGGAATCCATATTTGGCGGTTTGGGGCCAGCACAAAGTCAGGATGTTTAGCAACATAATTGTCGAAATCTGGATTTGTTTGTGTTGGCTTTTTTCTTGGTTTTCTCCATATTTCCACAGTAGATATGCATATATTGGGCATACCTACAAACGTGAAGAGCTGATGCATGCAAATCAGGTTTCAAATTCAACAGGAATCCATATTTGGCCGTTTGGGGCCAGCACAAAGTCAGGAGGTTTAGCAATGTAATTGTCGAAATCTGGATTTTTTGAGTTTGCTTTTTTCTTGCTTTTCTCCATATTTCCACAGTAGATATGGACATGTTGGGCATCGCTACAAACGAGAAGAGGTGTAGTATGCAAATCAGTTGTCAAATTCAACGGGAATCCAAATTCCGCCATTTGGGGAAGCGCAAAGTCAGGAGGTTTAGCAACACATCTGGATTTGTTTGAGT
The DNA here is from genome assembly GCA_023566125.1 of Zingel zingel. Taxonomy (NCBI): domain Eukaryota; kingdom Metazoa; phylum Chordata; class Actinopteri; order Perciformes; family Percidae; genus Zingel; species Zingel zingel. The sequence goes on from CM042323.1 coordinate 13,625,279, forward strand.
TGGCTTTTTTCTGGCTTTTCTCCATAATTCCACAGTAGATATGGAAATATTGGGCATACCTACAAACGTGAAGTGCTGTAGTATTCAAATCAGGTTTCAAATTCAACGGGAATCCATATTTGGCCATTTGGGGACAGCACAAAGTCAGGAGGTTTAGCAACATAATTGTCGAAATCTGGATTTTTTTGAGTTGGGTTTTTTCTTTGTTTTCTCCATATTTCCACAGTAGATATAGACATGTTGGGCATCCCTACAAATGTGAAGAGCTGTAGTATGCAAATCAGGTTTAAAATTCAACGGGAATTCAAATTCGGAAATTTGGGGAAGCGCAAAGTCAGGAGTTTTAGCAACAAATCTGGATTTGTTTGAGATGGCTTTATTCTGGCTTTTCTCCATAATTCCACAGTAGATATGGACATGTTGGGCATACCTACAAACGGGAAGAGCTGTAGTATGCGAATCAGCTTTCAAATTCAACGGGAATCCAAATTCGGCCATTTGGGGAAGTGCAAAGTCAGGAGGTTTAGCAATAAATCTGGATTTGTTTGAGTTGGCTTTTTTCTGGATTTTCTCCATAATTCCACAGTAGATATGGACATGTTCGGCATACCTATAAACATGAAGAGCTGTTGCATGCAAATCAGGTTTCAAATTCAATGTTAATCCATATTTGGCCGTTTGGGGACAGCACAAAGTCAGGAGGTTTAGCAACATAATTGTCGAAATCTGGATTTTTTTTGAGTTGGCTTTTTTCTTTGTTTTCTCCATATTTCCACAGTAGATATAGACATGTTGGGCATCCCTACAAACGTGAAGAGCTGTAGTATGCAAATCAGGTTTCAAATTCATCGGGAATCCAAATTCGGCCAATTGGGGACAGCACAAATTCAGGAGGTTTAGCAACAAAATTATTGAAATCTGGATTTGTTTGAGTTGGCTTTTTTCTGGCTTTTCTCCATAATTCCACAGTAGATATGGAAATATTGGGCATACCTACAAACGTGAAGTGCTGTAGTATTCAAATCAGGTTTCAAATTCAACGGGAATCCATATTTGGCCATTTGGGGACAGGACAAAGTCAGGAGGTTTAGCAACACAATTGTCGAAATCTGGATTTTTTTGAGTTGGGTTTTTTCTGGCTTTTATCCATATTTCCACAGTAGATATGGACATGTTGGGCATCCCTACAAACGTGAAGAGCTTTAGTATGCGAATCAGCTTTCAAATTCAACGGGAATCCATATTTGGCCGTTTGGGGAAGCGCAAAGTCAGGAGTTTTAGCAACATAATTGTCGAAATCTGGATTTGTTTGTGTTGGCTTTTTTCTTGGTTTTCTCCATATTTCCAAAGTAGATATGGACATATTGGGCATACCTACAAACGTGAAGAGCTGATGCATGCAAATCACGTTTCAAATTCAACAGGAATCCATATTTGGCCATTTGGGGACAGCACAAATTCAGGAGGTTTAGCAACATAATTGTCGAAATCTGGATTTGTATGTGTTGGATATTTTCTTGGTTTTCTCCATATTTCCACAGTAGATATGCACATATTGGGCATACCTACAAACGTGAAGAGCTGATGCATGCAAATCAGGTTTCAAATTCAACGGGAATCCATATTTGGCCGTTTGGGGCCAGCACAAAGTCAGGAGGTTTAGCAATGTAATTGTCGAAATCTGGATTTTTTGAGTTTGCTTTTTTCTTGCTTTTCTCCATATTTCCACAGTAGATATGGACATGTTGGGCATCGCTACAAACGAGAAGAGCTGTAGTATGCAAAACACTTTTCAAATTCAACGGGATTCCAAATTCCGCCATTTGGGGAAGCGCAAAGTCAGGAGGTTTAGCAACAAATCTGGATTTGTTTGAGTTGGCTTTTTTCTGGCTTTTCTCCATAATTCCACAGTAGATATGGACATGTTGGGCATACCTACAAACGTGAAGAGCTGTAGTATTTAAATCAGGTTTCAACTTCAACAGGAATCCATATTTGGCCATTTGGGGACAGCACAAAGTCAGGAGGTTTAGCAACATAATTGTCGAAATCTGGATTTTTTTGAGTTGGCTTTTTTCTTGGTTTTCTACATATTTCCACAGTAGATATGGACATGTTGGGCATCGCTACAAACGTGAAGAGCTTTAGTATGCGAATCAGCTTTCAAATTCAACGGGAATCCAAATTTGGCCATTTGGGGAAGCGCAAAGTCAGGAGGTTTAGCAACAAATCTGAATTTGTTTGAGTTGGCTTTTTTCTGTCTTTTCTGCATAATTCCACAGTAGATATGGAAATATTGGGCATACCTACAAACGTGAAGTGCTGTAGTATTCAAATCAGGTTTCAAATTCAATGGTAATCCATATTTGGCCATTTGGGGACAGCACAAAGTCAGGAGTTTTAGCAACATAATTGTCGAAATCTGGATTTGTTTGTGTTGGCTTTTTTCTTGGTTTTCTCCATATTTCCACAGTAGATATGCACATATTGGGCATACCTACAAACGTGAAGAGCTGATGCATGCAAATCAGGTTTCAAATTCAACGGGAATCCAAATTCCGCCATTTGGGGAAGCGCAAAGTCAGGAGGTTTAGCAACAAATCTGGATTTGTTTGAGTTGGCTTTTTTCTGTCTTTTCTCCATAATTCCACAGTAGATATGGAAATATTGGGCATACCTACAAACGTGAAGTGCTGTAGTATTCAAATCAGGTTTCAAATTCAACGGGAATCCATATTTGGCCATTTGAGGACAGCACAAAGTCAGGAGGTTTAGCAACATAATTGTCGAAATCTGGATTTTTTTGAGTTGGGTTTTTTCTGGCTTTTATCCATAATTCCACAGTAGATATGGACATGTTGGGCATCCCTACAAACGAGAAGACCTGTAATATGCAAATCAGGTTTCAAATTCAACGGGAATCCAAATTCGGCCATTTGAGGAAGCGCAAAGTCAGGAGTTTTAGCAACAAATCTGGATTTGTTTGAGTTGGCTTTTTTCTGTTTTTTCTCCATAATTCCACAGTAAATATGGACATGTTGGGCATACCTACAAACGTGAAGAGCTGTAGTATTCAAATCAGGTTTCAAATTCAACGGGAATCCATATTTGGCCATTTGGGGACAGCACAAATTCAGGAGGTTTAGCAACATAATTGTCGAAATCTGGATTGATTTGTGTTGGCTTTTTTCTTGGTTTTCTCCATATTTCCACAGTAGATATGGACATATTGGGCATACCTACAAACGTGAAGAGCTGATGCATGCAAATCAGGTTTCAAATTCAACGGGAATCCATATTTGGCCGTTTGGGGACAGCACAAATTCAGGAGTTTTAGCAACATAATTGTTGAAATCTAGATTTGTTTGAGTTTGCTTTTTTCTTGGTTTTCTCAATTTTTCCACAGTAGATATGGACATGTTGGGCATCGCTACAAACATGCAGAGCCGTAGTATGCAAATCAGTTTTCAAATTCAATGTTAATCCATGTTTGGCCGTTTGGGGACAGCACAAAGTCAGGAGTTTTAGCAACATAATTGTCGAAATCTGGATTTGTTTGTGTTGGCTTTTTTCTTGGTTTTCTCCATATTTCCACAGTAGATATGGACATATTGGGCATACCTACAAACGTGAAGAGCTGCTGCATGCAAATAAGGTTTCAAATTCAACGGGAATCCATATTTGGCCGTTTGGGGACAGCACAAAGTCAGGATGTTTAGCAACATAATTGTCGAAATCTAGATTTGTTTGAGTTGGCTTTTTTCTTGGTTTTCTCCATTTTTCCACAGTAGATATGGACATGTTGGGCATTGCTACAAACGTGAAGAGCCGTAGTATGCGAATCAGTTTTCAAATTCATCGGGAATCCAAATTCGGCCATTTGGGGACAGCACAAAGTCAGGAGGTTTAGCAACATAATTGTCGAAATCTGGATTTTTTTGGAGTTGGCTTTTTTCTTGGTTTTCTCCATATTTCCACAGTAGATATAGACATGTTGGGCATCCCTAAAAACGTGAAGAGCTGTCGTGTGCAACTCATGTTTCAAATTCAACGGGAATCCAAATTCGGCCATTTGGGGAAGTGCAAAGTCAGGAGGCTTAGCAATAAATCTGGATTTGTTTGAGTTGGCTTTTTTTCTGGATTGTCTCCATAATTCCACAGTAGATATGGACATATTGGGCACACCTACAAACGTGAAGAGCTGATGCATGCAAATCAGGTTTCAAATTCAACGGGAATCCATATTTGGCCGTTTGGGGACAGCACAAAGTCAGGAGGTTTAGCAACATAATTGTCGAAATCTAGATTTGTTTGAGTTGGCTTTTTTCTTGGTTTTCTCCATTTTCCCACAGTAGATATGGACATATTGGGCATTGCTACAAACGTGAAGAGCCGTAGTATGCAAATCAGTTTTCAAATTCAAAAAGAATCCAAATTCGGCCATTTGGGGAAGCGCAAAGTCAGGAGGTTTAGCAACAAATCTGGATTTGTTTGAGTTGGCTTTTTTCTTGGTTTTCTCCATATTTCCACAGTACATATAGACATGTTGGGCATCCCTACAAACGTGAAGAGCTGTAATATGCAAATCAGGTTTCAAATTCATCGGGAATCCAAATTTGGACATTTGGGGACAGCACAAAGTCAGGAGGTTTAGCAACATAATTGTCGAAATCTGGATTTTTTTGGAGTTGCTTTTTTCTTGGTTTTCTCCATATTTCCACAGTAGATATAGAAATGTTGCGCATCCCTACAAACGTGAAGAGATGTAGTATGCAAATCCGGTTTCAAATTCAAGGGGAATCCAAATTCGGAAATTTGGGGAAGCGCAAAGTCAGGAGTTTTAGCAACAAATCTGGATTTCTTTGAGTTGGCTTTTTTATGGCTTTTCTCCATAATTCCACAGTAGATATGGACATGTTAGGCATACCTACAAAGGTGAAGAGCCGTAGTATTCAAATCAGATTTCAAATTCAATGTTAATCCATATTTGGCCATTTGGGGACAGCACAAATTCAGTAGGTTTAGCAACATAATTGTCGAAATCTGGATTTGTTTGTGTTGGCTTTTTTCTTGGTTTTCTCTATATTTCCACAGTAGATATGGACATATTGGGCATACCTACAAACGTGAAGAGCTGATGCATGCAAATCAGGTTTCAAATTCATCGGGAATCCAAATTCGGCCATTTGGTGACAGCACAAACTCAGGAGGTTTAGCAACATAATAGTCGAAATCTGGATTTTTTTGGAGTTGGCTTTTTTCTTGGTTTTCTCCATATTTCCACAGTAGATATAGACATGTTGGGCATCCCTACAAACGTGAAGAGCTGTAGTATGCAAATCAGGTTTCAAATTTAACGGGAATCCAAATTTGGCCATTTGGGGAAGCGCAAAGTCAGGAGTTTTAGCAACAAATCTGGATTTGTTTGAGTTGGCTTTTTTCTGGCTTTTCTCCATAATTCCACAGTAGATATGGACATGTTGGGTATACCTACAAATGTGAAGAGCTGTAGTATTCAAATCAAGTTTCAAATTCAAGGGGAATCCATATTTGGCCATTTGGGGAGAGCACAAATTCAGGAGGTTTAGCAACATAATTGTCGAAATCTGGATTTGTTTGTGTTGGCTTTTTTCCTGGTTTTCTCCATATTTCCACAGTAGATATTGACATATTGGGCACACCTACAAACGTGAAGAGCTGTAGTATGCAAATCCAGTTTCAAATTCAACGGGAATCCATATTTGGCCGTTTGGGGCCAGCACAAAGTAAGGAGGTTTAGCAATGTAATTGTCGAAATCTTGATTTTTTGAGTTTGCTTTTTTCTTGCGTTTCTCCATATTTCCACAGTAGATATGGACATGTTGGGCATCGCTACAAACGTAAAGAGCCGTAGTATGCGAATCAGTTTTCAAATTCAACGGGAACCCATATTCGGCCATTTGGGGAAGCGCAAAGTCAGGAGTTTTAGCAACAAATCTGGATTTGTTTGAGTTGGCTTTTTTATTGGTTTTCTCCATTTTTCCACAGTAGATATGGACATGTTGGGCATCCCTACAAACGAGAAGAGCTGTAGTATGCAAATCAGGTTTCAAATTCAACGGGAATCTAAATTCGGACATTTGGGGAAGCGCAAAGTCAGGAGTTTTAGCAACAAATCTGGATTTGTTTGAGTTGGCTTTTTTCTGGCTTTTCTCCATAATTCCACAGTAAATATGGACATGTTGGGCATACATACAAACGTGAAGAGCTGTAGTATTCAAATCAGGTTTCAAATTCAAGGGGAATCCATATTTGGCCATTTGGAGCGAGCACAAATTCAGGAGGTTTAGCAACATAATTGTCGAAATCTGGATTTGTTTGTGTTGGCTTTTTTCTTGGTTTTCTCCATATTTCACAGTAGATATGGACATGTTGGGTATACCTACAAACGTGAAGAGCCGAAGTATTCAAATCAGATTTCAAATTCAATGTTAATCCATATTTGGCCATTTGGGGACAGCACAAATTCAGGAGGTTTAGCAACATAATTGTCGAAATCTGGATTTGTTTGTGTTGGCTTTTTTCTTGGTTTTCTCCATATTTCCACAGTAGATATGGACTTGTTGGGCATCGCTACAAACGTGAAGAGCTGTAGTATGCAAATCAGGTTTCAAATTTAACGGGAATCCAAATTCGGCCATTTGGGGAAGCGCAAAGTCAGGAGTTTTAGCAACAAATCTGGATTTGTTTGAGTTGGCTTTTTTCTAGCTTTTCTCCATAATTCCACAGTAGATATGGACATGTTGGGTATACCTACAAACGTGAAGAGCTTTAGTATTCAAATCAAGTTTCAAATTCAAGGGGAATCCATATTTGGCCATTTGGGGAGAGCACAAATTCAGGCGGTTTAGCAACATAATTGTCGAAATCTGGATTTGTTTGTGTTGGCTTTTTTCTTGGTTTTCTCCATATTTCCAAAGTAGATATGGACATATTGGGCATACCTACAAACGTGAAGAGCTGATGCATGCAAATCAGGTTTCAAATTCATCGGGAATCCAAATTCGGCCATTTGGTGACAGCACAAAGTCAGGAGGTTTAGCAACATAATAGTTGAAATCTGGATTTTTTTGGAGTTGGCTTTTTTCTTGGTTTTCTCCATATTTCCACAGTAGATATTGACATATTGGGCACACCTACAAACGTGAAGAGCTGTAGTATGCAAATCCGGTTTCAAATTCAACGGGAATCCATATTTGGCCGTTTGGGGCCAGCACAAAGTCAAGAGGTTTAGCAATGTAATTGTCGAAATCTGGATTTTTTTAGTTTGCTTTTTTCTTGCTTTTCTCCATATTTCCACAGTAGATATGGACATGTTGGGCATCCCTACAAACGAGAAGACCTGTAGTATGCAAATCAGGTTTCGAATTCAACGGGAATCCAAATTCGGCCATTTGGGGAAGCGCAAAGTCAGGAGTTTTAGCAACAAATCTGGATTTGTTTGAGTTGGCTTTTTTCTGGCTTTTCTCCATAATTCCACAGTAAATATGGACATGTTGGGCATACCTACAAACATGAAGAGCTGTAGTATTCAAATCAGGTTTCAAATTCAACGGGAATCCATATTTGGCCGTTTGGGGCCAGCACAAAGTCAGGAGGTTTAGCAATGTAATTGTCGAAATCTGGATTTTTTGAGTTTGCTTTTTTCTAACTTTTCTCCATAATTCCACAGTAGATATGGACATGTTGGGCATCGCTACAAACGTATAGAGCCGTAGTATGCAAATCAGTTTTCAAATTCAACGGGAACCCATATTCGGCCATTTGGGGAAGCGCAAAGTCAGGAGTTTTAGCAACAAATCTGAATTTGTTTGAGTTGGCTTTTTTCTTAGTTTTCTCCATATTTCCACAGTAGATATAGACTTGTTGGGCATCCCTACAAACATGAAGAGCTGATGCATGCAAATCAGGTTTCAAATTCAACGGGAATCCATATTTGGCCTTTTCGGGACAACACAAAGTCAGGAAGTTTAGCAACATAACTGTCGAAATCTGGATTTTTTTGGAGTTGGCGTTTTTCTTGGTTTTCTCCATATTTCCACAGTAGATATAGACATGTTGGGCATCCCTACAAACGTGAAGCGCTGTAGTATGCAAATCAGGTTTCAAATTTAACGGGAATCCAAATTCGGCCATTTGGGGAAGCGCAAAGTCAGGAGTTTTAGCAACAAATCTGGATTTGTTTGAGTTGGCTTTTTTCTGGCTTTTTTCCATAATTCCACAGTAAATATGGACATGTTGGGCATACCTACAAACGTGAAGAGCTATAGTATTCAAATCAGGTTTCAAATTCAAAGGGAATCCATTTTTGGCCATTTGGGGACAGCACAAATTCAGGAGGTTTAGCAACATAATTGTCGAAATCTGGATTTGTTTGTGTTGGCTTTTTTCCTGGTTTTCTCCATATTTCCACAGTAGATATTGACATATTGGGCACACCTACAAACGTGAAGAGCTGTAGTATGCAAATCCGGTTTCAAATTCAACGGGAATCCATATTTGGCCGTTTGGGTCCAGCACAAAGTCAGGAGGTTTAGCAATGTAATTGTCGAAATCTGGATTTTTTGAGTTTGCTTTTTTCTTGCTTTTCTCCATATTTCCACAGTAGATATAGAATTGTTGGGCATCCCTACAAACGTGAAGAGCTGTAGTATGCAAATCAGGTTTCAAATTTAACGGGAATCCAAATTCGGCCATTTGGGGAAGCGCAAAGTCAGGAGTTTTAGCAACAAATCTGGATTTGTTTGAGTTGGCTTTTTTCTGGCTTTTCTCCATAATTCCACAGTAGATATGGACATGTTGGGTATACCTACAAACGTGAAGAGCCGAAGTATTCAAATCAGATTTCAAATTCAATGTTAATCCATATTTGGCCATTTGGGGACAGCACAAATTCAGGAGGTTTAGCAACATAATTGTCGAAATCTGGATTTGTTTGTGTTGGCTTTTTTCTTGGTTTTCTCCATATTTCCACAGTAGATATGGACATATTGGGCATACCTACAAAGGTGAAGAGCTGATGCATGCAAATCAGGTTTCAAATTCATCGGGAATCCAAATTCGGCCATTTGGTGACAGCACAAAGTCAGGAGGTTTAGCAGCATAATAGTCAAAATCTGGATTTTTTTGGAGTTGGCTTTTTTCTTGGTTTTCTCCATATTTCCACAGTAGATATAGACTTGTTGGGCATCCCTACAAACGTGAAGAGCTGTAGTATGCAAATCAGATTTCAAATTTAACGGGAATCCAAATTCGGCCATTTGGGGAAGCGCAAAGTCAGGAGTTTTAGCAACAAATCTGGATTTGTTTGAGTTGGCTTTTTTCTAGCTTTTCTCCATAATTCCACAGTAGATATGGACATATTGGGTATACCTACAAACGTGAAGAGCTGTAGTATTCAAATCAAGTTTCAAATTCAAGGGGAATCCATATTTGGCCATTTGGGGAGAGCACAAATTCAGGCGGTTTAGCAACATAATTGTCAAAATCTGGATTTGTTTGTGTTGGCTTTTTTCTTGGTTTTCTCCATATTTCCAAAGTAGATATGGACATATTGGGCATACCTACAAACGTGAAGAGCTGATGCATGCAAATCAGGTTTCAAATTCATCGGGAATCCAAATTCGGCCATTTGGTGACAGCACAAAGTCAGGAGGTTTAGCAACATAATAGTTGAAATCTGGATTTTTTTGGAGTTGGCTTTTTTCTTGGTTTTCTCCATATTTCCACAGTAGATATTGACATATTGGGCACACCTACAAACGTGAAGAGCTGTAGTATGCAAATCCGGTTTCAAATTCAACGGGAATCCATATTTGGCCGTTTGGGGCCAGCACAAAGTCAAGAGGTTTAGCAATGTAATTGTCGAAATCTGGATTTTTTTAGTTTGCTTTTTTCTTGCTTTTCTCCATATTTCCACAGTAGATATGGACATGTTGGGCATCCCTACAAACGAGAAGACCTGTAGTATGCAAATCAGGTTTCGAATTCAACGGGAATCCAAATTCGGCCATTTGGGGAAGCGCAAAGTCAGGAGTTTTAGCAACAAATCTGGATTTGTTTGAGTTGGCTTTTTTCTGGCTTTTCTCCATAATTCCACAGTAAATATGGACATGTTGGGCATACCTACAAACATGAAGAGCTGTAGTATTCAAATCAGGTTTCAAATTCAACGGGAATCCATATTTGGCCGTTTGGGGCCAGCACAAAGTCAGGAGGTTTAGCAATGTAATTGTCGAAATCTGGATTTTTTGAGTTTGCTTTTTTCTAACTTTTCTCCATAATTCCACAGTAGATATGGAAATGTTGGGCATCGCTACAAACGTATAGAGCCGTAGTATGCAAATCAGTTTTCAAATTCAACGGGAACCCATATTCGGCCATTTGGGGAAGCGCAAAGTCAGGAGTTTTAGCAACAAATCTGAATTTGTTTGAGTTGGCTTTTTTCTTGGTTTTCTCCATATTTCCACAGTAGATATAGACTTGTTGGGCATCCCTACAAACGTGAAGAGCTGATGCATGCAAATCAGGTTTCAAATTCAACGGGAATCCATATTTGGCCTTTTCGGGACAACACAAAGTCAGGAAGTTTAGCAACATAACTGTCGAAATCTGGATTTTTTTGGAGTTGGCGTTTTTCTTGGTTTTCTCCATATTTCCACAGTAGATATAGACATGTTGGGCATCCCTACAAACGTGAAGCGCTGTAGTATGCAAATCAGGTTTCAAATTTAACGGGAATCCAAATTCGGCCATTTGGGGAAGCGCAAAGTCAGGAGTTTTAGCAACAAATCTGGATTTGTTTGAGTTGGCTTTTTTCTGGCTTTTTTCCATAATTCCACAGTAAATATGGACATGTTGGGCATACCTACAAACGTGAAGAGCTATAGTATTCAAATCAGGTTTCAAATTCAAAGGGAATCCATTTTTGGCCATTTGGGGACAGCACAAATTCAGGAGGTTTAGCAACATAATTGTCGAAATCTGGATTTGTTTGTGTTGGCTTTTTTCCTGGTTTTCTCCATATTTCCACAGTAGATATTGACATATTGGGCACACCTACAAACGTGAAGAGCTGTAGTATGCAAATCCGGTTTCAAATTCAACGGGAATCCATATTTGGCCGTTTGGGTCCAGCACAAAGTCAGGAGGTTTAGCAATGTAATTGTCGAAATCTGGATTTTTTGAGTTTGCTTTTTTCTTGCTTTTCTCCATATTTCCACAGTAGATATAGAATTGTTGGGCATCCCTACAAACGTGAAGAGCTGTAGTATGCATATCAGGTTTCAAATTTAACGGGAATCCAAATTCGGCCATTTGGGGAAGCGCAAAGTCAGGAGTTTTAGCAACAAATCTGGATTTGTTTGAGTTGGCTTTTTTCTGGCTTTTCTCCATAATTCCACAGTAGATATGGACATGTTGGGTATACCTACAAACGTGAAGAGCCGAAGTATTCAAATCAGATTTCAAATTCAATGTTAATCCATATTTGGCCATTTGGGGACAGCACAAATTCAGGAGGTTTAGCAACATAATTGTCGAAATCTGGATTTGTTTGGAGTTGGCTTTTTTCTTGGTTTTTTCCATATTTCCACAGTAGATATAGACTTGTTGGGCATCCCTACAAACGTGAAGAGCTGTAGTATGTAAATCAGGTTTCAAATTTAACGGGAATCCAAATTCGGCCATTTGGTGACAGCACAAAGTCAGGAGGTTTAGCAGCATAATAGTCAAAATCTGGATTTTTTTGGAGTTGGCTATTTTCTTGGTTTTTTCCATATTTCCACAGTAGATATAGACTTGTTGGGCATCCCTACAAACGTGAAGAGCTGTAGTATGTAAATCAGGTTTCAAATTTAACGGGAATCCAAATTCGGCCATTTGGGGAAGCGCAAAGTCAGGAGTTTTAGCAACAAATCTGGATTTGTTTGAGTTGGCTTTTTTCTAGCTTTTCTCCATAATTCCACAGTAGATATGGACATGTTGGGTATACCTACAAACGTGAAGAGCTGTAGTATTCAAATCAAGTTTCAAATTCAAGGGGAATCCATATTTGGCCATTTGGGGAGAGCACAAATTCAGGCGGTTTAGCAACATAATTGTCAAAATCTGGATTTGTTTGTGTTGGCTTTTTTCTTGGTTTTCTCCATATTTCCAAAGTAGATATGGACATATTGGGCATACCTACAAACGTGAAGAGCTGATGCATGCAAATCAGGTTTCAAATTCATCGGGAATCCAAATTCAGCCATTTGGTGACAGCACAAAGTCAGGAGGTTTAGCAACATAATAGTTGAAATCTGGATTTTTTTGGAGTTGGCTTTTTTCTTGGTTTTCTCCATATTTCCACAGTAGATATTGACATATTGGGCACACCTACAAACGTGAAGAGCTGTAGTATGCAAATCCGGTTTCAAATTCAACGGGAATCCATATTTGGCCATTTGGGGCCAGCACAAAGTCAAGAGGTTTAGCAATGTAATTGTCGAAATCTGGATTTTTTTAGTTTGCTTTTTTCTTGCTTTTCTCCATATTTCCACAGTAGATATGGACATGTTGGGCATCCCTACAAACGAGAAGACCTGTAGTATGCAAATCAGGTTTCGAATTCAACGGGAATCCAAATTCGGCCATTTGGGGAAGCGCAAAGTCAGGAGTTTTAGCAACAAATCTGGATTTGTTTGAGTTGGCTTTTTTCTGGCTTTTCTCCATAATTCCACAGTAAATATGGACATGTTGGGCATACCTACAAACATGAAGAGCTGTAGTATTCAAATCAGGTTTCAAATTCAACGGGAATCCATATTTGGCCATTTGGGGACAGCACAAATTCAGGAGGTTTAGCAACATAATTGTCGAAATCTGGATTTGTTTGAGTTGGCTTTTTTTTTGGTTTTCTCCATATTTCCACAGTAGATATGGACATATTGGGCATACCTACAAACGTGAAGAGCTGATGCATGCAAATCAGGTTTCAAATTCAACGGGAATCCATATTTGGCCTTTTCGGGACAACACAAAGTCAGGAAGTTTAGCAACATAATTGTCGAAATCTGGATTTGTTTGTGTTGGCTTTTTTCCTGGTTTTCTCCATATTTCCACAGTAGATATTGACATATTGGGCACACCTACAAACGCGAAGAGCTGTAGTATGCAAATCCGGTTTCAAATTCAACGGGAATCCATATTTGGCCGTTTGGGTCCAGCACAAAGTCAGGAGGTTTAGCAATGTAATTGTCGAAATCTGGATTTTTTGAGTTTGCTTTTTTCTTGCTTTTCTCCATATTTCCACAGTAGATATAGACTTGTTGGGTATCCCTACAAACGTGAAGAGCTGTAGTATGCAAATCAGGTTTCAAATTTAACGGGAATCCAAATTCGGCCATTTGGGGAAGCGCAAAGTCAGGAGTTTTAGCAACAAATCTGGATTTGTTTGAGTTGGCTTTTTTCTGGCTTTTCTCCATAATTCCACAGTAGATATGGACATGTTGGGTATACCTACAAACGTGAAGAGCCGAAGTATTCAAATCAGATTTCAAATTCAATGTTAATCCATATTTGGCCATTTGGGGACAGCACAAATTCAGGAGGTTTAGCAACATAATTGTCGAAATCTGGATTTGTTTGTGTTGGCTTTTTTCTTGGTTTTCTCCATATTTCCACAGTAGATATGGACATATTGGGCATACCTACAAAGGTGAAGAGCTGATGCATGCAAATCAGGTTTCAAATTCAACGGGAATCCATATTTGGCCATTTGGGGACAGCACAAATTCAGGAGGTTTAGCAACATAATTGTCGAAATCTGGATTTGTTTGAGTTGGCTTTTTTTTTGTTTTCTCCATATTTCCACAGTAGATATGGACATATTGGGCATACCTACAAACGTGAAGAGCTGATGCATGCAAATCAGGTTTCAAATTCAACGGGAATCCATATTTGGCCTTTTCGGGACAACACAAAGTCAGGAAGTTTAGCAACATAATTGTCGAAATCTGGATTTTTTTGGAGTTGGCTTTTTTCTTGGTTTTCTCCATATTTCCACAGTAGATATAGACATGTTGGGCATCCCTACAAACATGAAGCGCTGTAGTATGCAAATCAGGTTTCAAATTTAACGGGAATCCAAATTCGGCCATTTGGGGACAGCACAAATTCAGGAGGTTTAGCAACATAATTGTCGAAATCTGGATTTGTTTGTGTTGGCTTTTTTCTTGGTTTTCTCCATATTTCCACAGTAGATATGGACATATTGGGCATACCTACAAAGGTGAAGAGCTGATGCATGGAAATCAGGTTTCAAATTCATCGGGAATCCAAATTCGGCCATTTGGTGACAGCACAAAGTCAGGAGGTTTAGCAACATAATAGTCAAAATCTGGATTTTTTTGGAGTTGGCTTTTTTCTTGGTTTTCTCCATATTTCCACAGTAGATATAGACTTGTTGGGCATCCCTACAAACTTGAAGAGCTGTAGTATGCAAATCAGGTTTCAAATTTAACGGCAATCCAAATTCAGCCATTTGGGGAAGCGCAAAGTCAGGAGTTTTAGCAACAAATCTGGATTTGTTTGAGTTGGCTTTTTTCTGGCTTTTCTCCATAATTCCACAGTAGATATGGACATGTTGGGTATACCTACAAACGTGAAGAGCTGTAGTATTCAAATCAAGTTTCAAATTCAAGGGGAATCCATATTTGGCCATTTGGGGAGAGCACAAATTCAGGCGGTTTAGCAACATAATTGTCGAAATCTGGATTTGTTTGTGTTGGCTTTTTTCTTGGTTTTCTCCATATTTCCAAAGTAGATATGGACATATTGGGCATACCTACAAACGTGAAGAGCTGATGCATGCAAATGAGGTGTCAAATTCATCGGGAATCCAAATTCGGCCATTTGGTGACAGCACAAAATCAGGAGGTTTAGCAACATAATAGTTGAAATCTGGATTTTTTTGGAGTTGGCTTTTTTCTTGGTTTTCTCCATATTTCCACAGTAGATATTGACATATTGGGCACACCTACAAACGTGAAGAGTGGTAGTATGCAAATCCGGTTTCAAATTCAACGGGAATCCATATTTGGCCGTTTGGGGCCAGCACAAAGTCAGGAGGTTTAGCAATGTAATTGTCGAAATCTGGATTTTTTGAGTTTGCTTTTTTCTTGCTTTTCTCCTATTTCCACAGTAGATATGGACATGTTGGGCATCCCTACAAACGAGAAGACCTGTAGTATGCAAATCAGGTTTCAAATTCAACGGGAATCCAAATTCGGCCATTTGGGGAAGCGCAAAGTCAGGAGTTTTAGCAACAAATCTGGATTTGTTTGAGTTGGCTTTTTTCTGGCTTTTCTCCATAATTCCACAGTAAATATGGACATGTTGGGCATACCTACAAACGTGAAGAGCTGTAGTATTCAAATCAGGTTTCAAATTCAACGGGAATCCATATTTGGCCATTTGGGGACAGCACAAATTCAGGAGGTTTAGCAACATAATTGTCGAAATCTGGATTTGTTTGAGTTGGCTTTTTTTTTGGTTTTCTCCATATTTCCACAGTAGATATGGACATATTGGGCATACCTACAAACGTGAAGAGCTGATGCATGCAAATCAGGTTTCAAATTCAACGGGAATCCATATTTGGCCTTTTCGGGACAACACAAAGTCAGGAAGTTTAGCAACATAATTGTCGAAATCTGGATTTTTTTGGAGTTGGCTTTTTTCTTGGTTTTCTCCATATTTCCACAGTAGATATAGACATCTTGGGCATCCCTACAAACATGAAGCGCTGTAGTATGCAAATCAGGTTTCAAATTTAACGGGAATCCAAATTCGGCCATTT
Source organism: Zingel zingel (assembly GCA_023566125.1). Classification (NCBI taxonomy): domain Eukaryota; kingdom Metazoa; phylum Chordata; class Actinopteri; order Perciformes; family Percidae; genus Zingel; species Zingel zingel. Next base: position 13,641,156 of record CM042323.1, read on the forward strand.
GGGGAAGCGCAAAGTCAGGAGTTGTAGCAACAAATCTGGATTTGTTTGAGTTGGCTTTTTTCTGGCTTTTTTCCATAATTCCACAGTAAATATGGACATGTTGGGCATACCTACAAACGTGAAGAGCTATAGTATTCAAATCAGGTTTCAAATTCAAAGGGAATCCATTTTTGGCCATTTGGGGACAGCACAAATTCAGGAGGTTTAGCAACATAATTGTCGAAATCTGGATTTGTTTGTGTTGGCTTTTTTCCTGGTTTTCTCCATATTTCCACAGTAGATATTGACATATTGGGCACACCTACAAACGTGAAGAGCTGTAGTATGCAAATCCGGTTTCAAATTCAACGGGAATCCATATTTGGCCGTTTGGGTCCAGCACAAAGTCAGGAGGTTTAGCAATGTAATTGTCGAAATCTGGATTTTTTGAGTTTGCTTTTTTCTTGCTTTTCTCCATATTTCCACAGTAGATATGGACATGTTGGGCATCCCTACAAACGAGAAGACCTGTAGTATGCAAATCAGGTTTCAAATTCAACGGGAATCCAAATTCGGCCATTTGGGGAAGCGCAAAGTCAGGAGTTTTAGCAACAAATCTGGATTTGTTTGAGTTGGATTTTTTCTGGCTTTTCTCCATAATTCCACAGTAAATATGGACATGTTGGGCATACCTACAAACGTGAAGAGCTGTAGTATTCAAATCAGGTTTCAAATTCAACGGGAATCCATATTTGGCCATTTGGGGACAGCACAAATTCAGGAGGTTTAGCAACATAATTGTCGAAATCTGGATTTGTTTGAGTTGTCTTTTTTTTTTGGTTTTCTCCATATTTCCACAGTAGATATGGACATATTGGGCATACCTACAAACGTGAAGAGCAGATGCATGCAAATCAGGTTTCAAATTCAACGGGAATCCATATGTGGCCTTTTCGGGACAACACAAAGTCAGGAAGTTTAGCAACATAATTGTCGAAATCTGGATTTTTTTGGAGTTGGCTTTTTTCTTGGTTTTCTCCATATTTCCACAGTAGATATAGACATGTTGGGCATCCCTACAAACGAGAAGACCTGTAGTATGCAAATCAGGTTTCAAATTCAACGGGAATCTAAATTCGGCCATTTGGGGAAGCGCAAAGTCAGGAGTTTTAGCAACAAATCTGGATTTGTTTGAGTTGGCTTTTTTCTGGCTTTTCTCCATAATTCCACAGTAAATATGGACATGTTGGGCATACATACAAACGTGAAGAGCTGTAGTATTCAAATCAGGTTTCAAATTCAAGGAGAATCCATATTTGGCCATTTGGAGAGAGCACAAATTCAGGAGGTTTAGCAACATAATTGTCGAAATCTGGATTTGTTTGTGTTGGCTTTTTTCTTGTTTTTCTCCATATTTCACAGTAGATATGGACATATTGGGCATACCTACAAACATGAAGAGCTGTAGTATGCAAATCAGTTTTCAAATTCAACGGGAACCCATATTCGGCCATTTGGGGAAGCGCAAAGTCAGGAGTTTTAGCAACAAATCTGGATTTGTTTGAGTTGGCTTTTTTCTGGCTTTTCTCCATAATTCCACAGTAGATATGGACATGTTGGGCATACCTACAAACTAGACGAGCTGTAGTATGCGAATCAGCTTTCAAATTCAACGGGAACCCATATTCGGCCATTTGGGGAAGCGCAAAGTCAGGAGTTTTAGCAATAAATCTGGATTTGTTTGAGTTGTCTTTTTTCTGGATTTTCTCCATAATTCCACAGTAGATATGGACATGTTGGGTATACCTACAGACGTGAAGAGCTGTAGTATGCAAATCCGGTTTCAAATTCAACGGGAATCCATATTTGGCCGTTTGGGGCCAGCACAAAGTCAGGAGGTTTAGCAATGTAATTGTCGAAATCTGGATTGTTTGAGTTTGCTTTTTTCTTGATTTTCTCCATATTTCCACAGTAGATATGGACATGTTGGGCATCCCTACAAACGAGAAGACCTGTAGTATGCAAATCAGGTTTCGAATTCAACAGGAATCCAAATTCGGCCATTTGGGGAAGCGCAAAGTCAGGAGTTTTAGCAACAAATCTGGATTTGTTTGAGTTGGCTTTTTTCTGGCTTTTCTCCATAATTCCACAGTAAATATGGACATGTTGGGCATACCTACAAACGTGAAGAGCTGTAGTATTCAAATCAGGTTTCAAATTCAACGGGAATCCATATTTGGCCATTTGGGGACAGCACAAATTCAGGAGGTTTAGCAACATAATTGTCGAAATCTGGATTTGTTTGAGTTGGCTTTTTTTTTTGTTTTCTCCATATTTCCACAGTAGATATGGACATATTGGGCATACCTACAAACGTGAAGAGCTGATGCATGCAAATCAGGTTTCAAATTCAACGGGAATCCATATTTGGCCTTTTCGGGACAACACAAAGTCAGGAAGTTTAGCAACATAATTGTCGAAATCTGGATTTTTTTGGAGTTGGCTTTTTTCTTGGTTTTCTCCATATTTCCACAGTAGATATAGACATGTTGGGCATCCCTACAAACGTGAAGCGCTGTAGTATGCAAATCGGGTTTCAAATTTAACGGGAATCCAAATTCGGCCATTTGGGGAAGCGCAAAGTCAGGAGTTTTAGCAACAAATCTGGATTTGTTTGAGTTGGCTTTTTTCTGGCTTTTTTCCATAATTCCACAGTAAATATGGACATGTTGGGCATACCTACAAACGTGAAGAGCTATAGTATTCAAATCAGGTTTCAAATTCAAAGGGAATCCATTTTTGGCCATTTGGGGACAGCACAAATTCAGGAGGTTTAGCAACATAATTGTCGAAATCTGGATTTGTTTGTGTTGGCTTTTTTCCTGGTTTTCTCCATATTTCCACAGTAGATATTGACATATTTTGCACACCTACAAACGTGAAGAGCTGTAGTATGCAAATCCGGTTTCAAATTCAACGGGAATCCATATTTGGCCGTTTGGGTCCAGCACAAAGTCAGGAGGTTTAGCAATGTAATTGTCGAAATCTGGATTTTTTGAGTTTGCTTTTTTCTTGCTTTTCTCCATATTTCCACAGTAGATATGGACATGTTGGGCATCCCTACAAACAAGAAGACCTGTAGTATGCAAATCAGGTTTCAAATTCAACGGGAATTCAAATTCGGCCATTTGGGGAAGCGCAAAGTCAGGAGTTTTAGCAACAAATCTGGATTTGTTTGAGTTGGATTTTTTCTGGCTTTTCTCCATAATTCCACAGTAAATATGGACATGTTGGGCATACCTACTAACGTGAAGAGCTGTAGTATTCAAATCAGGTTTCAAATTCAACGGGAATCCATATTTGGCCATTTGGGGACAGCACAAATTCAGGAGGTTTAGCAACATAATTGTCGAAATCTGGATATGTTTGAGTTGGCTTTTTTTTTGGTTTTCTCCATATTTCCACAGTAGATATGGACATATTGGGCATACCTACAAACGTGAAGAGCAGATGCATGCAAATCAGGTTTCAAATTCAACGGGAATCCATATTTGGCCTTTTCGGGACAACACAAAGTCAGGAAGTTTAGCGACATAATTGTCGAAATCGGGATTTTTTTGGAGTTGGCTTTTTTCTTGGTTTTCTCCATATTTCCACAGTAGATATAGACATGTTGGGCATCCCTACAAACGTGAAGCGCTGTAGTATGCAAATCAGGTTTCAAATTCAACGGCAATCCATATTTGGCCGTTTGGGGCCAGCACAAAGTCAGGAGGTTTAGCAATGTAATTGTCGAAATCTGGATTTTTTGAGTTTGCTTTTTTCTTGCTTTTCTCCATATTTCCACAGTAGATATGGACATGTTGGGCATCCCTACAAACGAGAAGACCTGTAGTATGCAAATCAGGTTTCAAATTCAACGGGAATCTAAATTCGGCCATTTGGGGATGCGCAAAGTCAGGAGTTTTAGCAACAAATCTGGATTTGTTTGAGTTGGCTTTTTTCTGGCTTTTCTCCATAATTCCACAGTAAATATGGACATGTTGGGCATACATACAAACGTGAAGAGCTGTAGTATTCAAATCAGGTTTCAAATTCAAGGGGAATCCATATTTGGCCATTTGGAGAGAGCACAAATTCAGGAGGTTTAGCAACATAATTGTCGAAATCTGGATTTGTTTGTGTTGGCTTATTTCTTGGTTTTATCCATATTTCACAGTAGATATGGACATATTGGGCATACCTACAAACGTGAAGAGCTGTAGTATGCAAATCAGTTTTCAAATTCAACGGGAACCCATATTCGGCCATTTGGGGAAGCGCAAAGTCAGGAGTTTTAGCAACAAATCTGGATTTGTTTGAGTTGGCTTTTTTCTGGCTTTTCTCCATAATTCCACAGTAGATATGGACATGTTGGGCATAACTACAAACTAGAAGAGCTGTAGTATGCAAATCAGCTTTCAAATTCAACGGCAACCCATATTCGGCCATTTGGGGAAGCGCAAAGTCAGGAGTTTTAGCAATAAATCTGGATTTGTTTGAGTTGTCTTTTTTCTGGATTTTCTCCATAATTCCACAGTAGATATGGACATGTTGGGTATACCTACAAACGTGAAGAGCTGTAGTATGCAAATCCGGTTTCAAATTCAACGGGAATCCATATTTGGCCGTTTGGGGCCAGCACAAAGTCAGGAGGTTTAGCAATGTAATTGTCGAAATCTGGATTTTTTGAGTTTGCTTTTTTCTTGCTTTTCTCCATATTTCCACAGTAGATATGGACATGTTGGGCATCCCTACAAACGAGAAGAGCTGTAGTATGCAAATCAGGTTGCAAATTCAACGGGAATCCAAATTCGGCCATTTGGGGAAGTGCAAAGTCAGGAGTTTTAGCAACAAATCTGGATTTGTTTGAGTTGGCTTTTTTCTGGCTTTTCTCCATAATTCCACAGTAAATATGGACATGTTGGGCATACATACACACGTAAAGAGCTGTAGTATTCAAATCAGGTTTCAAATTCAACGGGAATCCATATTTGGCCGTTTGGGGCCAGCACAAATTCAGGAGGTTTAGCAATGTAATTGTCGAAATCTGGATTTTTTGAGTTTGCTTTTTTCTAACTTTTCTCCATAATTCCACAGTAGATATGGACATGTTGGGCATCGCTACAAACGTAAAGAGCCTTAGTATGCGAATCAGTTTTCAAATTCAACGGGAACCCATATTCGGCCATTTGGGGAAGCGCAAAGTCAGGAGTTTTAGCAACAAATCTGGATTTGTTTGAGTTGGCTTTTTTATTGGTTTTCTCCATTTTTCCACAGTAAATATGGACATGTTGGGCATCCATACAAACGAGAAGAGCTGTAGTATGCAAATCAGGTTTCAAATTTAACGGGAATCTAAATTTGGACATTTGGGGAAGCGCAAAGTCAGGAGTTTTAGCAACAAATCTGGATTTGTTTGAGTTGGCTTTTTTCTGGCTTTTCTCCATAATTCCACAGTAAATATGGACATGTTGGGCATACATACAAACGTGAAGAGCTGTAGTATTCAAATCAGGTTTCAAATTCAAGGGGAATCCATATTTGGCCATTTGGAGAGAGCACAAATTCAATAGGTTTAGCAACATGATTGTCGAAATCTGGATTTGTTTGTGTTGGCTTTTTTCTTGGTTTTCTCCATATTTCACAGTAGATATGGACATATTGGGCATACCTACAAACGTGAAGAGCTGTAGTATGCAAATCAGTTTTCAAATTCAACGGGAACCCATATTCGGCCATTTGGGGAAGAGCAAAGTCAGGAGTTTTAGCAACAAATCTGGATTTGTTTGAGTTGGCTTTTTTCTGGCTTTGCTCCATAATTCCACAGTAGATATGGACATGTTGGGCATACCTACAAACTAGAAGAGCTGTAGTATGCGAATCAGCTTTCAAATTCAACGGGAACCCATATTCGTACCTTTACGGAAGCGCAAAGTCAGGAGTTTTAGCAATAAATCTGGATTTGTTTGAGTTGTCTTTTTTCTGGATTTTCTCCATAATTCCACAGTAGATATGGACATGTTGGGTATACCTACAAACGTGAAGAGCTGTAGTATGCAAATCCGGTTTCAAATTCAACGGGAATCCATATTTGGCCGTTTGGGGCCAGCACAAAGTCAGGAGGTTTAGCAATGTAATTGTCGAAATCTGGATTTTTTGAGTTTGCTTTTTTCTTGCTTTTCTCCATATTTCCACAGTAGATATGGACATGTTGGGCATCCCTACAAACGAGAAGAGCTGTAGTATGCAAATCAGGTTGCAAATTCAACGGGAATCCAAATTCGGCCATTTGGGGAAGTGCAAAGTCAGGAGTTTTAGCAACAAATCTGGATTTGTTTGAGTTGGCTTTTTTCTGGCTTTTCTCCATAATTCCACAGTAAATATGGACATGTTGGGCATACATACACACGTAAAGAGCTGTAGTATTCAAATCAGGTTTCAAATTCAACGGGAATCCATATTTGGCCGTTTGGGGCCAGCACAAAGTCAGGAGGTTTAGCAATGTAATTGTCGAAATCTGGATTTTTTGAGTTTGCTTTTTTCTAACTTTTCTCCATAATTCCACAGTAGATATGGACATGTTGGGCATCGATACAAACGTAAAGAGCCTTAGTATGCGAATCAGTTTTCAAATTCAACGGGAACCCATATTCGGCCATTTGGGGAAGCGCAAAGTCAGGAGTTTTAGCAACAAATCTGGATTTGTTTGAGTTGGCTTTTTTATTGGTTTTCTCCATTTTTCCACAGTAGATATGGACATGTTGGGCATCCCTACAAACGAGAAGAGCTGTAGTATGCAAATCAGGTTTCAAATTTAACGGGAATCTAAATTCGGACATTTGGGGAAGCGCAAAGTCAGGAGTTTTAGCAACAAATCTGGATTTGTTTGAGTTGGCTTTTTTCTGGCTTTTCTCCATAATTCCACAGTAAATATGGACATGTTGGGCATACAGACAAACGTGAAGAGCTGTAGTATTCAAATCAGGTTTCAAATTCAAGGGGAATCCATATTTGGCCATTTGGAGAGAGCACAAATTCAGGAGGTTTAGCAACATGATTGTCGAAATCTGGATTTGTTTGTGTTGGCTTTTTTCTTGGTTTTCTCCATATTTCACAGTAGATATGGACATATTGGGCATACCTACAAACGTGAAGAGCTGTAGTATGCAAATCAGTTTTCAAATTCAACGGGAACCCATATTCGGCCATTTGGGGAAGCGCAAAGTCAGGAGTTTTAGCAACAAATCTGGATTTGTTTGAGTTGGCTTTTTTCTGGCTTTTCTCCATAATTCCACAGTAGATATGGACATGTTGGGCATACCTACAAACTAGAAGATCTGTAGTATGCGAATCAGCTTTCAAATTCAACGGGAACCCATATTCGTCCCTTTACGGAAGCGCAAAGTCAGGAGTTTTAGCAATAAATCTGGATTTGTTTGAGTTGTCTTTTTTCTGGATTTTCTCCATAATTCCACAGTAGATATGGACATGTTGGGTATACCTACAAACGTGAAGAGCTGTAGTATGCAAATCCGGTTTCAAATTCAACGGGAATCCAAATTCGGCCATTTGGGGAAGCGCAAAGTCAGGACTTTTAGCAACAAATCTGGATTTGTTTGAGTTGGATTTTTTCTGGCTTTTCTCCATAATTCCACAGTAGATATGGAGATGTTGGGCATACCTACAAACGTGAAGAGCTGTAGTATTTAAATCCGGTTTCAAATTCAACGGGAATCCATATTTGGCCATTTGGGGACAGCACAAAGTCAGGAGGTTTAGCAACATAATTGTCGAAATCTGGATTTGTTTGTGTTGGCTTTTTTCTTGGTTTTCTCCATATTTCCACAGTAGATATGGACATATTGGGCATACCTACAAACGTGAAGAGCTGATGCATGCAAATCAGGTTTCAAATTCATCGGGAATCCAAATTCGGCCATTTGGTGACAGCACAAAGTCAGGAGGTTTAGCAACATAATAGTTGAAATCTGGATTTTTTTGGAGTTGACTTTTTTCTTGGTTTTCTCCATATTTCCACAGTAGATATAGACATGTTGGGCATCGCTACAAACGTGAAGAGCTGTAGTATGCAAATCAGGTTTCAAATTTAACGGGAATCCAAATTCGGCCATTTGGGGAAGCGCAACGTCAGGAGTTTTAGCAACAAATCTGGATTTGTTTGAGTTGGCTTTTTTCTGGCTTTTCTCCATAATTCCACAGTAGATATGGACATGTTGGGTATACTTACAAACGTGAAAAGCTGTAGTATTCAAATCAAGTTTCAAATTCAAGGGGAATCCATATTTGGCCATTTGGGGAGAGCACAAATTCAGGAGGTTTAGCAACATAATTGTCGAAATCTGGATTTGTTTGTGTTGGCTTTTTTCCTGGTTTTCTCCATATTTCAACATTAGATATTGACATATTGGGCAAACCTACAAACGTGAAGAGCTGTAGTATGCAAATCCGGTTTCAAATTCAACGGGAATCCATATTTGGCCGTTTGGGGCCAGCACAAAGTCAGGAGGTTTAGCAATGTAATTGTCGAAATCTGGATTTTTTGAGTTTGCTTTTTTCTTGCTTTTCTCCATATTTCCACAGTAGATATGGACATGTTGGGCATCCCTACAAACGAGAAGACCTGTAGTATGCAAATCAGGTTTCGAATTCAACGGGAATCCAAATTCGGCCATTTGGGGAAGCGCAAAGTCAGGAGTTTTAGCAACAAATCTGGATTTGTTTGAGTTGGCTTTTTTCTGGCGTTTCTCCATAATTCCACAGTAAATATGGACATGTTGGGCATACCTACAAACGTGAAGAGCTGTAGTATTCAAATCAGGTTTCAAATTCAACGGGAATCCATATTTGGCCATTTGGGGAGAGCACAAATTCAGGCGGTTTAGCAACATAATTGTCGAAATCTGGATTTGTTTGTGTTGGCTTTTTTCTTGGGTTTCTCCATATTTCCACAGTAGATATGGACATATTGGGCATACCTACAAACGTGAAGAGCTGATGCATGCAAATCAGGTTTCAAATTCATCGGGAATCCAAATTCGGCCATTTGGTGACAGCACAAAATCAGGAGGTTTAGCAACATAATAGTTGAAATCTGGATTTTTTTGGAGTTGGCTTTTTTCTTGGTTTTCTCCATATTTCCACAGTAGATATTGACATATTGGGCACACCTACAAACGTGAAGAGCTGTAGTATGCAAATCCGGTTTCAAATTCAACGGGAATCCATATTTGGCCGTTTGGGGCCAGCACAAAGTCAGGAGGTTTAGCAATGTAATTGTCGAAATCTGGATTTTTTGAGTTTGCTTTTTCCTTGCTTTTCTCCATATTTCCACAGTAGATATGGACATGTTGGGCATCCCTACAAACGAGAAGACCTGTAGTATGCAAATCAGGTTTCGAATTCAACGGGAATCCAAATTCGGCCATTTGGGGAAGCGCAAAGTCAGGAGTTTTAGCAACAAATCTGGATTTGTTTGAGTTGGCTTTTTTCTGGCTTTTCTCCATAATTCCACAGTAAATATGGACATGTTGGGCATACCTACAAACGTGAAGAGCTGTAGTATTCAAATCAGGTTTCAAATTCAACGGGAATCCATATTTGGCCATTTGGGGACAGCACAAATTCAGGAGGTTTAGCAACATAATTGTCGAAATCTGGATTTGTTTGAGTTGGCTTTTTTTTTGGTTTTCTCCATATTTCCACAGTAGATATGGACATATTGGGCATACCTACAAACGTGAAGAGCTGTAGTATGCAAATCCGGTTTCAAATTCAACGGGAATCCATATTTGGCCGTTTGGGGCCAGCACAAAGTCAGGAGGTTTAGCAATGTAATTGTCGAAATCTGGATTTTTTGAGTTTGCTTTTTTCTTGCTTTTCTCCATTTTTCCACAGTAGATATGGACATGCTGGGCATCCCTACAAACGAGAAGAGCTGTAGTATGCAAATCAGGTTTCAAATTCAACGGAAATCCAAATTCGGCCATTTGGGGAAGCGCAAAGTCAGGAGTTTTAGCAACAAATCTGGACTTGTTTGAGTTGGCTTTTTTCTGGCTTTTCTCCATAATTCCACAGTAAATATGGACATGTTGGGCATACCTACAAACGTGAAGAGCTGATGCATGCAAATCAGGTTTCAAATTCAACGGGAATCCATATTTGGCCGTTTGGGGACAGCACAAAGTCAGCAGGTTTAGCAACATAATTGTCGAAATCTGGATTTGTTTGTGTTGGCTTTTTTCTTGGTTTTCTCCATATTTCCACAGTAGATATGGACATTTTGGGCATACCTACAAACGTGAAGAGCTGTAGTATGCAAATCCGGTTTCAAATTCAACGGGAATCCATATTTGGCCGTTTGGGGCCAGCACAAAGTCAGGAGGTTTAGCAATGTAATTGTCGAAATCTGGCTTTTTTGAGTTTGCTTTTTTCTTGCTTTTCTCCATATTTCCACAGTAGATATGGACATGTTTGGCATACCTACAAACTAGAAGAGCTGTAGTATGCGAATCAGCTTTCAAATTCAACGGGAATCCATATTTGGCAGTTTGGGGCCAGCACAAAGTCAGGAGGTTTAACAACATAATTGTCGAAATCTGGATTTGTTTGCGTTGGATTTTTTTCTTGGTTTTCTCCATTTTTCCACAGTAGATATGGACATGTTGGTCATCGCTACAAACGTAAAGAGCCGTAGTATGCAAATCAGTTTTCAAATTCTACGGGAAACCATATTCGGCCATTTGGGGAAGCGCATTGTCAGGAGTTTTAGCAATAAATCTGGATTTGTTTGAGTTGGCTTTTTTCTGGATTTTCTCCATAATTCCACAGTAGATATGGACATGTTGGGCATACCTACAAACGTGAAGAGCTGTAGTATTCAAATCAGGTTTCATGTTCAACGGGAATCCATATTTGGCCATCTGGGGAAGCACAAAGTCAGGAGTTTTAGCAACATAATTGTCGAAATCTGGATTTTTTTGGAGTTGGCTTTTTTCTTGGTTTTCTCCATATTTCCACAGTAGATATAGACATGTTGGGCATCCCTACAAACGTGAAGCGCTGTAGTATGCAAATCAGGTTTCAAATTTAACGGGAATCCAAATTCGGCCATTTGGGGAAGCGCAAAGTCAGGAGTTTTAGCAACAAATCTGGATTTGTTTGAGTTGGCTTTTTTCTGGCTTTTCTCCATAATTCCACAGTAGATATGGACATGTTGGGCATCGCTACAAACGTGAAGAGCCGTAGTATGCAAATCAGTTTTCAAAGACAAAAAAGGGAAACCAAATTCGGCCATTTGGGGAAGCGCAAAGTCAGGAGGTTTAGCAACAAATCTGGATTTGTTTGAGTTGGCTTTTTTCTGGCTTTTCTCCATATTTCCACAGTAGATATGGACATGTTGGGTATCCCTACAAACGTGAAGAGCTGTATTATGCAAATCAGGTTTCAAATTCAACGGGAATCCAAATTCGGCCATTTGGGGAAGCGCAAAGTCAGGAGTTTTAGCAACAAATCTGGATTTGTTTGAGTTGGATTTTTTCTGGCTTTTCTCCATATTTCCACAGTAGATATGGACATGTTTGGCATCCCTACAAACGTGAAAAGCCGTAGTATGCGAATCAGGTTTCAAATTCAACGGGAATCCAAATTTGGCCGTTTGGGGACAGCACAAAGTCAGGAGGTTTAACAACATAATTGTCGAAATCTGGATTTGTTTGAGTTGGCTTCTTTCTTGGTTTTCTCCATTTTTCCACAGCAGATATGGACATGTTGGGCATCGCTACAAACGTAAAGAGCCGTATTATGCAAATCAGTTTTCAAATTCAACGGGAACCCATATTCGGCCATTTGGGGAAGCGCAAAGTCAGGAGTTTTAGCAATAAATCTGGATTTGTTTGAGTTGGTTTTTTTCTTGGTTTTCTCCATATTTCCACAGTAGATATGGACATATTGGGCATACCTACAAACGTGAAGAGCTGAGGCATGCAAGTCAGGTTTCAAATTCAACGGGAATACATATTTGGCCGTTTGGGGCCAGCACAAAGTCAGGAGGTTTAGCAATGTAATTGTCAAAATCTGGATTTTTTGAGTTTGCTTTTTTCTTGCTTTTCTCCATATTTCCACAGTAGATATGGACATGTTGGGCATCCCTACAAACGAGAAGAGCTGTAGTATGCAAATCAGGTTTCAAATTCAACGGGAATCCAAATTCGGCCATTTGGGGAAGCGCAAAGTCAGGAGTTTTAGCAACAAATCTGGATTTGTTTGAGTTGGCTTTTTTCTGGCTTTTCTCCATAATTCCACAGTAAATATGGACATGTTGGGCATACATACAAACGTGAAAAGCAGTAGTATTCAAATCAGGTTTCAAATTCAAGGGGGATCCATATTTGGCCATTTGGGAAGAGCACAAAGTCAGGAGGTTTAGCAATGTAATTGTCGAAATCTGGATTTTTTGAGTTTGCTTTTTTCTTGCTTTTCTCCATATTTCCACAGTAGATATGGACATGTTGGGCATCCCTACAAACAAGAAGTCCTGAAGTATGCAAATCAGGTTTCAAATTCAACGGGAATCCAAATTCGGCAATTTGGGAAATCGCAAAGTCAGGAGTTTTAGCAACAAATCTGGATTTGTTTGAGTTGTCTTTTTTCTGGCTTTATTCCATAATTCCACAGTAAATATGGACATGTTTGGCATCGCTACCAACGTGAAGAGCCGTAGTATGAGAATCACGTTTCAAATTCAACGGGAATCCAAATTTGGCCGTTTGGGGACAGCACAAAGTCAGGAGGTTTAACAACATAATTGTCGAAATCTGGATTTGTTTGAGTTGGCTTCTTTCTTGGTTTTCTCCATTTTTCCACAGTAGATATGGACATGTTGGGCATCGCTACAAACGTAAAGAGCCGTATTATGCAAATCAGGTTTCAAATTCAACGGGAACCCATATTCGGCCATTTGGGGAAGCGCAAAGTCAGGAGTTTTAGCAATAAATCTGGATTTGTTTGAGTTGGATTTTTTCTTGGTTTTCTCCATATTTCCACAGTAGATATGGACATATTGGGCATACCTAAGAACGTGAAGAGCTGATGCATGCAAATCAGGTTTCAAATTCAACGGCAATCCATATTTAGCCGTTTGGGGCCAGCACAAAGTCAGGAGGTTTAGCAATGTAATTGTCGAAATCTGGATTTTTTGAGTTTGCTTTTTTCTAACTTTTCTCCATATTTCCACAGTAGATATGGACATGTTGGGCATCGCTACAAACGTAAAGAGCCGTAGTATGCAAATCAGTTTTCAAATTGAACGGGAACCCATATTCGGCCATTTGGGGAAGCTCAAAGTCAGGAGTTTTAGCAATAAATCTGGATTTGTTTGAGTTGGCTTTTTTCTGGCTTTTCTCCATAATTCCACAGTAGATATGGACATGTTGGGTATACCTACAAACGAGAAGAGCTGTAGTATGCAAATCAGGTTTCAAATTCAACGGGAATCCAATTTCGGCCATTTGGGGAAGCGCAAAGTCAGGAGTTTTAGCAACAAATCTGGATTTGTTTGAGTTGTCTTTTTTCTGGCTTTTCTCCATAATTCCAAAGTAAATATGGACATGTTGGGCATACCTACAAACGTGAACAGCTGATGCATGCAAATCAGGTTTCAAATTCAACAGGAATCCATATTTGGCCGTTTGGGGACAGAACAACGTCAGGAGGTTTAGCAACAAATCTGGATTTGTTTGAGTTGGCTTTTTTCTGGCTTTTCTCCATATTTCCACAGTAGATATGGACATGTTGGGCATACCTACAAACGTGAAGAGCTTTAGTATGCGAATCAGCTTTCAAATTCAATGGGAATCCAAATTCGGCCATTTGGGGAAGTGCAAAGTCAGGAGGTTTAGCAATAAATCTGGATTGTTTGAGTTGGCTTTTTTTCTGTATTTTCTCCATAATTCCACAGTAGATATGGACATGTTGGGCATACCTACAAACGTGAAGAGCTCTTGCATGCAAATCAGGTTTTAAATTCAATGGGAATCCATATTTGGCCGTTTGGGGACAGCACAAAGTCAGGAGGTTTAACAACATAATTGTCGAAATCTGGATTTGTTTGAGTTGGCTTTTTTCTTGGTTTTCTCCATTTTTCCACAGTAGATATGGACATGTTGGGCATCGCTACAAACGTAAAGAGACGTATTATGCAAATCAGTTTTCAAATTCAACGGGAACCGATATTCGGCCATTTGGGGAAGCTCAAAGTCAGGAGTTTTAGCAATAAATCTGGATTTGTTTGAGTTGGCTTTTTTCTTGGTTTTCTCCATATTTCCACAGTAGATATGGACATATTGGGCATACCTACAAACGTGAAGAGCTGTAGTATGCAAATCCGGTTTCAAATTCAACGGGAATCAATATTTGGCCGTTTGGGGCCAGCACAAAGTCAGGAGGTTTAACAACATAATTGTCGAAATCTGGATTTGTTTGAGTTGGATTTTTTTCTTGGTTTTCTCCATTTTTCCACAGTAGATATGGACATGTTGGTCATCGCTACAAACGTAAAGAGCCGTAGTCTGCAAATCAGTTTTCAAATTCAACGGGAAACCATATTCGGCCATTTGGGGAAGCGCATTGTCAGGAATTTTAGCAATAAATCTGGATTTGTTTGAGTTGGCTTTTTTCTGGATTTTCTCCATAATTCCACAGTAGATATGGACATGTTGGGCATACCTACAAACGTGAAGAGCTGATGCATGCAAATCAGGTTTCAAATTCAACGGGAATCCATATTTGGCCGTTTCGGGACAGCACAAAGTCAGGAGTTTTAGCAACATAATTGTCGAAATCTGGATTTTTTGGAGTTGGCTTTTTTCTTGGTTTTCTCCATATTTCCACAGTAGATATAGACATGTTGGGCATCCCTACAAACGTGAAGCGCTGTAGTATGCAAATCAGGTTTCAAATTTAACGGGAATCCAAATTCGGCCATTTGGGGAAGCGCAAAGTCAGGAGTTTTAGCAACAAATCTGGATTTGTTTGAGTTGGCTTTTTTCTGGCTTTTTTCCATAATTCCACAGTAAATATGGACATGTTGGGCATACCTACAAACGTGAAGAGCTATAGTATTCAAATCAGGTTTCAAATTCAACGGGAATCCATTTTTGGCCATTTGGGGACAGCACAAATTCAGGAGGTTTAGCAACATAATTGTCGAAATCTGGATTTGTTTGTGTTGGCTTTTTTCTTGGTTTTCTCCATATTTCCACAGTAGATATGGACATGTTGGGCATCGCTACAAATGTGAAGAGCCGTAGTATGCAAATCAGTTTTCAAATTCAACGGGAATCCAAATTCGGCCATTTGGGGAAGCGCAAAGTCAGGAGGTTTAGCAACAAATCTGGATTTGTTTGAGTTGGTTTTTTTATGGCTTTTCTCCATAATTCCACAGTAGATATGGACATGTTGGGCATACCTACAAACGTGAAGAGCTTTAGTATGCGAATCAGCTTTCAAATTCAACGGGAATCCAAATTCGGCCATTTGGGGAAGTGCAAAGTCAGGAGGTTTAGCAATAAATCTGGATTTGTTTGAGTTGGCTTTTTTCTGGATTTTCTCCATAATTCCACAGTAGATATGGACATGTTGGGCATATCTACAAACGTGAAGAGCTCTTGCATGCAAATCAGGTTTTAAATTCAATGGGAATCCATATTTGGCCGTTTGGGGACAGCACAAAGTCAGGAGGTTTAACAACATAATTGTCGAAATCTGGATTTGTTTGAGTTGGCTTTTTTCTTGGTTTTCTCCATTTTTCCACAGTAGATATGGACATGTTGGGCATCGCTACAAAAGTAAAGAGCCGTATTATGCAAATCAGTTTTCAAATTCAACGGGAATCCAAATTCGGCCATTTGGGGAAGCGCAAAGTCAGGAGGTTTAGCAACAAATCTGGATTTGTTTGAGTTGGCTTTTTTCTGGATTTTCTCCATAATTCCACAGTCGATATGGACATGTTGGGCATACCTACAAACGGGAAGAGCTCTTGCATGCAAATCAGGTTTTAAATTCAATGGGAATCCATATTTGGCCGTTTGGGGACAGCACAAAGTCAGGAGGTTTAACAACATAATTGTCGAAATCTGGATTTGTTTGAGTTTGCTTTTTTCTTGGTTTTCTCCATTTTTCCACAGTAGATATGGACATGTTGGGCATTGCTACAAACGTAAAGAGACGTATTATGCAAATCAGTTTTCAAATTCAACGGGAACCCATATTCGGCCATTTGGGGAAGCGCAAAGTCAGGAGTTTTAGCAATAAATCTGGATTTGTTTGAGTTGGCTTTTTTCTTTGTTTTCTCCATATTTCCACAGTAGATATGGACATATTGGGCATACCTACAAACGTGAAGAGCTGTAGTATGCAAATCCGGTTTCAAATTCAACGGGAATCAATATTTGGCCGTTTGGGGCCAGCACAAAGTCAGGAGGTTTAGCAATGTAATTGTCGAAATCTGGATTTTTTGAGTTTGCTTTTTTCTTGCTTTTCTCCATATTTCCACAGTAGATATGGACATGTTGGGCATCGCTACAAACGTAAAGAGCCGTAGTATGCAAGTCAGTTTTCAAATTCAACGGGAACCCATATTCGGCCATTTGGGGAAGTGCAAAGTCAGGAGTTTTAGCAACAAATCTGGATTTGTTTGAGTTGGCTTTTTCTGGCTTTTCTCCATAATTCCACAGTAGATATGGACATGTTGGGCATACCTACAAACTAGAAGAGCTGTAGTATGCGAATCAACTTTCAAATTCAACGGGAATCCATATTTGGCCGTTTGGGGCCAGCACAAAGTCAGGAGGTTTAACAACATAATTGTCGAAATCTGGATTTGTTTGAGTTGGATTTTTTTCTTGGTTTTCTCCATTTTTCCACAGTAGATATGGACATGTTGGTCATCGCTACAAACGTAAAGAGCCGTAGTATGCAAATCAGTTTTCAAATTCAACGGGAAACCATATTCGGCCATTTGGGGAAGCACATTGTCAGGAGTTTTAGCAATAAATCTGGATTTGTTTGAGTTGGCTTTTTTCTGGATTTTCTCCATAATTCCACAGTAGATATGGACATGTTGGGCATACCTACAAACGTGAAGAGCTTTAGTCTGCGAATCAGCTTTCAAATTTAACGGGAATCCAAATTCGGCCATTTGGGGAAGTGCAAAGTCAGGAGGTTTAGCAATAAATCTGGATTTGTTTGAGTTGGCTTTTTTCTGGATTTTCTCCATAATTCCACAGTAAATATGGACATGTTGGGCATACCTACAAACGTGAAGAGCTGTAGTATTCAAATCAGGTTTCAAATTCAACGGGAATCCATATTTGGCCATTTGGGGAAGCGCAAAGTCATGAGTTTTAGCAACAAATCTGGATTTGTTTGAGTTGGCTTTTTTTTTGGTTTTCTCCATATTTCCACAGTAGATATGGACATATTGGGCATACCTACAAACGTGAAGAGCTGATGCATGCAAATCAGGTTTCAAATTCAACGGGAATCCATATTTGGCCATTACGGGACAGCACAAACTCAGGAGTTTTAGCAACATAATTGTCGAAATCTGGATTTTTTTGGAGTTGGCTTTTTTCTTGGTTTTCTCCATATTTCCACAGTAGATATAGACATGTTGGGCATCCCTACAAACGTGAAGCGCTGTAGTATGCAAATCACGTTTCAAATTTAACGGGAATCCAAATTCGGCCATTTGGGGAAGCGCAAAGTCAGGAGTTTTAGCAACAAATCTGGATTTGTTTGAGTTGGCTTTTTTCTGGATTTTCTCCATAATTCCACAGTAGATATGGACATGTTGGGCATATCTACAAACGTGAAGAGCTCTTGCATGCAAATCAGGTTTTAAATTCAATGGGAATCCATATTTGGCCGTTTGGGGACAGCACAAAGTCAGGAGGTTTAACAACATAATTGTCGAAATCTGGATTTGTTTGAGTTGGCTTTTTTCTTGGTTTTCTCCATTTTTCCACAGTAGATATGGACATGTTGGGCATCGCTACAAAAGTAAAGAGCCGTATTATGCAAATCAGTTTTCAAATTCAACGGGAACCCATATTCGGCCATTTGGGGAAGCGCATTGTCAGGAGTTTTAGCAATAAATCTGGATTTGTTTGAGTTGGCTTTTTTCTGGCTTTAGTCCATAATTCCACAGTAAATATGTACATGTTGGGCATACATACAAACGTGAAGAGCTGTAGTATTCAAATCAGGTTTCAAATTCAACGGGAATCCATATTTGGCCGTTTGGGGCCAGCACAAAGTCAGGAGGTTTAGCAATGTAATTGTCGAAATCTGGATTTTTTTGAGTTTGCTTTTTTCTTGCTTGTCTCCAAATTTCCACAGTAGATATGGACATGTTGGGCATCGATACAAACGTAAAGAGCAGTAGTATGCGAATCAGTTTTCAAATTCAACGGGAATCCATATTTGGCCGTTTGGGGACAGCACAAAGTCATGAGGTTTAACAACATAATTGTCGAAATCTGGATTTGTTTGAGTTGGATTTTTTTCTTGGTTTTCTCCATTTTTCCACAGTAGATATGGACATGTTGGTCATCGCTACAAACGTAAAGAGCCGTAGTATGCAAATCAGTTTTCAAATTCAACGGGAAACCATATTCGGCCATTTGGGGAAGCGCATTGTCAGGAATTTTAGCAATAAATCTGGATTTGTTTGAGTTGGCTTTTTTCTGGATTTTCTCCATAATTCCACAGTAGATATGGACATGTTGGGCATACCTACAAACGTGAAGAGCTGATGCATGCAAATCAGGTTTCAAATTCAACGGGAATCCATATTTGGCCGTTTCGGGACAGCACAAAGTCAGGAGTTTTAGCAACATAATTGTCGAAATCTGGATTTTTTGGAGTTGGCTTTTTTCTTGGTTTTCTCCATATTTCCACAGTAGATATAGACATGTTGGGCATCCCTACAAACGTGAAGCGCTGTAGTATGCAAATCAGGTTTCAAATTTAACGGGAATCCAAATTCGGCCATTTGGGGAAGCGCAAAGTCAGGAGTTTTAGCAACAAATCTGGATTTGTTTGAGTTGGCTTTTTTCTGGCTTTTTTCCATAATTCCACAGTAAATATGGACATGTTGGGCATACCTACAAACGTGAAGAGCTATAGTATTCAAATCAGGTTTCAAATTCAACGGGAATACATTTTTGGCCATTTGGGGACAGCAGAAATTCAGGAGGTTTAGCAACATAATTGTCGAAATCTGGATTTGTTTGTGTTGGCTTTTTTCTTGGTTTTCTCCATATTTCCACAGTAGATATGGACATGTTGGGCATCGCTACAAATGTGAAGAGCCGTAGTATGCGAATCAGTTTTCAAATTCAACGGGAATCCAAATTCGGCCATTTGGGGAAGCGCAAAGTCAGGAGGTTTAGCAACAAATCTGGATTTGTTTGAGTTGGTTTTTTTCTGGCTTTTCTCCATAATTCCACAGTAGATATGGACATGTTGGGCATACCTACAAACGTGAAGAGCTTTAGTATGCGAATCAGCTTTCAAATTCAACGGGAATCCAAATTCGGCCATTTGGGGAAGTGCAAAGTCAGGAGGTTTAGCAATAAATCTGGATTTGTTTGAGTTGGCTTTTTTCTGGATTTTCTCCATAATTCCACAGTAGATATGGACATGTTGGGCATATCTACAAACGTGAAGAGCTCTTGCATGCAAATCAGGTTTTAAATTCAATGGGAATCCATATTTGGCCGTTTGGGGACAGCACAAAGTCAGGAGGTTTAACAACATAATTGTCGAAATCTGGATTTGTTTGAGTTGGCTTTTTTCTTGGTTTTCTCCATTTTTCCACAGTAGATATGGACATGTTGGGCATCGCTACAAAAGTAAAGAGCCGTATTATGCAAATCAGTTTTCAAATTCAACGGGAATCCAAATTCGGCCATTTGGGGAAGCGCAAAGTCAGGAGGTTTAGCAACAAATCTGGATTTGTTTGAGTTGGCTTTTTTCTGGATTTTCTCCATAATTCCACAGTCGATATGGACATGTTGGGCATACCTACAAACGGGAAGAGCTCTTGCATGCAAATCAGGTTTTAAATTCAATGGGAATCCATATTTGGCCGTTTGGGGACAGCACAAAGTCAGGAGGTTTAACAACATAATTGTCGAAATCTGGATTTGTTTGAGTTGGCTTTTTTCTTGGTTTTCTCCATTTTTCCACAGTAGATATGGACATGTTGGGCATTGCTACAAACGTAAAGAGACGTATTATGCAAATCAGTTTTCAAATTCAACGGGAACCCATATTCGGCCATTTGGGGAAGCGCAAAGTCAGGAGTTTTAGCAATAAATCTGGATTTGTTTGAGTTGGCTTTTTTCTTTGTTTTCTCCATATTTCCACAGTAGATATGGACATATTGGGCATACCTACAAACGTGAAGAGCTGTAGTATGCAAATCCGGTTTCAAATTCAACGGGAATCAATATTTGGCCGTTTGGGGCCAGCACAAAGTCAGGAGGTTTAGCAATGTAATTGTCGAAATCTGGATTTTTTGAGTTTGCTTTTTTCTTGCTTTTCTCCATATTTCCACAGTAGATATGGACATGTTGGGCATCGCTACAAACGTAAAGAGCCGTAGTATGCAAGTCAGTTTTCAAATTCAACGGGAACCCATATTCGGCCATTTGGGGAAGTGCAAAGTCAGGAGTTTTAGCAACAAATCTGGATTTGTTTGAGTTGGCTTTTTCTGGCTTTTCTCCATAATTCCACAGTAGATATGGACATGTTGGGCATACCTACAAACTAGAAGAGCTGTAGTATGCGAATCAACTTTCAAATTCAACGGGAATCCATATTTGGCCGTTTGGGGCCAGCACAAAGTCAGGAGGTTTAACAACATAATTGTCGAAATCTGGATTTGTTTGAGTTGGATTTTTTTCTTGGTTTTCTCCATTTTTCCACAGTAGATATGGACATGTTGGTCATCGCTACAAACGTAAAGAGCCGTAGTATGCAAATCAGTTTTCAAATTCAACGGGAAACCATATTCGGCCATTTGGGGAAGCACATTGTCAGGAGTTTTAGCAATAAATCTGGATTTGTTTGAGTTGGCTTTTTTCTGGATTTTCTCCATAATTCCACAGTAGATATGGACATGTTGGGCATACCTACAAACGTGAAGAGCTTTAGTCTGCGAATCAGCTTTCAAATTTAACGGGAATCCAAATTCGGCCATTTGGGGAAGTGCAAAGTCAGGAGGTTTAGCAATAAATCTGGATTTGTTTGAGTTGGCTTTTTTCTGGATTTTCTCCATAATTCCACAGTAAATATGGACATGTTGGGCATACCTACAAACGTGAAGAGCTGTAGTATTCAAATCAGGTTTCAAATTCAACGGGAATCCATATTTGGCCATTTGGGGAAGCGCAAAGTCATGAGTTTTAGCAACAAATCTGGATTTGTTTGAGTTGGCTTTTTTTTTGGTTTTCTCCATATTTCCACAGTAGATATGGACATATTGGGCATACCTACAAACGTGAAGAGCTGATGCATGCAAATCAGGTTTCAAATTCAACGGGAATCCATATTTGGCCATTACGGGACAGCACAAACTCAGGAGTTTTAGCAACATAATTGTCGAAATCTGGATTTTTTTGGAGTTGGCTTTTTTCTTGGTTTTCTCCATATTTCCACAGTAGATATAGACATGTTGGGCATCCCTACAAACGTGAAGCGCTGTAGTATGCAAATCACGTTTCAAATTTAACGGGAATCCAAATTCGGCCATTTGGGGAAGCGCAAAGTCAGGAGTTTTAGCAACAAATCTGGATTTGTTTGAGTTGGCTTTTTTCTGGATTTTCTCCATAATTCCACAGTAGATATGGACATGTTGGGCATATCTACAAACGTGAAGAGCTCTTGCATGCAAATCAGGTTTTAAATTCAATGGGAATCCATATTTGGCCGTTTGGGGACAGCACAAAGTCAGGAGGTTTAACAACATAATTGTCGAAATCTGGATTTGTTTGAGTTGGCTTTTTTCTTGGTTTTCTCCATTTTTCCACAGTAGATATGGACATGTTGGGCATCGCTACAAAAGTAAAGAGCCGTATTATGCAAATCAGTTTTCAAATTCAACGGGAACCCATATTCGGCCATTTGGGGAAGCGCATTGTCAGGAGTTTTAGCAATAAATCTGGATTTGTTTGAGTTGGCTTTTTTCTGGCTTTAGTCCATAATTCCACAGTAAATATGGACATGTTGGGCATACATACAAACGTGAAGAGCTGTAGTATTCAAATCAGGTTTCAAATTCAACGGGAATCCATATTTGGCCGTTTGGGGCCAGCACAAAGTCAGGAGGTTTAGCAATGTAATTGTCGAAATCTGGATTTTTTTGAGTTTGCTTTTTTCTTGCTTGTCTCCAAATTTCCACAGTAGATATGGACATGTTGGGCATCGATACAAACGTAAAGAGCAGTAGTATGCGAATCAGTTTTCAAATTCAACGGGAATCCATATTTGGCCGTTTGGGGACAGCACAAAGTCATGAGGTTTAACAACATAATTGTCGAAATCTGGATTTGTTTGAGTTGGATTTTTTTCTTGGTTTTCTCCATTTTTCCACAGTAGATATGGACATATTGGGCATAACTACAAACGTGAAGAGCTGTAGTATGCAAATCCGGTTTCAAATTCAACGGGAATCCATATTTGGCCGTTTGGGGCCAGCACAAAGTCAGGAGGTTTAGCAATGTAATTGTCGAAATCTGGATTTTTTGAGTTTGCTTTTTTCTTGCTTTTCTCCATATTTCCACAGTAGATATGGACATGTTGGGCATCCCTACAAAGGAGAAGACCTGTAGTATGCAAATCAGGTTTCAAATTCAACGGGAATCCAAATTCGGCCATTTGGGGAAGCGCAAAATCAGGAGTTTTAGCAACAAATCTGGATTTGTTTGAGTTGTCTTTTTTCTGGCTTTTCTCCATAATTCCACAGTAAATATGGACATGATGGGCATACCTACAAACGTGAAGAGCTGATGCATGCAAATCAGGTTTCAAATTCAAGGGGAATCCATATTTGGCCGTTTGGTGACAGCACAAAGTCAGGAGGTTTAGCAACATAATTGTCGAAATCTGGATTTTTTGAGTTTGCTTTTTTCTTGGTTTTCTCCATATTTCCACAGTAGATATGGACATGTTGGGCATCGCTACAAATGTGAAGAGCCGTAGTATGCGAATCAGTTTTCAAATTCAACGGGAATCCAAATTCGGCCATTTGGGGAAGCGCAAAGTCAGGAGGTTTAGCAACAAATCTGGATTTGTTTGAGTTGGATTTTTTCTGGCTTTTCTCCATAATTCCACAGTAGATATGGACATGTTGGGCATACCTACAAACGTGAAGAGCTTTAGTATGCGAATCAGCTTTCAAATTCAACGGGAATCCAAATTCGGCCATTTGGGGAAGTGCAAAGTCAGGAGGTTTAGCAATAAATCTGGATTTGTTTGAGTTGGCTTTTTTCTGGATTTTCTCCATAATTCCACAGTAGATATGGACATGTTGGGCATATCTACAAACGTGAAGAGCTCTTGCATGCAAATCAGGTTTTAAATTCAATGGGAATCCATATTTGGCCGTTTGGGGACAGCACAAAGTCAGGAGGTTTAACAACATAATTGTCGAAATCTGGATTTGTTTGAGTTGGCTTTTTTCTTGGTTTTCTCCATTTTTCCACAGTAGATATGGACATGTTGGGCATTGCTACAAACGTAAAGAGACGTATTATGCAAATCAGTTTTCAAATTCAACGGGAACCCATATTCGGCCATTTGGGGAAGCGCAAAGTCAGGAGTTTTAGCAATAAATCTGGATTTGTTTGAGTTGGCTTTTTTCTTTGTTTTCTCCATATTTCCACAGTAGATATGGACATATTGGGCATACCTACAAACGTGAAGAGCTGTAGTATGCAAATCCGGTTTCAAATTCAACGGGAATCAATATTTGGCCGTTTGGGGCCAGCACAAAGTCAGGAGGTTTAGCAATGTAATTGTCGAAATCTGGATTTTTTGAG
Organism: Zingel zingel; assembly: GCA_023566125.1. Classification (NCBI taxonomy): domain Eukaryota; kingdom Metazoa; phylum Chordata; class Actinopteri; order Perciformes; family Percidae; genus Zingel; species Zingel zingel. The sequence continues at coordinate 13,665,302 of CM042323.1, forward strand.
TTTGCTTTTTTCTTGCTTTTCTCCATATTTCCACAGTAGATATGGACATGTTGGGCATCGCTACAAACGTAAAGAGCCGTAGTATGCAAGTCAGTTTTCAAATTCAACGGGAACCCATATTCGGCCATTTGGGGAAGTGCAAAGTCAGGAGTTTTAGCAACAAATCTGGATTTGTTTGAGTTGGCTTTTTCTGGCTTTTCTCCATAATTCCACAGTAGATATGGACATGTTGGGCATCACTACAAACGGGAGAAGCTCTTGCATGCAAATCAGGTTTTAAATTCAATGGGAATCCATATTTGGCCGTTTGGGGACAGCACAAAGTCAGGAGGTTTAACAACATAATTGTCGAAATCTGGATTTGTTTGAGTTGGCTTTTTTCTTGGTTTTCTCCATTTTTCCACAGTAGATATGGACATGTTGGGCATTGCTACAAACGTAAAGAGACGTATTATGCAAATCAGTTTTCAAATTCAACGGGAACCCATATTCGGCCATTTGGGGAAGCGCAAAGTCAGGAGTTTTAGCAATAAATCTGGATTTGTTTGAGTTGGCTTTTTTCTTTGTTTTCTCCATATTTCCACAGTAGATATGGACATATTGGGCATACCTACAAACGTGAAGAGCTGTAGTATGCAAATCCGGTTTCAAATTCAACGGGAATCAATATTTGGCCGTTTGGGGCCAGCACAAATTCAGGAGGTTTAGCAATGTAATTGTCGAAATCTGGATTTTTTGAGTTTGCTTTTTTCTTGCTTTTCTCCATATTTCCACAGTAGATATGGACATGTTGGGCATCGCTACAAACGTAAAGAGCCGTAGTATGCAAATCAGTTTTCAAATTCAACGGGAACCCATATTCGGCCATTTGGGGAAGTGCAAAGTCAGGAGTTTTAGCAACAAATCTGGATTTGTTTGAGTTGGCTTTTTCTGGCTTTTCTCCATAATTCCACAGTAGATATGGACATGTTGGGCATACCTACAAACTAGAAGAGCTGTAGTATGCGAATCAGCTTTCAAATTCAACGGGAATCCATATTTGGCCGTTTGGGGCCAGCACAAAGTCAGGAGGTTTAACAACATAATTGTCGAAATCTGGATTTGTTTGAGTTGGATTTTTTTCTTGGTTTTCTCCATTTTTCCACAGTAGATATGGACATGTTGGTCATCGCTACAAACGTAAAGAGCCGTAGTATGCAAATCAGTTTTCAAATTCAACGGGAAACCATATTCGGCCATTTGGGGAAGCACATTGTCAGGAGTTTTAGCAATAAATCTGGATTTGTTTGAGTTGGCTTTTTTCTGGATTTTCTCCATAATTCCACAGTAGATATGGACATGTTGGGCATACCTACAAACGTGAAGAGCTTTAGTCTGCGAATCAGCTTTCAAATTTAACGGGAATCCAAATTCGGCCATTTGGGGAAGTGCAAAGTCAGGAGGTTTAGCAATAAATCTGGATTTGTTTGAGTTGGCTTTTTTCTGGATTTTCTCCATAATTCCACAGTAAATATGGACTTGTTGGGCATACCTACAAACGTGAAGAGCTGTAGTATTCAAATCAGGTTTCAAATTCAACGGGAATCCATATTTGGCCATTTGGGGAAGCGCAAAGTCATGAGTTTTAGCAACAAATCTGGATTTGTTTGAGTTGGCTTTTTTTTTGGTTTTCTCCATATTTCCACAGTAGATATGGACATATTGGGCATACCTACAAACGTGAAGAGCTGATGCATGCAAATCAGGTTTCAAATTCAACGGGAATCCATATTTGGCCATTACGGGACAGCACAAACTCAGGAGTTTTAGCAACATAATTGTCGAAATCTGGATTTTTTTGGAGTTGGCTTTTTTCTTGGTTTTCTCCATATTTCCACAGTAGATATAGACATGTTGGGCATCCCTACAAACGTGAAGCGCTGTAGTATGCAAATCACGTTTCAAATTTAACGGGAATCCAAATTCGGCCATTTGGGGAAGCGCAAAGTCAGGAGTTTTAGCAACAAATCTGGATTTGTTTGAGTTGGCTTTTTTCTGGCTTTTTTCCATAATTCCACAGTAAATATGGACATGTTGGGCATACCTACAAACGTGAAGAGCTATAGTATTCAAATCAGGTTTCAAATTCAACGGGAATCCATTTTTGGCCATTTGGGGACAGCACAAATTCAGGAGGTTTAGCAACATAATTGTCGAAATCTGGATTTGTTTGTGTTGGCTTTTTTCTTGGTTTTCTCCATATTTCCACAGTAGATATGGACATGTTGGGCATCGCTACAAACGTGAAGAGCCGTAGTATGCGAATCAGTTTTCAAATTCAACGGGAATCCAAATTCGGCCATTTGGGGAAGTGCAAAGTCAGGAGGTTTAGCAATAAATCTGGATTTGTTTGAGTTGGCTTTTTTCTGGATTTTCTCCATAATTCCACAGTAGATATGGACATGTTGGGCATCACTACAAACGGGAAGAGCTCTTGCATGCAAATCAGGTTTTAAATTCAATGGGAATCCATATTTGGCCGTTTGGGGACAGCACAAAGTCAGGAGGTTTAACAACATAATTGTCGAAATCTGGATTTGTTTGAGTTGGCTTTTTTCTTGGTTTTCTCCATTTTTCCACAGTAGATATGGACATGTTGGGCATTGCTACAAACGTAAAGAGACGTATTATGCAAATCAGTTTTCAAATTCAACGGGAACCCATATTCGGCCATTTGGGGAAGCGCAAAGTCAGGAGTTTTAGCAATAAATCTGGATTTGTTTGAGTTGGCTTTTTTCTGGCTTTAGTCCATAATTCCACAGTAAATATGGACATGTTGGGCATACATACAAACGTGAAGAGCTGTAGTATTCAAATCAGGTTTCAAATTCAACGGGAATCCATATTTGGCCGTTTGGGGCCAGCACAAAGTCAGGAGGTTTAGCAATGTAATTGTCGAAATCTGGATTTTTTTGAGTTTGCTTTTTTCTTGCTTGTCTCCAAATTTCCACAGTAGATATGGACATGTTGGGCAGCGATACAAACGTAAAGAGCAGTAGTATGCAAATCAGTTTTCGAATTCAACGGGAATCCATATTTGGCCGTTTGGGGACAGCACAAAGTCATGAGGTTTAACAACATAATTGTCGAAATCTGGATTTGTTTGAGTTGGATTTTTTTCTTGGTTTTCTCCATTTTTCCACAGTAGATATGGACATATTGGGCATAACTACAAACGTGAAGAGCTGTAGTATGCAAATCCGGTTTCAAATTCAACGGGAATCCATATTTGGCCGTTTGGGGCCAGCACAAAGTCAGGAGGTTTAGCAATGTAATTGTCGAAATCTGGATTTTTTGAGTTTGCTTTTTTCTTGCTTTTCTCCATAATTCCACAGTAAATATGGACATGTTGGGCATACCTACAAACGTGAAGAGCTGATGCATGCAAATCAGGTTTCAAATTCAAGGGGAATCCATATTTGGCCGTTTGGTGACAGCACAAAGTCAGGAGGTTTAGCAACATAATTGTCGAAATCTGGATTTTTTGAGTTTGCTTTTTTCTTGGTTTTCTCCATATTTCCACAGTAGATATGGACATGTTGGGCATCGCTACAAATGTGAAGAGCCGTAGTATGCGAATCAGTTTTCAAATTCAACGGGAATCCAAATTCGGCCATTTGGGGAAGCGCAAAGTCAGGAGGTTTAGCAACAAATCTGGATTTGTTTGAGTTGGTTTTTTTCTGGCTTTTCTCCATAATTCCACAGTAGATATGGACATGTTGGGCATACCTACAAACGTGAAGAGCTTTAGTATGCGAATCAGCTTTCAAATTCAACGGGAATCCAAATTCGGCCATTTGGGAAGTGCAAAGTCAGGAGGTTTAGCAATAAATCTGGATTTGTTTGAGTTGGCTTTTTTCTGGATTTTCTCCATAATTCCACAGTAGATATGGACATGTTGGGCATATCTACAAACGTGAAGAGCTCTTGCATGCAAATCAGGTTTTAAATTCAATGGGAATCCATATTTGGCCGTTTGGGGACAGCACAAAATCAGGAGGTTTAACAACATAATTGTCGAAATCTGGATTTGTTTGAGTTGGCTTTTTTCTTGGTTTTCTCCATTTTTCCACAGTAGATATGGACATGTTGGGCATCGCTACAAAAGTAAAGAGCCGTATTATGCAAATCAGTTTTCAAATTCAACGGGAATCCAAATTCGGCCATTTGGGGAAGCGCAAAGTCAGGAGGTTTAGCAACAAATCTGGATTTGTTTGAGTTGGCTTTTTTCTGGATTTTCTCCATAATTCCACAGTCGATATGGACATGTTGGGCATACCTACAAACGGGAAGAGCTCTTGCATGCAAATCAGGTTTTAAATTCAATGGGAATCCATATTTGGCCGTTTGGGGACAGCACAAAGTCAGGAGGTTTAACAACATAATTGTCGAAATCTGGATTTGTTTGAGTTGGCTTTTTTCTTGGTTTTCTCCATTTTTCCACAGTAGATATGGACATGTTGGGCATTGCTACAAACGTAAAGAGACGTATTATGCAAATCAGTTTTCAAATTCAACGGGAACCCATATTCGGCCATTTGGGGAAGCGCAAAGTCAGGAGTTTTAGCAATAAATCTGGATTTGTTTGAGTTGGCTTTTTTCTTTGTTTTCTCCATATTTCCACAGTAGATATGGACATATTGGGCATACCTACAAACGTGAAGAGCTGTAGTATGCAAATCCGGTTTCAAATTCAACGGGAATCAATATTTGGCCGTTTGGGGCCAGCACAAAGTCAGGAGGTTTAACAACATAATTGTCGAAATCTGGATTTGTTTGAGTTGGATTTTTTTCTTGGTTTTCTCCATTTTTCCACAGTAGATATGGACATGTTGGTCATCGCTACAAACGTAAAGAGCCGTAGTATGCAAATCAGTTTTCAAATTCAACGGGAAACCATATTCTGCCATTTGGGGAAGCACATTGTCAGGAGTTTTAGCAATAAATCTGGATTTGTTTGAGTTGGCTTTTTTCTGGATTTTCTCCATAATTCCACAGTAGATATGGACATGTTGGGCATACCTACAAACGTGAAGAGCTTTAGTCTGCGAATCAGCTTTCAAATTTAACGGGAATCCAAATTCGGCCATTTGGGGAAGTGCAAAGTCAGGAGGTTTAGCAATAAATCTGGATTTGTTTGAGTTGGCTTTTTTCTGGATTTTCTCCATAATTCCACAGTAAATATGGACTTGTTGGGCATACCTACAAACGTGAAGAGCTGTAGTATTCAAATCAGGTTTCAAATTCAACGGGAATCCATATTTGGCCATTTGGGGAAGCGCAAAGTCATGAGTTTTAGCAACAAATCTGGATTTGTTTGAGTTGGCTTTTTTTTTGGTTTTCTCCATATTTCCACAGTAGATATGGACATATTGGGCATACCTACAAACGTGAAGAGCTTATGCATGCAAATCAGGTTTCAAATTCAACGGGAATCCATATTTGGCCATTACGGGACAGCACAAACTCAGGAGTTTTAGCAACATAATTGTCGAAATCTGGATTTTTTTGGAGTTGGCTTTTTTCTTGGTTTTCTCCATATTTCCACAGTAGATATAGACATGTTGGGCATCCCTACAAACGTGAAGCGCTGTAGTATGCAAATCACGTTTCAAATTTAACGGGAATCCAAATTCGGCCATTTGGGGAAGCGCAAAGTCAGGAGTTTTAGCAACAAATCTGGATTTGTTTGAGTTGGCTTTTTTCTGGCTTTTTTCCATAATTCCACAGTAAATATGGACATGTTGGGCATACCTACAAACGTGAAGAGCTATAGTATTCAAATCAGGTTTCAAATTCAACGGGAATCCATTTTTGGCCATTTGGGGACAGCACAAATTCAGGAGGTTTAGCAACATAATTGTCGAAATCTGGATTTGTTTGTGTTGGCTTTTTTCTTGGTTTTCTCCATATTTCCACAGTAGATATGGACATGTTGGGCATCGCTACAAACGTGAAGAGCCGTAGTATGCGAATCAGTTTTCAAATTCAACGGGAATCCAAATTCGGCCATTTGGGGAAGTGCAAAGTCAGGAGGTTTAGCAATAAATCTGGATTTGTTTGAGTTGGCTTTTTTCTGGATTTTCTCCATAATTCCACAGTAGATATGGACATGTTGGGCATATCTACAAACGTGAAGAGCTCTTGCATGCAAATCAGGTTTTAAATTCAATGGGAATCCATATTTGGCCGTTTGGGGACAGCACAAAGTCAGGAGGTTTAACAACATAATTGTCGAAATCTGGATTTGTTTGAGTTGGCTTTTTTCTTGGTTTTCTCCATTTTTCCACAGTAGATATGGACATGTTGGGCATCGCTACAAAAGTAAAGAGCCGTATTATGCAAATCAGTTTTCAAATTCAACGGGAACCCATATTCGGCCATTTGTTGGAAGCGCATTGTCAGGAGTTTTAGCAATAAATCTGGATTTGTTTGAGTTGGCTTTTTTCTGGCTTTAGTCCATAATTCCACAGTAAATATGGACATGTTGGGCATACATACAAACGTGAAGAGCTGTAGTATTCAAATCAGGTTTCAAATTCAACGGGAATCCATATTTGGCCGTTTGGGGCCAGCACAAAGTCAGGAGGTTTAGCAATGTAATTGTCGAAATCTGGATTTTTTTGAGTTTGCTTTTTTCTTGCTTGTCTCCAAATTTCCACAGTAGATATGGACATGTTGGGCAGCGATACAAACGTAAAGAGCAGTAGTATGCAAATCAGTTTTCGAATTCAACGGGAATCCATATTTGGCCGTTTGGGGACAGCACAAAGTCATGAGGTTTAACAACATAATTGTCGAAATCTGGATTTGTTTGAGTTGGATTTTTTTCTTGGTTTTCTCCATTTTTCCACAGTAGATATGGACATATTGGGCATAACTACAAACGTGAAGAGCTGTAGTATGCAAATCCGGTTTCAAATTCAACGGGAATCCATATTTGGCCGTTTGGGGCCAGCACAAAGTCAGGAGGTTTAGCAATGTAATTGTCGAAATCTGGATTTTTTGAGTTTGCTTTTTTCTTGCTTTTCTCCATATTTCCACAGTAGATATGGACATGTTGGGCATCCCTACAAACGAGAAGACCTGTAGTATGCAAATCAGGTTTCAAATTCAACGGGAATCCAAATTCGGCCATTTGGGGAAGCGCAAAATCAGGAGTTTTAGCAACAAATCTGGATTTGTTTGAGTTGTCTTTTTTCTGGCTTTTCTCCATAATTCCACAGTAAATATGGACATGTTGGGCATACCTACAAACGTGAAGAGCTGATGCATGCAAATCAGGTTTCAAATTCAAGGGGAATCCATATTTGGCCGTTTGGTGACAGCACAAAGTCAGGAGGTTTAGCAACATAATTGTCGAAATCTGGATTTTTTGAGTTTGCTTTTTTCTTGGTTTTCTCCATATTTCCACAGTAGATATGGACATGTTGGGCATCGCTACAAATGTGAAGAGCCGTAGTATGCGAATCAGTTTTCAAATTCAACGGGAATCCAAATTCGGCCATTTGGGGAAGCGCAAAGTCAGGAGGTTTAGCAACAAATCTGGATTTGTTTGAGTTGGTTTTTTTCTGGCTTTTCTCCATAATTCCACAGTAGATATGGACATGTTGGGCATACCTACAAACGTGAAGAGCTTTAGTATGCGAATCAGCTTTCAAATTCAACGGGAATCCAAATTCGGCCATTTGGGAAGTGCAAAGTCAGGAGGTTTAGCAATAAATCTGGATTTGTTTGAGTTGGCTTTTTTCTGGATTTTCTCCATAATTCCACAGTAGATATGGACATGTTGGGCATATCTACAAACGTGAAGAGCTCTTGCATGCAAATCAGGTTTTAAATTCAATGGGAATCCATATTTGGCCGTTTGGGGACAGCACAAAATCAGGAGGTTTAACAACATAATTGTCGAAATCTGGATTTGTTTGAGTTGGCTTTTTTCTTGGTTTTCTCCATTTTTCCACAGTAGATATGGACATGTTGGGCATCGCTACAAAAGTAAAGAGCCGTATTATGCAAATCAGTTTTCAAATTCAACGGGAATCCAAATTCGGCCATTTGGGGAAGCGCATGGTCAGGAGGTTTAGCAACAAATCTGGATTTGTTTGAGTTGGCTTTTTTCTGGATTTTCTCCATAATTCCACAGTCGATATGGACATGTTGGGCATACCTACAAACGGGAAGAGCTCTTGCATGCAAATCAGGTTTTAAATTCAATGGGAATCCATATTTGGCCGTTTGGGGACAGCACAAAGTCAGGAGGTTTAACAACATAATTGTCGAAATCTGGATTTGTTTGAGTTGGCTTTTTTCTTGGTTTTCTCCATTTTTCCACAGTAGATATGGACATGTTGGGCATTGCTACAAACGTAAAGAGACGTATTATGCAAATCAGTTTTCAAATTCAACGGGAACCCATATTCGGCCATTTGGGGAAGCGCAAAGTCAGGAGTTTTAGCAATAAATCTGGATTTGTTTGAGTTGGCTTTTTTCTTTGTTTTCTCCATATTTCCACAGTAGATATGGACATATTGGGCATACCTACAAACGTGAAGAGCTGTAGTATGCAAATCCGGTTTCAAATTCAACGGGAATCAATATTTGGCCGTTTGGGGCCAGCACAAAGTCAGGAGGTTTAACAACATAATTGTCGAAATCTGGATTTGTTTGAGTTGGATTTTTTTCTTGGTTTTCTCCATTTTTCCACAGTAGATATGGACATGTTGGTCATCGCTACAAACGTAAAGAGCCGTAGTATGCAAATCAGTTTTCAAATTCAACGGGAAACCATATTCGGCCATTTGGGGAAGCACATTGTCAGGAGTTTTAGCAATAAATCTGGATTTGTTTGAGTTGGCTTTTTTCTGGATTTTCTCCATAATTCCACAGTAGATATGGACATGTTGGGCATACCTACAAACGTGAAGAGCTTTAGTCTGCGAATCAGCTTTCAAATTTAACGGGAATCCAAATTCGGCCATTTGGGGAAGTGCAAAGTCAGGAGGTTTAGCAATAAATCTGGATTTGTTTGAGTTGGCTTTTTTCTGGATTTTCTCCATAATTCCACAGTAAATATGGACTTGTTGGGCATACCTACAAACGTGAAGAGCTGTAGTATTCAAATCAGGTTTCAAATTCAACGGGAATCCATATTTGGCCATTTGGGGAAGCGCAAAGTCATGAGTTTTAGCAACAAATCTGGATTTGTTTGAGTTGGCTTTTTTTTTGGTTTTCTCCATATTTCCACAGTAGATATGGACATATTGGGCATACCTACAAACGTGAAGAGCTTATGCATGCAAATCAGGTTTCAAATTCAACGGGAATCCATATTTGGCCATTACGGGACAGCACAAACTCAGGAGTTTTAGCAACATAATTGTCGAAATCTGGATTTTTTTGGAGTTGGCTTTTTTCTTGGTTTTCTCCATATTTCCACAGTAGATATAGACATGTTGGGCATCCCTACAAACGTGAAGCGCTGTAGTATGCAAATCACGTTTCAAATTTAACGGGAATCCAAATTCGGCCATTTGGGGAAGCGCAAAGTCAGGAGTTTTAGCAACAAATCTGGATTTGTTTGAGTTGGCTTTTTTCTGGCTTTTTTCCATAATTCCACAGTAAATATGGACATGTTGGGCATACCTACAAACGTGAAGAGCTATAGTATTCAAATCAGGTTTCAAATTCAACGGGAATCCATTTTTGGCCATTTGGGGACAGCACAAATTCAGGAGGTTTAGCAACGTAATTGTCGAAATCTGGATTTGTTTGTGTTGGCTTTTTTCTTGGTTTTCTCCATATTTCCACAGTAGATATGGACATGTTGGGCATCGCTACAAACGTGAAGAGCCGTAGTATGCGAATCAGTTTTCAAATTCAACGGGAATCCAAATTCGGCCATTTGGGGAAGTGCAAAGTCAGGAGGTTTAGCAATAAATCTGGATTTGTTTGAGTTGGCTTTTTTCTGGATTTTCTCCATAATTCCACAGTAGATATGGACATGTTGGGCATATCTACAAACGTGAAGAGATCTTGCATGCAAATCAGGTTTTAAATTCAATGGGAATCCATATTTGGCCGTTTGGGGACAGCACAAAGTCAGGAGGTTTAACAACATAATTGTCGAAATCTGGATTTGTTTGAGTTGGCTTTTTTCTTGGTTTTCTCCATTTTTCCACAGTAGATATGGACATGTTGGGCATCGCTACAAAAGTAAAGAGCCGTATTATGCAAATCAGTTTTCAAATTCAACGGGAACCCATATTCGGCCATTTGGGGAAGCGCATTGTCAGGAGTTTTAGCAATAAATCTGGATTTGTTTGAGTTGGCTTTTTTCTGGCTTTAGTCCATAATTCCACAGTAAATATGGACATGTTGGGCATACATACAAACGTGAAGAGCTGTAGTATTCAAATCAGGTTTCAAATTCAACGGGAATCCATATTTGGCCGTTTGGGGCCAGCACAAAGTCAGGAGGTTTAGCAATGTAATTGTCGAAATCTGGATTTTTTTGAGTTTGCTTTTTTCTTGCTTGTCTCCAAATTTCCACAGTAGATATGGACATGTTGGGCAGCGATACAAACGTAAAGAGCAGTAGTATGCGAATCAGTTTTCGAATTCAACGGGAATCCATATTTGGCCGTTTGGGGACAGCACAAAGTCATGAGGTTTAACAACATAATTGTCGAAATCTGGATTTGTTTGAGTTGGATTTTTTTCTTGGTTTTCTCCATTTTTCCACAGTAGATATGGACATATTGGGCATAACTACAAACGTGAAGAGCTGTAGTATGCAAATCCGGTTTCAAATTCAACGGGAATCCATATTTGGCCGTTTGGGGCCAGCACAAAGTCAGGAGGTTTAGCAATGTAATTGTCGAAATCTGGATTTTTTGAGTTTGCTTTTTTCTTGCTTTTCTCCATATTTCCACAGTAGATATGGACATGTTGGGCATCGCTACAAACGAGAAGACCTGTAGTATGCAAATCAGGTTTCAAATTCAACGGGAATCCAAATTCGGCCATTTGGGAAGCGCAAAATCAGGAGTTTTAGCAACAAATCTGGATTTGTTTGAGTTGTCTTTTTTCTGGCTTTTCTCCATAATTCCACAGTAAATATGGACATGTTGGGCATACCTACAAACGTGAAGAGCCGTAGTATGCGAATCAGTTTTCAAATTCAACGGGAATCCAAATTCGGCCATTTGGGGAAGCGCAAAGTCAGGAGGTTTAGCAACAAATCTGGATTTGTTTGAGTTGGTTTTTTTCTGGCTTTTCTCCATAATTCCACAGTAGATATGGACATGTTGGGCATACCTACAAACGTGAAGAGCTTTAGTATGCGAATCAGCTTTCAAATTCAACGGGAATCCATATTTGGCCGTTTGGGGCCAGCACAAAGTCAGGAGGTTTAGCAATGTAATTGTCGAAATCTGGATTTTTTGAGTTTGCTTTTTTCTTGCTTTTCTCCATATTTCCACAGTAGATATGGACATGTTGGGCATCGCTACAAACGAGAAGACCTGTAGTATGCAAATCAGGTTTCAAATTCAACGGGAATCCAAATTCGGCCATTTGGGAAGCGCAAAATCAGGAGTTTTAGCAACAAATCTGGATTTGTTTGAGTTGTCTTTTTTCTGGCTTTTCTCCATAATTCCACAGTAAATATGGACATGTTGGGCATACCTACAAACGTGAAGAGCCGTAGTATGCGAATCAGTTTTCAAATTCAACGGGAATCCAAATTCGGCCATTTGGGGAAGCGCAAAGTCAGGAGGTTTAGCAACAAATCTGGATTTGTTTGAGTTGGTTTTTTTCTGGCTTTTCTCCATAATTCCACAGTAGATATGGACATGTTGGGCATACCTACAAACGTGAAGAGCTTTAGTATGCGAATCAGCTTTCAAATTCAACGGGAATCCAAATTCGGCCATTTGGGAAGTGCAAAGTCAGGAGGTTTAGCAATAAATCTGGATTTGTTTGAGTTGGCTTTTTTCTGGATTTTCTCCATAATTCCACAGTAGATATGGACATGTTGGGCATATCTACAAACGTGAAGAGCTCTTGCATGCAAATCAGGTTTTAAATTCAATGGGAATCCATATTTGGCCGTTTGGGGACAGCACAAAGTCAGGAGGTTTAACAACATAATTGTCGAAATCTGGATTTGTTTGAGTTGGCTTTTTTCTTGGTTTTCTCCATTTTTCCACAGTAGATATGGACATGTTGGGCATCGCTACAAAAGTAAAGAGCCGTATTATGCAAATCAGTTTTCAAATTCAACGGGAATCCAAATTCGGCCATTTGGGGAAGCGCAAAGTCAGGAGGTTTAGCAACAAATCTGGATTTGTTTGAGTTGGCTTTTTTCTGGATTTTCTCCATAATTCCACAGTCGATATGGACATGTTGGGCATACCTACAAACGGGAAGAGCTCTTGCATGCAAATCAGGTTTTAAATTCAATGGGAATCCATATTTGGCCGTTTGGGGACAGCACAAAGTCAGGAGGTTTAACAACATAATTGTCGAAATCTGGATTTGTTTGAGTTGGCTTTTTTCTTGGTTTTCTCCATTTTTCCACAGTAGATATGGACATGTTGGGCATTGCTACAAACGTAAAGAGACGTATTATGCAAATCAGTTTTCAAATTCAACGGGAACCCATATTCGGCCATTTGGGGAAGCGCAAAGTCAGGAGTTTTAGCAATAAATCTGGATTTGTTTGAGTTGGCTTTTTTCTTTGTTTTCTCCATATTTCCACAGTAGATATGGACATATTGGGCATACCTACAAACGTGAAGAGCTGTAGTATGCAAATCCGGTTTCAAATTCAACGGGAATCAATATTTGGCCGTTTGGGGCCTGCACAAAGTCAGGAGGTTTAGCAATGTAATTGTCGAAATCTGGATTTTTTGAGTTTGCTTTTTTCTTGCTTTTCTCCATATTTCCACAGTAGATATGGACATGTTGGGCATCGCTACAAACGTAAAGAGCCGTAGTATGCAAGTCAGTTTTCAAATTCAACGGGAACCCATATTCGGCCATTTGGGGAAGTGCAAAGTCAGGAGTTTTAGCAACAAATCTGGATTTGTTTGAGTTGGCTTTTTCTGGCTTTTCTCCATAATTCCACAGTAGATATGGACATGTTGGGCATACCTACAAACTAGAAGAGCTGTAGTATGCGAATCAGCTTTCAAATTCAACGGGAATCCATATTTGGCCGTTTGGGGCCAGCACAAAGTCAGGAGGTTTAACAACATAATTGTCGAAATCTGGATTTGTTTGAGTTGGATTTTTTTCTTGGTTTTCTCCATTTTTCCACAGTAGATATGGACATGTTGGTCATCGCTACAAACGTAAAGAGCCGTAGTATGCAAATCAGTTTTCAAATTCAACGGGAAACCATATTCGGCCATTTGGGGAAGCACATTGTCAGGAGTTTTAGCAATAAATCTGGATTTGTTTGAGTTGGCTTTTTTCTGGATTTTCTCCATAATTCCACAGTAGATATGGACATGTTGGGCATACCTACAAACGTGAAGAGCTTTAGTCTGCGAATCAGCTTTCAAATTTAACGGGAATCCAAATTCGGCCATTTGGGGAAGTGCAAAGTCAGGAGGTTTAGCAATAAATCTGGATTTGTTTGAGTTGGCTTTTTTCTGGATTTTCTCCATAATTCCACAGTAAATATGGACATGTTGGGCATACCTACAAACGTGAAGAGCTGTAGTATTCAAATCAGGTTTCAAATTCAACGGGAATCCATATTTGGCCATTTGGGGAAGCGCAAAGTCATGAGTTTTAGAAACAAATCTGGATTTGTTTGAGTTGGCTTTTTTTTTGGTTTTCTCCATATTTCCACAGTAGATATGGACATATTGGGCATACCTACAAACGTGAAGAGCTGATGCATGCAAATCAGGTTTCAAATTCAACGGGAATCCATATTTGGCCATTACGGGACAGCACAAACTCAGGAGTTTTAGCAACATAATTGTCGAAATCTGGATTTTTTTGGAGTTGGCTTTTTTCTTGGTTTTCTCCATATTTCCACAGTAGATATAGACATGTTGGGCATCACTACAAACGGGAAGAGCTCTTGCATGCAAATCAGGTTTTAAATTCAATGGGAATCCATATTTGGCCGTTTGGGGACAGCACAAAGTCAGGAGGTTTAACAACATAATTGTCGAAATCTGGATTTGTTTGAGTTGGCTTTTTTCTTGGTTTTCTCCATTTTTCCACAGTAGATATGGACATGTTGGGCATTGCTACAAACGTAAAGAGACGTATTATGCAAATCAGTTTTCAAATTCAACGGGAACCCATATTCGGCCATTTGGGGAAGCGCAAAGTCAGGAGTTTTAGCAATAAATCTGGATTTGTTTGAGTTGGCTTTTTTCTTTGTTTTCTCCATATTTCCACAGTAGATATGGACATATTGGGCATACCTACAAACGTGAAGAGCTGTAGTATGCAAATCAGGTTTCAAATTCAACGGGAATCCATATTTGGCCATTACGGGACAGCACAAACTCAGGAGTTTTAGCAACATAATTGTCGAAATCTGGATTCTTTTGGAGTTGGCTTTTTTCTTGGTTTTCTCCATATTTCCACAGTAGATATAGACATGTTGGGCATCACTACAAACGGGAAGAGCTCTTGCATGCAAATCAGGTTTTAAATTCAATGGGAATCCATATTTGGCCGTTTGGGGACAGCACAAAGTCAGGAGGTTTAACAACATAATTGTCGAAATCTGGATTTGTTTGAGTTGGCTTTTTTCTTGGTTTTCTCCATTTTTCCACAGTAGATATGGACATGTTGGGCATTGCTACAAACGTAAAGAGACGTATTATGCAAATCAGTTTTCAAATTCAACGGGAACCCATATTCGGCCATTTGGGGAAGCGCAAAGTCAGGAGTTTTAGCAATAAATCTGGATTTGTTTGAGTTGGCTTTTTTCTTTGTTTTCTCCATATTTCCACAGTAGATATGGACATATTGGGCATACCTACAAACGTGAAGAGCTGTAGTATGCAAATCCGGTTTCAAATTCAACGGGAATCAATATTTGGCCGTTTGGGGCCAGCACAAAGTCAGGAGGTTTAGCAATGTAATTGTCGAAATCTGGATTTTTTGAGTTTGCTTTTTTCTTGCTTTTCTCCATATTTCCACAGTAGATATGGACATGTTGGGCATCGCTACAAACGTAAAGAGCCGTAGTATGCAAGTCAGTTTTCAAATTCAACGGGAACCCATATTCGGCCATTTGGGGAAGTGCAAAGTCAGGAGTTTTAGCAACAAATCTGGATTTGTTTGAGTTGGCTTTTTCTGGCTTTTCTCCATAATTCCACAGTAGATATGGACATGTTGGGCATACCTACAAACTAGAAGAGCTGTAGTATGCGAATCAGCTTTCAAATTAAACGGGAATCCATATTTGGCCGTTTGGGGCCAGCACAAAGTCAGGAGGTTTAACAACATAATTGTCGAAATCTGGATTTGTTTGAGTTGGATTTTTTTCTTGGTTTTCTCCATTTTTCCACAGTAGATATGGACATGTTGGTCATCGCTACAAACGTAAAGAGCCGTAGTATGCAAATCAGTTTTCAAATTCAACGGGAAACCATATTCGGCCATTTGGGGAAGCACATTGTCAGGAGTTTTAGCAATAAATCTGGATTTGTTTGAGTTGGCTTTTTTCTGGATTTTCTCCATAATTCCACAGTAGATATGGACATGTTGGGCATACCTACAAACGTGAAGAGCTTTAGTCTGCGAATCAGCTTTCAAATTTAACGGGAATCCAAATTCGGCCATTTGGGGAAGTGCAAAGTCAGGAGGTTTAGCAATAAATCTGGATTTGTTTGAGTTGGCTTTTTTCTGGATTTTCTCCATAATTCCACAGTAAATATGGACATGTTGGGCATACCTACAAACGTGAAGAGCTGTAGTATTCAAATCAGGTTTCAAATTCAACGGGAATCCATATTTGGCCATTTGGGGAAGCGCAAAGTCATGAGTTTTAGCAACAAATCTGGATTTGTTTGAGTTGGCTTTTTTTTTGGTTTTCTCCATATTTCCACAGTAGATATGGACATATTGGGCATACCTACAAACGTGAAGAGCTGATGCATGCAAATCAGGTTTCAAATTCAACGGGAATCCATATTTGGCCATTACGGGACAGCACAAACTCAGGAGTTTTAGCAACATAATTGTCGAAATCTGGATTTTTTTGGAGTTGGCTTTTTTCTTGGTTTTCTCCATATTTCCACAGTAGATATAGACATGTTGGGCATCCCTACAAACGTGAAGCGCTGTAGTATGCAAATCACGTTTCAAATTTAACGGGAATCCAAATTCGGCCATTTGGGGAAGCGCAAAGTCAGGAGTTTTAGCAACAAATCTGGATTTGTTTGAGTTGGCTTTTTTCTGGCTTTTTTCCATAATTCCACAGTAAATATGGACATGTTGGGCATACCTACAAACGTGAAGAGCTATAGTATTCAAATCAGGTTTCAAATTCAACGGGAATCCATTTTTGGCCATTTGGGGACAGCACAAATTCAGGAGGTTTAGCAACATAATTGTCGAAATCTGGATTTGTTTGTGTTGGCTTTTTTCTTGGTTTTCTCCATATTTCCACAGTAGATATGGACATGTTGGGCATCGCTACAAACGTGAAGAGCCGTAGTATGCGAATCAGTTTTCAAATTCAACGGGAATCCAAATTCGGCCATTTGGGGAAGTGCAAAGTCAGGAGGTTTAGCAATAAATCTGGATTTGTTTGAGTTGGCTTTTTTCTGGATTTTCTCCATAATTCCACAGTAGATATGGACATGTTGGGCATATCTACAAACGTGAAGAGCTCTTGCATGCAAATCAGGTTTTAAATTCAATGGGAATCCATATTTGGCCGTTTGGGGACAGCACAAAGTCAGGAGGTTTAACAACATAATTGTCGAAATCTGGATTTGTTTGAGTTGGCTTTTTTCTTGGTTTTCTCCATTTTTCCACAGTAGATATGGACATGTTGGGCATCGCTACAAAAGTAAAGAGCCGTATTATGCAAATCAGTTTTCAAATTCAACGGGAACCCATATTCGGCCATTTGGGGAAGCGCATTGTCAGGAGTTTTAGCAATAAATCTGGATTTGTTTGAGTTGGCTTTTTTCTGGCTTTAGTCCATAATTCCACAGTAAATATGGACATGTTGGGCATACATACAAACGTGAAGAGCTGTAGTATTCAAATCAGGTTTCAAATTCAACGGGAATCCATATTTGGCCGTTTGGGGCCAGCACAAAGTCAGGAGGTTTAGCAATGTAATTGTCGAAATCTGGATTTTTTTGAGTTTGCTTTTTTCTTGCTTGTCTCCAAATTTCCACAGTAGATATGGACATGTTGGGCATCGATACAAACGTAAAGAGCAGTAGTATGCGAATCAGTTTTCAAATTCAACGGGAATCCATATTTGGCCGTTTGGGGACAGCACAAAGTCATGAGGTTTAACAACATAATTGTCGAAATCTGGATTTGTTTGAGTTGGATTTTTTTCTTGGTTTTCTCCATTTTTCCACAGTAGATATGGACATATTGGGCATAACTACAAACGTGAAGAGCTGTAGTATGCAAATCCGGTTTCAAATTCAACGGGAATCCATATTTGGCCGTTTGGGGCCAGCACAAAGTCAGGAGGTTTAGCAATGTAATTGTCGAAATCTGGATTTTTTGAGTTTGCTTTTTTCTTGCTTTTCTCCATATTTCCACAGTAGATATGGACATGTTGGGCATCCCTACAAACGAGAAGACCTGTAGTATGCAAATCAGGTTTCAAATTCAACGGGAATCCAAATTCGGCCATTTGGGGAAGCGCAAAATCAGGAGTTTTAGCAACAAATCTGGATTTGTTTGAGTTGTCTTTTTTCTGGCTTTTCTCCATAATTCCACAGTAAATATGGACATGTTGGGCATACCTACAAACGTGAAGAGCTGATGCATGCAAATCAGGTTTCAAGTTCAAGGGGAATCCATATTTGGCCGTTTGGTGACAGCACAAAGTCAGGAGGTTTAGCAACATAATTGTCGAAATCTGGATTTTTTGAGTTTGCTTTTTTCTTGCTTTTCTCCATATTTCCACAGTAGATATGGACATGTTGGGCACCGCTACAAACGAGAAGAGCTGTAGTATGCAAATCAGGTTTCAAATTCAATGGGAATCCATATTTGGCCGTTTGGGGACAGCACAAAGTCAGGACGTTTAGCAACATAATTGTCGAAATCTAGATTTGTTTGTGTTGGCTTTTTTCTTGGTTTTCTCCATATTTCCACCGTAAATATGGACATATTGGGCATATCTACAAACGTGAAGAGCTGATGCATGCAAATCAGTTTTCAAATTCAACGGGAATCCATATTTGGCCGTTTGGGGACAGCACAAAGTCAGGAGGTTTAGCAACATAATTGTCGAAATCTAGATTTGTTTGAGTTGTCTTTTTTCGTAGTTTTCTCCATTTTTCCACAGTAGATATAGACATGTTGGGCATCCCTACAAACGTGAAGAGCTGTAGTATGCAAATCAGGTTTAAAATTCATCGGGAATCCAAATTCGGCCATTTGGGGACAGCACAAATTCAGGAGGTTTAGCAACATAATTGTCGAAATCTGGATTTTTTGAGTTTGCTTTTTTCTTGCTTTTCTCCATATTTCCACAGTAGATATGGACATGTTGGGCATCCCTACAAACGAGAAGACCTGTAGTATGCAAATCAGGTTTCAAATTCAACGGGAATCCAAATTCGGCCATTTGGGGAAGCGCAAAGTCAGGAGTTTTAGCAACAAATCTAGATTTGTTTGAGTTGTCTTTTTTCTGGCTTTTCTCCCGAATTCCACAGTAAATATGGACATGTTGGGCATACCTACAAACGTGAAGAGCTGATGCATGCAAATCAGGTTTCAAATTCAAGGGGAATCCATATTTGGCCGTTTGGGGACAGCACAAAGTCAGGAGGTTTAGCAACATAATTGTCGAAATCTGGATTTTTTTGAGTTGGCTTTTTTCTTGGTTTTCTCGATATTTCCACAGTAGCTATAGACATGTTGGGCATCCCTACAAACGTGAAGAGCTGTAGTATGCAAATCAGGTTTCAAATTCATCGGGAATCCAAATTCGGCCATTTGGGGACAGCACAAAGTCAGGAGGTTTAGCAACATAATTGTCGAAATCTGGATTTTTTGAGTTTGCTTTTTTCTTGCTTTTCTCCATATTTCCACAGTAGATATGGACATCTTGGGCATCGCTACAAACGAGAAGAGCTGTAGTATGCAAATCAGGTTTCAAATTCAATGGGAATCCAAATTCGGCCATTTGGGGAAGTGCAAAGTCAGGAGGCTTAGAAATAAATCTGGATTTGTTTGAGTTGGCTTTTTTTCTGTATTGCCTCCATAATTTCACAGTAGATATGGACATGTTGGGCATACCTACAAACGTGAAGAGCTGTAGTATGCAAATCCGGTTTCAAATTCAACGGGAATCCATATTTGGCCGTTTGGGGCCAGCACAAAGTCAGGAGGTTTAGCAATGTAATTGTCGAAATCTGGATTTTTTGAGTTGCTTTTTTCTTGCTTTTCTCCATATTTCCACAGTAGTTAAGGACATGTTGGGCATTCCTACAAACGTGAAGAGCTGTAGTATGTGAATCAGCTTTCAAATTTAACGGGAATCCAAATTCGGCCATTTGGGGAAGTGCAAAGTCAGGAGGCTTAGCAATAAATCTGGATTTGTTTGAGTTGGCTTTTTTTCTGGATTGCCTCCATAATTTCACAGTAGATATGGACATGTTGGGCATACCTACAAACGTGAAGAGCTGTAGTATGCAAATCCGGTTTCAAATTCAACGGGAATCCATATTTGGCCGTTTGGGGCCAGCACAAATTCAGGAGGTTTAGCAATGTAATTGTCGAAATCTGGATTTTTTGAGTTGCTTTTTTCTTGCTTTTCTCCATATTTCCACAGTAGTTAAGGACATGTTGGGCATTCCTACAAACGTGAAAAGCTGTAGTATGTGAATCAGCTTTCAAATTTAACGGGAATCCAAATTCGGCCATTTGGGGAAGTGCAAAGTCAGGAGGCTTAGCAATAAATCTGGATTTGTTTGAGTTGGCTTTTTTTCTGGATTGTCTCCATAATTCCACAGTAGATATGGACATGTTGGGCATACCTACAAACTAGAAGAGCTGTAGTATGCGAATCAGCTTTCAAATTCAACGGGAATCCATATTTGGCCGTTTGGGGCCAGCACAAAGTCAGGAGGTTTAACAACATAATTGTCGAAATCTGGATTTGTTTGAGTTGGATTTTTTTCTTGGTTTTCTCCATTTTTCCACAGTAGATATGGACATGTTGGTGATCGCTACAAACGTAAAGAGCCGTAGCATGCAAATCAGTTTTCAAATTCAACGGGAACCCATATTCGGCCATTTGGGGAAGCGCAAAGTCAGGAGTTTTAGCAATAAATCTGGATTTGTTTGAGTTGGCTTTTTTCTGGATTTTCTCCATAATTCCACAGTAGATATGGACATGTTGGGTATACCTACAAACGTGAAGAGGTGATGCATGCAAATCAGGTTTCAAATTCAAAGGAATCCATATTTGGCCGTTTGGGGACAGCACAAAGTCAGGAGGTTTAGCAACATAATTGTCGAATCTGGATTTGTTTGATTTGGCTTTTTTTTTGGTTTTCTCCATAATTCCACAGTAGATATGGACATGTTGGGCATAACTACAAACGTGAAGAGCTGTAGTATTCAAATCAGGTTTCAAATTCAACGGGAATCAATATTTGGCCGATTGGGGACAGCACAAAGTCAGGACGTTTAGCAACATAATTGTCGAAATCTGGATTTGTTTGTGTTGGCTTTTTTCTTGGTTTTCTCCATATTTCCACAGTAGATATGGACATATTGGGCATACCTACAAACGTGAAGAGCTGATACATGCAAATCATTTTTCAAATTCAACGGGAATCCATATTTGGCCGTTTGGGGACAGCACAAAGTCAGAAGGTTTAGCAACATAATTGTCGAAATCTAGATTTGTTTGAGTTGGCTTTTTTCTTGGTTTTCTCCATTTTTCCACAGCTTTCAAATTCAACGGGAATACAAATTCGGCCATTTGGGGAAGTGCAAAGTCAGGAGGTTTAGCAATAAATCTGGATTTGTTTGAGTTGGCTTTTTTCTGGATTTTCTCCATAATTCAACAGTAGATATGGACATGTTGGGCATACCTACAAACGTGAAGAGCTCTTGCATGCAAATCAGGTTTTAAATTCAATGGGAATCCATATTTGGCCGTTTGGGGACAGCAGAAATTCAGGAGGTTTAGCAAAATAATTGTCGAAATCTGGATTTGTTTGATTTGGCTTTTCTCCTGGTTTTCTCCATATTTCCAAAGTAGATATGGACATGTTGGGCATCGCTACAAACGTGAAGAGCTGTAGTATGCAAATCAGATTTAAAATTCAACGGGAATCCAAATTCGGCCATTTGGGGAAGCTCAAAGTCAGGAGGTTTAGCAATAAATCTGGATTTGTTTGAGTTGGCTTTTTTCTTGGTTTTCTCCATATTTCCACCGTAGATATGGACATATTTGACATCCCTACAAACGTAAAGAGCCGTAGTATGCAAATCAGGTTTCAAATTCAACGGGAATCCATATTTGGCCATTTGGGGACAGCACAAAGTCAGGAGGTTTAGAAACAAATCTGGATTTGTTTGAGTTGGCTTTTTTCTGGATTTTCTCCATAATTCAACAGTAGATATGGACATGTTGGGCATACCTACAAAACTGAAGAGCTGTTGTATGCAAATCAGGTTTCAAATTCAACGGGAACCCATATTTGCCCGTTTGGGGACAGCAGAAAGTCAGGAGGTTTAACAACATAATTGTCGAAATCTGGATTTGTTTGAGTTGGCTTTTTTCCTGGTTTTCTCCATATTTCCAAAGTAGATATGGACATGTTGGGGATCGCTACAAACGTGAAGAGCTGTAGTATGCAAATCAGATTTCAAATTTAACGGGAATCCAAATTCGGCCATTTGGGGAAGCGCAAAGTCAGGAGGTTTAGCAATAAATCTGGATTTGTTTGAGTTGGATTTTTTCTTGGTTTTCTCCATATTTCCACCGTAGATATGGACATGTTTGGCATCCCTACAAACGTAAAGAGCCGTAGTATGCGAATCATGTTTCAAATTCAATGGGAATCCATATTTGGCCGTTTGGGGACAGCACAAAGTCAGGAGTTTTAGCGACATATCTGGATTTCTTTGAGTTGGCTTTTTTTTGGCTTTTCTCCATAATTCCACAGTAGATATGGACATGTTGGGCATACCTACAAACGTGAAGAGCTGTAGTATTCAAATCATGTTTCAAATTCAACGGGAATCAGTATTTGGCCATTTGGGGACAGCACAAAGTCAGTAGGTTTAGCAACATAATTGTCGAAATCTGGATTTGTTTGAGTTGGCTTTTTTCTTGGTTTTCTCCATATTTCCACAGTAGATATAGACATATTGGGCATACCTACAAACGAGAAGAGCTGTAGTATTCAAATCAGGTTTCAAATTCAACGGGAATCAGTATTTGGCCATTTGGGGACAGCACAAAATCAGGAGGTTTAGCAACATAATTGTCGAAATCTGGATTTGTTTGAGTTGGCTTTTTTTCTGGCTTTTCTCGATAATTCCACAGTAGATATGGACATGTTAGGCATACCTACAAACTAGAAGAGCTGTAGTATGCAAATCAGCTTTCAAATTCAACGGGAACCCATATTTGGCTGTTTGGGGATAGCACAAAGTCAGGAGGTTTAGCAATGTAATTGTCGAAATCTGGATTTTTTGAGTTGGCTTTTTTCTTGGTTTTCTCCATATTTCCACCGTAGATATGGACATGTTTGGCATCCCTACAAACGTAAAGAGCCGTATTATGCAAATCAGTTTTCAAATTCAACGGGAATCCATATTTGGCCGTTTGGGGACAGCACAAAGTCAGGAGTTTTAGCAACAAATCTGGATTTCTTTGAGTTGGCTTTTTTCTGGATTTTCTCCATAATTCCACAGTAAATATGGACATGTTGGGCATAACTACAAACGTGAAGAGCTGGAGTATGCGAATCAGCTTTCAAATTCAACGGGAATCCATATTTGGCCGTTTGGGGACAGCAGAAAGTCAGGAGGTTTAATAACATAATTGTCGAAATCTGGATTTGTTTGAGTTGGCTTTTTTCCTGGTTTTCTCCATATTTCCAAAGTAGATATGGACCTGTTGGGGATCGCTACAAAGGTGAAGAGCTGTAGTATGCATACCAGGTTTCAAATTCAACGGGAATCCAAATTCGGTCATTTGGGGAAGCGCAAAGTCAGGAGGTTTAGCAATAAATCTGGATTTGTTTTAGTTGGCTTTTTTCTTGGTTTTCTCCATATTTCCACCGTAGATATGGACATATTTGGCATCCCTACAAACGTAAAGAGCCGTAGTATGCAAATCAGGTTTCAAATTCAACGGGAATCCATATTTGGCCATTTGGGGACAGCACAAAGTCAGGAGGTTTAGAAACAAATCTGGATTTGTTTGAGTTGGCTTTTTTCTGGCTTTTCTCCATAATTCCACAGTAGATATGGAAATGTTAGGCATACCTACAAACTAGAAGAGCTGTAGTATGCAAATCAGCTTTCAAATTCAACGGGAATCAGTATTTGGCCATTTGGGGACAGCACAAAGTCAGTAGGTTTAGCAACATAATTGTCGAAATCTGGATTTGTTTGAGTTGGCTTTTTTCTTGGTTTTCTCCATATTTCCACAGTAGATATAGACATATTGGGCATACCTACAAACGTGAAGAGCTGTAGTATTCAAATCAGGTTTCAAATTCAACGGGAATCAGTATTTGGCCATTTGGGGACAGCACAAAATCAGGAGGTTTAGCAACATAATTGTCGAAATCTGGATTTGTTTGAGTTGGCATTTTTTCTGGCTTTTCTCGATAATTCCACAGTAGATATGGACATGTTAGGCATACCTACAAACTAGAAGAGCTGTAGTATGCAAATCAGCTTTCAAATTCAACGGGAATCCATATTTGGCCATTTGGGGACAGCACAAAGTCAGGAGGTTTAGATACAAATATGGATTTGTTTGAGTTGGCTTTTTTCTGGCTTTTCTCCATAATTCCACAGTAGATATGGACATGTTGGGCATACCTACAAACTTGAAGAGCTGTAGTATGCGAATCAGCTTTCAAATTCAACGGGAACCCATATTTGGCTGTTTGGGGATAGCACAAAGTCAGGAGGTTTAGCAATGTAATTGTCAAAATCTGGATTTTTTGAGTTGGCTTTTTTCTTGGTTTTCTCCATATTTCCACCGTAGATATGGACATGTTTGGCATCCCTACAAACGTAAAGAGCCGTATTATGCAAATCAGTTTTCAAATTCAACGGGAATCCATATTTGGCCGTTTGGGGACAGCACAAAGTCAGGAGTTTTAGCAACAAATCTGGATTTCTTTGAGTTGGCTTTTTTCTGGATTTTCTCCATAATTCCACAGTAAATATGGACATGTTGGGCATACCTACAAATGTGAAGAGCTGTAGTATGCGAATCAGCTTTCAAATTCAACGGGAATCCATATTTGGCCGTTTGGGGACAGCAGAAAGTCAGGAGGTTTAATAACATAATTGTCGAAATCTGGATTTGTTTGAGTTGGCTTTTTTCCTGGTTTTCTCCATATTTCCAAAGTAGATATGGACCTGTTGGGGATCGCTACAAAGGTGAAGAGCTGTAGTATGCAAATCAGGTTTCAAATTCAACGGGAATCCAAATTCGGTCATTTGGGGAAGCGCAAAGTCAGGAGGTTTAGCAATAAATCTGGATTTGTTTTAGTTGGCTTTTTTCTTGGTTTTCTCCATATTTCCACCGTAGATATGGACATATTTGGCATCCCTACAAACGTAAAGAGCCATAGTATGCAAATCAGGTTTCAAATTCAACGGGAATCCATATTTGGCCATTTGGGGACAGCACAAAGTCAGGAGGTTTAGAAACAAATCTGGATTTGTTTGAGTTGGCTTTTTTCTGGCTTTTCTCCATAATTCCACAGTAGATATGGACATGTTGGGCATAACTACAAACTTGAAGAGCTGTAGTATGCAAATCAGGTTTCAAATTCAACGGGAATCCATATTTGGCCGTTTCGGGACAGCAGAAAGTCAGGAGGTTTAGCAAAATAATTGTCGAAATCTGGATTTGTTTGAGTTGGCTTTTCTCCTGGTTTTCTCCATATTTCCAAAGTAGATATGGACATGTTGGGCATCGCTACAAACGTGAAGAGCTGTAGTATGCAAATCAGGTTTCAAATTCAACGGGAATCCAAATTCGGCCATTTGGGGAAGCGCAAAGTCAGGAGGTTTAGCAATAAATCTGGATTTGTTTGAGTTGGCTTTTTTCTTGGTTTTCTCCATATTTCCACCGTAGATATGGACATATTTGGCATCCCTACAAACATAAAGAGCCGTAGTATGCAAATCAGGTTTCAAATTCAACGGGAATCCATATTTGGCCATTTGGGGACAGCACAAAGTCAGGAGGTTTAGAAACAAATCTGGATTTGTTTGAGTTGGCTTTTTTCTGGATTTTCTCCATAATTCAACAGTAGATATGGACATGTTGGGCATACCTACAAAACTGAAGAGCTGTTGTATGCAAATCAGGTTTCAAATTCAACGGGAACCCATATTTGGCCGTTTGGGGCCAGCACAAAGTCAGGAGGTTTAACAACATAATTGTCGAAATCTGGATTTGTTTGAGTTGGATTTTTTTCTTGGTTTTCTCCATTTTTCCACAGTAGATATGGACATGTTGGTTATCGCTACAAACGTAAAGAGCCGTAGCATGCAAATCAGTTTTCAAATTCAACGGGAACCCATATTCGGCCATTTGGGGAAGCGCACAGTCAGGAGTTTTAGCAATAAATCTGGATTTGTTTGAGTTGGCTTTTCTCCTGGTTTTCTCCATATTTCCAAAGTAGATATGGACATGTTGGGCATCGCTACAAACGTGAAGAGCTGTAGTATGCAAATCAGGTTTCAAATTCAACGGGAATCCAAATTCGGCCATTTGGGGAAGCGCAAAGTCAGGAGGTTTAGCAATAAATCTGGATTTGTTTGAGTTGGCTTTTTTCTTGGTTTTCTCCATATTTCCACCGTAGATATGGACATATTTGGCATCCCTACAAACATAAAGAGCCGTAGTATGCAAATCAGGTTTCAAAATCAACGGGAATCCATATTTGGCCATTTGGGGACAGCACAAAGTCAGGAGGTTTAGAAACAAATCTGGATTTGTTTGAGTTGGCTTTTTTCTGGATTTTCTCCATAATTCAACAGTAGATATGGACATGTTGGGCATACCTACAAAACTGAAGAGCTGTTGTATGCAAATCAGGTTTCAAATTCAACGGGAACCCATATTTGGCCGTTTGGGGCCAGCACAAAGTCAGGAGGTTTAACAACATAATTGTCGAAATCTGGATTTGTTTGAGTTGGATTTTTTTCTTGGTTTTCTCCATTTTTCCACAGTAGATATGGACATGTTGGTCATCGCTACAAACGTAAAGAGCCGTAGCATGCAAATCAGTTTTCAAATTCAACGGGAACCCATATTCGGCCATTTGGGGAAGCGCAAAGTCAGGAGTTTTAGCAATAAATCTGGATTTGTTTGAGTTGGCTTTTTTTCTGGATTTTCTCCATAATTCCACAGTAGATATGGACATGTTGGGTATACCTACAAACGTGAAGAGCTGTAGTATGCAAATCCGCTTTCAAATTCAACGGGAATCCAAATTCGGCCATTTGGGGAAGCGCAAAGTCAGGAGTTTTAGCAACAAATCTGGATTTGTTTGAGTTGGCTTTTTTCTGGCTTTTCTCCATAATTCCACAGTAAATATGGACATGTTGGGCATACCTACAAACGTGAAGAGGTGATGCATGCAAATCAGGTTTCAAATTCAAAGGAATCCATATTTGGCCGTTTGGGGACAGCACAAAGTCAGGAGGTTTAGCAACATAATTGTCGAATCTGGATTTGTTTGATTTGGCTTTTTTTTTGGTTTTCTCCATAATTCCACAGTAGATATGGACATGTTGGGCATAACTACAAACGTGAAGAGCTGTAGTATTCAAATCAGGTTTCAAATTCAACGGGAATCAATATTTGGCCGTTTGGGGACAGCACAAAGTCAGGACGTTTAGCAACATAATTGTCGAAATCTGGATTTGTTTGTGTTGGCTTTTTTCTTGGTTTTCTCCGTATTTCCACAGTAGATATGGACATATTGGGCATACCTACAAACGTGAAGAGCTGATGCATGCAAATCTGTTTTCAAATTCAACGGGAATCCATATTTGGCCGTTTGGGGACAGCACAAAGTCAGGAGGTTTAGCAACATAATTGTCGAAATCTAGATTTGTTTGAGTTGGCTTTTTTCTTGGTTTTCTCCATTTTTCCACAGTAGATATGGACATGTTGGGCATATATACAAACGTAAAGAGCTGTAGTATTCAAATCAGCTTTCAAATTCAAGGGGAATCCATATTTGGCCATTTGGGGAGAGCACAAATTCAGGAGGTTTAGCAACATAATTGTCGAAATCTGGATTTGTTTGTGTTGGCTTTTTTCTTGGTTTTCTCCATATTTCCACAGTAGATATAGACATATTGGGCATACCTACAAACGTGAAGAGCTGTAGTATTCAAATCAGGTTTCAAATTCAACGGGAATCAGTATTTGGCCATTTGGGGACAGCACAAAATCAGGAGGTTTAGCAACATAATTGTCGAAATCTGGATTTGTTTGAGTTGGCGTTTTTTCTGGCTTTTCTCGATAATTCCACAGTAGATATGGACATGTTAGGCATACCTACAAACTAGAAGAGCTGTAGTATGCAAATCAGCTTTCAAATTCAACGGGAATCCATATTTGGCCATTTGGGGACAGCACAAAGTCAGGAGGTTTAGATACAAATATGGATTTGTTTGAGTTGGCTTTTTTCTGGCTTTTCTCCATAATTCCACAGTAGATATGGACATGTTGGGCATACCTACAAACTTGAAGAGCTGTAGTATGCGAATCAGCTTTCAAATTCAACGGGAACCCATATTTGGCTGTTTGGGGATAGCACAAAGTCAGGAGGTTTAGCAATGTAATTGTCAAAATCTGGATTTTTTGAGTTGGCTTTTTTCTTGGTTTTCTCCATATTTCCACCGTAGATATGGACATGTTTGGCATCCCTACAAACGTAAAGAGCCGTATTATGCAAATCAGTTTTCAAATTCAACGGGAATCCATATTTGGCCGTTTGGGGACAGCACAAAGTCAGGAGTTTTAGCAACAAATCTGGATTTCTTTGAGTTGGCTTTTTTCTGGATTTTCTCCATAATTCCACAGTAAATATGGACATGTTGGGCATAACTACAAACGTGAAGAGCTGGAGTATGCGAATCAGCTTTCAAATTCAACGGGAATCCATATTTGGCCGTTTGGGGACAGCAGAAAGTCAGGAGGTTTAATAACATAATTGTCGAAATCTGGATTTGTTTGAGTTGGCTTTTTTCCTGGTTTTCTCCATATTTCCAAAGTAGATATGGACCTGTTGGGGATCGCTACAAAGGTGAAGAGCTGTAGTATGCATACCAGGTTTCAAATTCAACGGGAATCCAAATTCGGTCATTTGGGGAAGCGCAAAGTCAGGAGGTTTAGCAATAAATCTGGATTTGTTTTAGTTGGCTTTTTTCTTGGTTTTCTCCATATTTCCACCGTAGATATGGACATATTTGGCATCCCTACAAACGTAAAGAGCCGTAGTATGCAAATCAGCTTTCAAATTCAACGGGAATCCATATTTGGCCGTTTGGGGACAGCACAAAGTCAGGAGTTTTAGCAACAAATCTGGATTTCTTTGAGTTGGCTTTTTTCTGGATTTTCTCCATAATTCCAGAGTAAATATGGACATGTTGGGCATACCTACAAACGTGAAGAGCTGTAGTATGCAAATCAGCTTTCAAATTCAACGGGAATCCATATTTGGCCGTTTGGGGACAGCAGAAATTCAGGAGGTTTAATAACATAATTGTCGAAATCTGGATTTGTTTGAGTTGGCTTTTTTCCTGGTTTTCTCCACATTTCCAAAGTAGATATGGACCTGTTGGGGATCGCTACAAAGGTGAAGAGCTGTAGTATGCAAATCAGTTTTCAAATTCAACGGGAATCCATATTTGGCCGTTTGGGGACAGCACAAAGTCAGGAGTTTTAGCAACAAATCTGGATTTCTTTGAGTTGGCTTTTTTTCTGGATTTTCTCCATAATTCCACAGTAAATATGGACATGTTGGGCATAGCTACAAACGTGAAGAGCTGTAGTATGCGAATCAGCTTTCAAATTCAACGGGAATCAGTATTTGGCCATTTGGGGACAGCACAAAGTCAGTAGGTTTAGCAACATAATTGTCGAAATCTGGATTTGTTTGAGTTGGCTTTTTTCTTGGTTTTCTCCATATTTCCACAGTAGATATAGACATATTGGGCATAACTACAAACGTGAAGAGCTGTAGTATTCAAATCAGGTTTCAAATTCAACGGGAATCAGTATTTGGCCATTTGGGGACAGCACAAAATCAGGAGGTTTAGCAACATAATTGTCGAAATCTGGATTTGTTTGAGTTGGCGTTTTTTCTGGCTTTTCTCGATAATTCCACAGTAGATATGGACATGTTAGGCATACCTACAAACTAGAAGAGCTGTAGTATGCAAATCAGCTTTCAAATTCAACGGGAATCCATATTTGGCCATTTGGGGACAGCACAAAGTCAGGAGGTTTAGATACAAATATGGATTTGTTTGAGTTGGCTTTTTTCTGGCTTTTCTCCATAATTCCACAGTAGATATGGACATGTTGGGCATACCTACAAACTTGAAGAGCTGTAGTATGCGAATCAGCTTTCAAATTCAACGGGAACCCATATTTGGCTGTTTGGGGATAGCACAAAGTCAGGAGGTTTAGCAATGTAATTGTCAAAATCTGGATTTTTTGAGTTGGCTTTTTTCTTGGTTTTCTCCATATTTCCACCGTAGATATGGACATGTTTGGCATCCCTACAAACGTAAAGAGCCGTATTATGCAAATCAGTTTTCAAATTCAACGGGAATCCATATTTGGCCGTTTGGGGACAGCACAAAGTCAGGAGTTTTAGCAACAAATCTGGATTTCTTTGAGTTGGCTTTTTTCTGGATTTTCTCCATAATTCAACAGTAAATATGGACATGTTGGGCATACCTACAAACGTGAAGAGCTGTAGTATGCGAAACAGCTTTCAAATTCAACGGGAATCCATATTTGGCCGTTTGGGGACAGCAGAAAGTCAGGAGGTTTAATAACATAATTGTCGAAATCTGGATTTGTTTGAGTTGGCTTTTTTCCTGGTTTTCTCCATATTTCCAAAGTAGATATGGACCTGTTGGGGATCGCTACAAAGGTGAAGAGCTGTAGTATGCAAATCAGGTTTCAAATTCAACGGGAATCCAAATTCGGTCATTTGGGGAAGCGCAAAGTCAGGAGGTTTAGCAATAAATCTGGATTTGTTTTAGTTGGCTTTTTTCTTGGTTTTCTCCATATTTCCACCGTAGATATGGACATATTTGGCATCCCTACAAACGAAAAGAGCCGTAGTATGCAAATCAGGTTTCAAATTCAACGGGAATCCATATTTGGCCATTTGGGGACAGCACAAAGTCAGGAGGTTTAGAAACAAATCTGGATTTGTTTGAGTTGGCTTTTTTCTGGCTTTTCTCCATAATTCCACAGTAGATATGGACATGTTGGGCATAACTACAAACTTGAAGAGCTGTAGTATGCAAATCAGGTTTCAAATTCAACGGGAATCCATATTTGGCCGTTTCGGGACAGCAGAAAGTCAGGAGGTTTAGCAAAATAATTGTCGAAATCTGGATTTGTTTGAGTTGGCTTTTCTCCTGGTTTTCTCCATATTTCCAAAGTAGATATGGACATGTTGGGCATCGCTACAAACGTGAAGAGCTGTAGTATGCAAATCAGGTTTCAAATTCAACGGGAATCCAAATTCGGCCATTTGGGGAAGCGCAAAGTCAGGAGGTTTAGCAATAAATCTGGATTTGTTTGAGTTGGCTTTTTTCTTGGTTTTCTCCATATTTCCACCGTAGATATGGACATATTTGGCATCCCTACAAACATAAAGAGCCGTAGTATGCAAATCAGGTTTCAAATTCAACGGGAATCCAAATTCGGCCATTTGGGGACAGCACAAAGTCAGGAGGTTTAGAAACAAATCTGGATTTGTTTGAGTTGGCTTTTTTCTGGATTTTCTCCATAATTCAACAGTAGATATGGACATGTTGGGCATACCTACAAAACTGAAGAGCTGTTGTATGCAAATCAGGTTTCAAATTCAACGGGAACCCATATTTGGCCGTTTGGGGCCAGCACAAAGTCAGGAGGTTTAACAACATAATTGTCGAAATCTGGATTTGTTTGAGTTGGATTTTTTTCTTGGTTTTCTCCATTTTTCCACAGTAGATATGGACATGTTGGTTATCGCTACAAACGTAAAGAGCCGTAGCATGCAAATCAGTTTTCAAATTCAACGGGAACCCATATTCGGCCATTTGGGGAAGCGCACAGTCAGGAGTTTTAGCAATAAATCTGGATTTGTTTGAGTTGGCTTTTCTCCTGGTTTTCTCCATATTTCCAAAGTAGATATGGACATGTTGGGCATCGCTACAAACGTGAAGAGCTGTAGTATGCAAATCAGGTTTCAAATTCAACGGGAATCCAAATTCGGCCATTTGGGGAAGCGCAAAGTCAGGAGGTTTAGCAATAAATCTGGATTTGTTTGAGTTGGCTTTTTTCTTGGTTTTCTCCATATTTCCACCGTAGATATGGACATATTTGGCATCCCTACAAACATAAAGAGCCGTAGTATGCAAATCAGGTTTCAAAATCAACGGGAATCCATATTTGGCCATTTGGGGACAGCACAAAGTCAGGAGGTTTAGAAACAAATCTGGATTTGTTTGAGTTGGCTTTTTTCTGGATTTTCTCCATAATTCAACAGTAGATATGGACATGTTGGGCATACCTACAAAACTGAAGAGCTGTTGTATGCAAATCAGGTTTCAAATTCAACGGGAACCCATATTTGGCCGTTTGGGGCCAGCACAAAGTCAGGAGGTTTAACAACATAATTGTCGAAATCTGGATTTGTTTGAGTTGGATTTTTTTCTTGGTTTTCTCCATTTTTCCACAGTAGATATGGACATGTTGGTCATCGCTACAAACGTAAAGAGCCGTAGCATGCAAATCAGTTTTCAAATTCAACGGGAACCCATATTCGGCCATTTGGGGAAGCGCAAAGTCAGGAGTTTTAGCAATAAATCTGGATTTGTTTGAGTTGGCTTTTTTTCTGGATTTTCTCCATAATTCCACAGTAGATATGGACATGTTGGGTATACCTACAAACGTGAAGAGCTGTAGTATGCAAATCCGCTTTCAAATTCAACGGGAATCCAAATTCGGCCATTTGGGGAAGCGCAAAGTCAGGAGTTTTAGCAACAAATCTGGATTTGTTTGAGTTGGCTTTTTTCTGGCTTTTCTCCATAATTCCACAGTAAATATGGACATGTTGGGCATACCTACAAACGTGAAGAGGTGATGCATGCAAATCAGGTTTCAAATTCAAAGGAATCCATATTTGGCCGTTTGGGGACAGCACAAAGTCAGGAGGTTTAGCAACATAATTGTCGAATCTGGATTTGTTTGATTTGGCTTTTTTTTTGGTTTTCTCCATAATTCCACAGTAGATATGGACATGTTGGGCATAACTACAAACGTGAAGAGCTGTAGTATTCAAATCAGGTTTCAAATTCAACGGGAATCAATATTTGGCCGTTTGGGGACAGCACAAAGTCAGGACGTTTAGCAACATAATTGTCGAAATCTGGATTTGTTTGTGTTGGCTTTTTTCTTGGTTTTCTCCGTATTTCCACAGTAGATATGGACATATTGGGCATACCTACAAACGTGAAGAGCTGATGCATGCAAATCTGTTTTCAAATTCAACGGGAATCCATATTTGGCCGTTTGGGGACAGCACAAAGTCAGGAGGTTTAGCAACATAATTGTCGAAATCTAGATTTGTTTGAGTTGGCTTTTTTCTTGGTTTTCTCCATTTTTCCACAGTAGATATGGACATGTTGGGCATATATACAAACGTAAAGAGCTGTAGTATTCAAATCAGCTTTCAAATTCAAGGGGAATCCATATTTGGCCATTTGGGGAGAGCACAAATTCAGGAGGTTTAGCAACATAATTGTCGAAATCTGGATTTGTTTGTGTTGGCTTTTTTCTTGGTTTTCTCCATATTTCCACAGTAGATATAGACATATTGGGCATACCTACAAACGTGAAGAGCTGTAGTATTCAAATCAGGTTTCAAATTCAACGGGAATCAGTATTTGGCCATTTGGGGACAGCACAAAATCAGGAGGTTTAGCAACATAATTGTCGAAATCTGGATTTGTTTGAGTTGGCGTTTTTTCTGGCTTTTCTCGATAATTCCACAGTAGATATGGACATGTTAGGCATACCTACAAACTAGAAGAGCTGTAGTATGCAAATCAGCTTTCAAATTCAACGGGAATCCATATTTGGCCATTTGGGGACAGCACAAAGTCAGGAGGTTTAGATACAAATATGGATTTGTTTGAGTTGGCTTTTTTCTGGCTTTTCTCCATAATTCCACAGTAGATATGGACATGTTGGGCATAACTACAAACTTGAAGAGCTGTAGTATGCGAATCAGCTTTCAAATTCAACGGGAACCCATATTTGGCTGTTTGGGGATAGCACAAAGTCAGGAGGTTTAGCAATGTAATTGTCAAAATCTGGATTTTTTGAGTTGGCTTTTTTCTTGGTTTTCTCCATATTTCCACCGTAGATATGGACATGTTTGGCATCCCTACAAACGTAAAGAGCCGTATTATGCAAATCAGTTTTCAAATTCAACGGGAATCCATATTTGGCCGTTTGGGGACAGCACAAAGTCAGGAGTTTTAGCAACAAATCTGGATTTCTTTGAGTTGGCTTTTTTCTGGATTTTCTCCATAATTCCACAGTAAATATGGACATGTTGGGCATAACTACAAACGTGAAGAGCTGGAGTATGCGAATCAGCTTTCAAATTCAACGGGAATCCATATTTGGCCGTTTGGGGACAGCAGAAAGTCAGGAGGTTTAATAACATAATTGTCGAAATCTGGATTTGTTTGAGTTGGCTTTTTTCCTGGTTTTCTCCATATTTCCAAAGTAGATATGGACCTGTTGGGGATCGCTACAAAGGTGAAGAGCTGTAGTATGCATACCAGGTTTCAAATTCAACGGGAATCCAAATTCGGTCATTTGGGGAAGCGCAAAGTCAGGAGGTTTAGCAATAAATCTGGATTTGTTTTAGTTGGCTTTTTTCTTGGTTTTCTCCATATTTCCACCGTAGATATGGACATATTTGGCATCCCTACAAACGTAAAGAGCCGTAGTATGCAAATCAGGTTTCAAATTCAACGGGAATCCATATTTGGCCGTTTGGGGACAGCACAAAGTCAGGAGTTTTAGCAACAAATCTGGATTTCTTTGAGTTGGCTTTTTTCTGGATTTTCTCCATAATTCCAGAGTAAATATGGACATGTTGGGCATACCTACAAACGTGAAGAGCTGTAGTATGCAAATTAGCTTTCAAATTCAACGGGAATCCATATTTGGCCGTTTGGGGACAGCAGAAATTCAGGAGGTTTAATAACATAATTGTCGAAATCTGGATTTGTTTGAGTTGGCTTTTTTCCTGGTTTTCTCCACATTTCCAAAGTAGATATGGACCTGTTGGGGATCGCTACAAAGGTGAAGAGCTGTAGTATGCAAATCAGTTTTCAAATTCAACGGGAATCCATATTTGGCCGTTTGGGGACAGCACAAAGTCAGGAGTTTTAGCAACAAATCTGGATTTCTTTGAGTTGGCTTTTTTCTTGGTTTTCTCCATATTTCCACAGTAGATATAGACATATTGGGCATAACTACAAACGTGAAGAGCTGTAGTATTCAAATCAGGTTTCAAATTCAACGGGAATCAGTATTTGGCCATTTGGGGACAGCACAAAATCAGGAGGTTTAGCAACATAATTGTCGAAATCTGGATTTGTTTGAGTTGGCGTTTTTTCTGGCTTTTCTCGATAATTCCACAGTAGATATGGACATGTTAGGCATACCTACAAACTAGAAGAGCTGTAGTATGCAAATCAGCTTTCAAATTCAACGGGAATCCATATTTGGCCATTTGGGGACAGCACAAAGTCAGGAGGTTTAGATACAAATATGGATTTGTTTGAGTTGGCTTTTTTCTGGCTTTTCTCCATAATTCCACAGTAGATATGGACATGTTGGGCATACCTACAAACTTGAAGAGCTGTAGTATGCGAATCAGCTTTCAAATTCAACGGGAACCCATATTTGGCTGTTTGGGGATAGCACAAAGTCAGGAGGTTTAGCAATGTAATTGTCAAAATCTGGATTTTTTGAGTTGGCTTTTTTCTTGGTTTTCTCCATATTTCCACCGTAGATATGGACATGTTTGGCATCCCTACAAACGTAAAGAGCCGTATTATGCAAATCAGTTTTCAAATTCAACGGGAATCCATATTTGGCCGTTTGGGGACAGCACAAAGTCAGGAGTTTTAGCAACAAATCTGGATTTCTTTGAGTTGGCTTTTTTCTGGATTTTCTCCATAATTCAACAGTAAATATGGACATGTTGGGCATACCTACAAACGTGAAGAGCTGTAGTATGCGAAACAGCTTTCAAATTCAACGGGAATCCATATTTGGCCGTTTGGGGACAGCAGAAAGTCAGGAGGTTTAATAACATAATTGTCGAAATCTGGATTTGTTTGAGTTGGCTTTTTTCCTGGTTTTCTCCATATTTCCAAAGTAGATATGGACCTGTTGGGGATCGCTACAAAGGTGAAGAGCTGTAGTATGCAAATCAGGTTTCAAATTCAACGGGAATCCAAATTCGGTCATTTGGGGAAGCGCAAAGTCAGGAGGTTTAGCAATAAATCTGGATTTGTTTTAGTTGGCTTTTTTCTTGGTTTTCTCCATATTTCCACCGTAGATATGGACATATTTGGCATCCCTACAAACGAAAAGAGCCGTAGTATGCAAATCAGGTTTCAAATTCAACGGGAATCCATATTTGGCCATTTGGGGACAGCACAAAGTCAGGAGGTTTAGAAACAAATCTGGATTTGTTTGAGTTGGCTTTTTTCTGGCTTTTCTCCATAATTCCACAGTAGATATGGACATGTTGGGCATAACTACAAACTTGAAGAGCTGTAGTATGCAAATCAGGTTTCAAATTCAACGGGAATCCATATTTGGCCGTTTCTGGACAGCAGAAAGTCAGGAGGTTTAGCAAAATAATTGTCGAAATCTGGATTTGTTTGAGTTGGCTTTTCTCCTGGTTTTCTCCATATTTCCAAAGTAGATATGGACATGTTGGGCATCGCTACAAACGTGAAGAGCTGTAGTATGCAAATCAGGTTTCAAATTCAACGGGAATCCAAATTCGGCCATTTGGGGAAGCGCAAAGTCAGGAGGTTTAGCAATAAATCTGGATTTGTTTGAGTTGGCTTTTTTCTTGGTTTTCTCCATATTTCCACCGTAGATATGGACATATTTGGCATCCCTACAAACATAAAGAGCCGTAGTATGCAAATCAGGTTTCAAATTCAACGGGAATCCAAATTCGGCCATTTGGGGACAGCACAAAGTCAGGAGGTTTAGAAACAAATCTGGATTTGTTTGAGTTGGCTTTTTTCTGGATTTTCTCCATAATTCAACAGTAGATATGGACATGTTGGGCATACCTACAAAACTGAAGAGCTGTTGTATGCAAATCAGGTTTCAAATTCAACGGGAACCCATATTTGGCCGTTTGGGGCCAGCACAAAGTCAGGAGGTTTAACAACATAATTGTCGAAATCTGGATTTGTTTGAGTTGGATTTTTTTCTTGGTTTTCTCCATTTTTCCACAGTAGATATGGACATGTTGGTCATCGCTACAAACGTAAAGAGCCGTAGCATGCAAATCAGTTTTCAAATTCAACGGGAACCCATATTCGGCCATTTGGGGAAGCGCAAAGTCAGGAGTTTTAGCAATAAATCTGGATTTGTTTGAGTTGGCTTTTTTCTGGATTTTCTCCATAATTCCACAGTAGATATGGACATGTTGGGTATACCTACAAACGTGAAGAGCTGTAGTATGCAAATCCGCTTTCAAATTCAACGGGAATCCAAATTCGGCCATTTGGGGAAGCGCAAAGTCAGGAGTTTTAGCAACAAATCTGGATTTGTTTGAGTTGGCTTTTTTCTGGCTTTTCTCCATAATTCCACAGTAAATATGGACATGTTGGGCATACCTACAAACGTGAAGAGGTGATGCATGCAAATCAGGTTTCAAATTCAAAGGAATCCATATTTGGCCGTTTGGGGACAGCACAAAGTCAGGAGGTTTAGCAACATAATTGTCGAATCTGGATTTGTTTGATTTGGCTTTTTTTTTGGTTTTCTCCATAATTCCACAGTAGATATGGACATGTTGGACATAACTACAAACGTGAAGAGCTGTAGTATTCAAATCAGGTTTCAAATTCAACGGGAATCAATATTTGGCCGTTTGGGGACAGCACAAAGTCAGGACGTTTAGCAACATAATTGTCGAAATCTGGATTTGTTTGTGTTGGCTTTTTTCTTGGTTTTCTCCATATTTCCACAGTAGATATGGACATATTGGGCATACCTACAAACGTGAAGAGCTGATGCATGCAAATCAGTTTTCAAATTCAACGGGAATCCATATTTGGCCGTTTGGGGACAGCACAAAGTCAGGAGGTTTAGCAACATAATTGTCGAAATCTAGATTTGTTTGAGTTGGCTTTTTTCTTGGTTTTCTCCATTTTTCCACATTAGATATGGACATGTTGGGCATATATACAAACGTAAAGAGCTGTAGTATTCAAATCAGCTTTCAAATTCAAGGGGAATCCATATTTGGCCATTTGGGGAGAGCACAAATTCAGGAGGTTTAGCAACATAATTGTCGAAATCTGGATTTGTTTGTGTTGGCTTTTTTCTTGGTTTTCTCCATATTTCCACAGTAGATATGGACATATTGGGCATACCTACAAACGTGAAGAGCTGTAGTATGCAAATCCCGTTTCCAATTCAATGGGAATCCATATTTGGCCGTTTGGGGCCAGCACAAAGTCAGAAGGTTTAGCAATGTAATTGTCGAAATCTGGATTTTTTGAGTTGTCTTTTTTCTGGCTTTTCTCCATAATTCCACAGTAAATATGGACATGTTGGGCATACCTACGAACGTGAAGAGCTGTTGCATGCAAATCAGGTTTCAAATTCAAGGGGAATCCATATTTGGCCGTTTGGGGACAGCACAAAGTCAGGAGGTTTAGCAACATAATTGTCGAAATCTGGATTTTTTTGAGTTGGCTTTTTTCTTGGTTTTCTCCATATTTCCACAGTAGATATAGACATGTTGGGCATCCCCACAAACGTAAAGAGCTGTAGTATGCAAATCAGGTTTCAAATTCAAGGGGAATCCATATTTGGCCATTTGGGGAGAGCACAAATTCAGGACGTTTAGTAACATAATTGTCGAAATCTGGATATGTTTGTGCTGGATTTTTCTTGTTTTTTTCCATATTTCCACAGTAGATATGGACATATTGGGCATACCTACAAACGTGAAGAGCTGATGCATGCAAATCAGGTTTCAAATTCAACGGGAATCCAAATTCGGCCATTTGGGGAAGCGCAAAGTCAGGAGATTTAGCAACAAATCTGGATTTGTTTGAGTTGGCTTTTTTCTGGCTTTTCTCCATAATTCCAAAGTAGATATGGACATGTCAGGCATCCATACAAACGTGGAGAGCTGTAGTATGCAAACCAGGTTTCAAATTCAAAATTAATCCAAATTCGGCCATTTGGGGAAGCGCAAAGTCAGGAGATTTAGCAACAAATCTGGATTTGTTTGAGTTGGCTTTTTTCTGGCTTTTCTCCATAATTCCAAAGTAGATATGGACATGTTGGGCATCCCTACACATGTGAAGAGATGTAGTATGCATATCAGGTTTCAAATTCAACGGGAATACAAATTCGGCCATTTGGGGACAGCACAAAATCAGGAGGTTTAGCAACAAATCTGGATTTGTTTGAGTTGGCTATTTTCTTGGTTTTCTCCATATTTCCACAGTAGATATGGACATGTTGGGCATCGCTACAAACGTGAAGAGCTGTAGTATGCAAATCAGGTTTCAAATTCAACGGGAATCCAAATTCGGCCATTTGGGGAAGCGCAAAGTCAGGAGGTTTAGCAACAAATCTGGATTGGTTTGAGTTGGCTTTTTTCTGGCTTTTCTCCATAATTCCACAGTAAATATGGACATGTTGGGCATACCTACAAACGTGAAGAGCTGTAGTATGCGAATCAGCTTTCAAATTCAACGGGAATACAAATTCGGCCATTTGGGGAAGTGCAAAGTCAGGAGGTTTAGCAATAAATCTGGATTTGTTTGAGTTGGCTTTTTTCTGGATTTTCTCCATAATTCAACAGTAGATATGGACATGTTGGGCATACCTACAAACGTGAAGAGCTCTTGCATGCAAATCAGGTTTTAAATTCAATGGGAATCCATATTTGGCCGTTTGGGGACAGCAGAAAGTCAGGAGGTTTAGCAAAATAATTGTCGAAATCTGGATTTGTTTGAGTTGGCTTTTCTCCTGGTTTTCTCCATATTTCCAAAGTAGATATGGACATGTTGGGCATCGCTACAAACGTGAAGAGCTGTAGTATGCAAATCAGGTTTCAAATTCAACGGGAATCCAAATTCGGCCATTTGGGGAAGCGCAAAGTCAGGAGGTTTAGCAATAAATCTGGATTTGTTTGAGTTGGCTTTTTTCTTGGTTTTCTCCATATTTCCACCGTAGATATGGACATATTTGACATCCCTACAAACGTAAAGAGCCGTAGTATGCAAATCAGGTTTCAAATTCAACGGGAATCCATATTTGGCCATTTTGGGACAGCACAAAGTCAGGAGGTTTAGCAACATAATTGTCGAAATCTGGATTTGTTTGAGTTGGCTTTTTTCTTGGTTTTCTCGATAATTCCACAGTAGATATGGACATGTTAGGCATACCTACAAACTAGAAGAGCTGTAGTATGCAAATCAGCTTTCAAATTCAACGGGAATCCATATTTGGCCATTTGGGGACAGCACAAAGTCAGGAGGTTTAGAAACAAATCTGGATTTGTTTGAGTTGGCTTTTTTCTGGCTTTTCTCCATAATTCCACAGTAGATATGGACATGTTGGGCATATCTACAAACTTGAAGAGCTGTAGTATGCGAATCAGCTTTCAAATTCAACGGGAACCCATATTTGGCTGTTTGGGGATAGCACAAAGTCAGGAGGTTTAGCAATGTAATTGTCGAAATCTGGATTTTTTGAGTTGGCTTTTTTCTTGGTTTTCTCCATATTTCCCCTGTAGATATGGACATGTTTGGCATCCCTACAAACGTAAAGAGCCGTATTATGCAAATCAGTTTTCAAATTCAACGGGAATCAGTATTTGGCCATTTGGGGACAGCACAAAGTCAGGAGGTTTAGCAACATAATTGTCGAAATCTGGATTTCTTTGAGTTGGCTTTTTTTTGGCTTTTCTCCATAATTCCACAGTAGATATGGACATGTTGGGCATACCTACAAACGTGAAGAGCTGTAGTATGCAAATCAGCTTTCAAATTCAACGGGAATCCATATTTGGCCATTTGGGGACAGCACAAAGTCAGGAGGTTTAGAAACAAATCTGGATTTGTTTGAGTTGGCTTTTTTCTGGCTTTTCTCCATAATTCCACAGTAGATATGGACATGTTGGGCATACCTACAAACTTGAAGAGCTGTAGTATGCGAATCAGCTTTCAAATTCAACGGGAACCCATATTTGGCTGTTTGGGGATAGCACAAAGTCAGGAGGTTTAGCAATGTAATTGTCGAAATCTGGATTTTTTGAGTTGGCTTTTTTCTTGGTTTTCTCCATATTTCCCCTGTAGATATGGACATGTTTGGCATCCCTACAAACGTAAAGAGCCGTATTATGCAAATCAGTTTTCAAATTCAACGGGAATCAGTATTTGGCCATTTGGGGACAGCACAAAGTCAGGAGGTTTAGCAACATAATTGTCGAAATCTGGATTTCTTTGAGTTGGCTTTTTTTTGGCTTTTCTCCATAATTCCACAGTAGATATGGACATGTTGGGCATACCTACAAACGTGAAGAGCTGTAGTATGCAAATCAGGTTTCAAATTCAACGGGAATCCATATTTGGCCATTTGGGGACAGCACAAATTCAGGAGGTTTAGAAACAAATCTGGATTTGTTTGAGTTGGCTTTTTTCTGGCTTTTCTCCATAATTCCACAGTAGATATGGAAATGTTAGGCATACCTACAAACTAGAAGAGCTGTAGTATGCAAATCAGCTTTCAAATTCAATGGGAATCCATATTTGGCCATTTGGGGACAGCACAAAGTCAGGAGGTTTAGAAACAAATCTGGATTTGTTTGAGTTGGCTTTTTTCTGGCTTTTCTCCATAATTCCACAGTAGATATGGACATGTTGGGCATACCTACAAACTTGAAGAGCTGTAGTATGCGAATCAGCTTTCAAATTCAACGGGAATCCATATTTGGCCGTTTGGGGACAGCAGAAATTCAGGAGGTTTAATAACATAATTGTCGAAATCTGGATTTGTTTGAGTTGGCTTTTTTCTTGGTTTTCTCCATATTTCCACAGTAGATATAGACATATTGGGCATACCTACCAACGTGAAGAGCTGTAGTATTCAAATCAGGTTTCAAATTCAACGGGAATCCATATTTGGCCATTTGGGGACAGCACAAAGTCAGGAGGTTTAGAAACAAATCTGGATTTGTTTGAGTTGGCTTTTTTCTGGCTTTTCTCCATAATTCCACAGTAGATATGGACATGTTGGGCATAACTACAAACTTGAAGAGCTGTAGTATGCAAATCAGGTTTCAAATTCAACGGGAATCCATATTTGGCCGTTTCGGGACAGCAGAAAGTCAGAAGGTTTAGCAAAATAATTGTCGAAATCTGGATTTGTTTGAGTTGGCTTTTCTCCTGGTTTTCTCCATATTTCCAAAGTAGATATGGACATGTTGGGCATCGCTACAAACGTGAAGAGCTGTAGTATGCAAATCAGGTTTCAAATTCAACGGGAATCCAAATTCGGCCATTTGGGGAAGCGCAAAGTCAGGAGGTTTAGCAATAAATCTGGATTTGTTTGAGTTGGCTTTTTTCTTGGTTTTCTCCATATTTCCACCGTAGATATGGACATATTTGGCATCCCTACAAACATAAAGAGCCGTAGTATGCAAATCAGGTTTCAAATTCAACGGGAATCCATATTTGGCCATTTGGGGACAGCACAAAGTCATGAGGTTTAGAAACAAATCTGGATTTGTTTGAGTTGGCTTTTTTTCTGGATTTTCTCCATAATTCAACAGTAGATATGGACATGTTGGGCATACCTACAAAACTGAAGAGCTGTTGTATGCAAATCAGGTTTCAAATTCAACGGGAACCCATATTTGGCCATTTGGGGACAGCACAAAGTCAGGAGGTTTAGAAACAAATCTGGATTTGTTTGAGTTGGCTTTTTTTCTGGATTTTCTCCATAATTCAACAGTAGATATGGACATGTTGGGCATACCTACAAAACTGAAGAGCTGTTGTATGCAAATCAGGTTTCAAATTCAACGGGAACCCATATTTGGCCGTTTGGGGACAGCAGAAAGTCAGGAGGTTTAATAACATAATTGTCGAAATCTGGATTTGTTTGAGTTGGCTTTTTTCCTGGTTTTCTCCATATTTCCAAAGTAGATATGGACATATTTGGCATCCCTACAAACGTAAAGAGCCGTAGTATGCAAATCAGGTTTCAAATTCAACGGGAATCCATATTTGGCCGTTTCGGGACAGCAGAAAGTCAGGAGGTTTAGCAAAATAATTGTCGAAATCTGGATTTGTTTGAGTTGGCTTTTCTCCTGGTTTTCTCCATATTTCCAAAGTAGATATGGACATGTTGGGCATCGCTACAAACGTGAAGAGCTGTAGTATGCAAATCAGGTTTCAAATTCTACGGTAATCCATATTTGGCCATTTGGGGACAGCACAAAGTCAGGAGGTTTAGAAACAAATCTGGATTTGTTTGAGTTGGCTTTTTTCTGGATTTTCTCCATAATTCAACAGTAGATATGGACATGTTGGGCATACCTACAAAACTGAAGAGCTGTTGTATGCAAATCAGGTTTCAAATTCAACGGGAACCCATATTTGGCCGTTTGGGGCCAGCACAAAGTCAGGAGGTTTAACAACATAATTGTCGAAATCTGGATTTGTTTGAGTTGGATTTTTTTCTTGGTTTTCTCCATTTTTCCACAGTAGATATGGACATGTTGGTCATCGCTACAAACGTAAAGAGCCGTAGCATGCAAATCAGTTTTCAAATTCAACGGGAACCCATATTCGGCCATTTGGGGAAGCGCAAAGTCAGGAGTTTTAGCAATAAATCTGGATTTGTTTGAGTTGGCTTTTTTCTGGATTTTCTCCATAATTCCACAGTAGATATGGACATGTTGGGTATACCTACAAACGTGAAGAGCTGTAGTATGCAAATCCGCTTTCAAATTCAACGGGAATCCAAATTCGGCCATTTGGGGAAGCGCAAAGTCAGGAGTTTTAGCAACAAATCTGGATTTGTTTGAGTTGGCTTTTTTCTGGCTTTTCTCCATAATTCCACAGTAAATATGGACATGTTGGGCATACCTACAAATGTGAAGAGGTGATGCATGCAAATCAGGTTTCAAATTCAAAGGAATCCATATTTGGCCGTTTGGGGACAGCACAAAGTCAGGAGGTTTAGCAACATAATTGTCGAATCTGGATTTGTTTGATTTGGCTTTTTTTTTGGTTTTCTCCATAATTCCACAGTAGATATGGACATGTTGGGCATAACTACAAACGTGAAGAGCTGTAGTATTCAAATCAGGTTTCAAATTCAACGGGAATCAATATTTGGCCGTTTGGTGACAGCACAAAGTCAGGACGTTTAGCAACATAATTGTCGAAATCTGGATTTGTTTGTGTTGGCTTTTTTCTTGGTTTTCTCCATATTTCCACAGTAGATATGGACATATTGGGCATAACTACAAACGTGAAGAGCTGATGCATGCAAATCAGTTTTCAAATTCAACGGGAATCCATATTTGGCCGTTTGGGGACAGCACAAAGTCAGGAGGTTTAGCAACATAATTGTCGAAATCTAGATTTGTTTGAGTTGGCTTTTTTCTTGGTTTTCTCCATTTTTCCACAGTAGATATGGACATGTTGGGCATATATA
Organism: Zingel zingel; assembly: GCA_023566125.1. NCBI lineage: Eukaryota > Metazoa > Chordata > Actinopteri > Perciformes > Percidae > Zingel > Zingel zingel. The sequence goes on from CM042323.1 coordinate 13,710,033, forward strand.
CAAACGTAAAGAGCTGTAGTATTCAAATCAGCTTTCAAATTCAAGGGGAATCCATATTTGGCCATTTGGGGAGAGCACAAATTCAGGAGGTTTAGCAACATAATTGTCGAAATCTGGATTTGTTTGTGTTGGCTTTTTTCTTGGTTTTCTCCATATTTCCACAGTAGATATGGACATATTGGGCATACCTACAAACGTGAAGAGCTGTAGTATGCAAATCCCGTTTCCAATTCAATGGGAATCCATATTTGGCCGTTTGGGGCCAGCACAAAGTCAGAAGCTTTAGCAATGTAATTGTCGAAATCTGCATTTTTTGAGTTGTCTTTTTTCTGGCTTTTCTCCATAATTCCACAGTAAATATGGACATGTTGGGCATACCTACGAACGTGAAGAGCTGATGCATGCAAATCAGGTTTCAAATTCAAGGGGAATCCATATTTGGCCGTTTGGGGACAGCACAAAGTCAGGAGGTTTAGCAACATAATTGTCGAAATCTGGATTTTTTTGAGTTGGCTTTTTTCTTGGTTTTCTCCATATTTCCACAGTAGATATAGACATGTTGGGCATCCCCACAAACGTAAAGAGCTGTAGTATGCAAATCAGGTTTCAAATTCAAGGGGAATCCATATTTGGCCATTTGGGGAGAGCACAAATTCAGGACGTTTAGTAACATAATTGTCGAAATCTGGATATGTTTGTGCTGGATTTTTCTTGTTTTTTTCCATATTTCCACAGTAGATATGGACATATTGGGCATACCTACAAACGTGAAGAGCTGATGCATGCAAATCAGGTTTCAAATTCAACGGGAATCCAAATTCGGCCATTTGGGGAAGCGCAAAGTCAGGAGATTTAGCAACAAATCTGGATTTGTTTGAGTTGGCTTTTTTCTGGCTTTTCTCCATAATTCCACAGTAAATATGGACATGTTGGGCATACCTACAAACGTGAAGAGCTGTAGTATGCGAATCAGCTTTCAAATTCAACGGGAATACAAATTCGGCCATTTGGGGAAGTGCAAAGTCAGGAGGTTTAGCAATAAATCTGGATTTGTTTGAGTTGGCTTTTTTCTGGATTTTCCCCATAATTCAACAGTAGATATGGACATGTTGGGCATACCTACAAAACTGAAGAGCTGTTGTATGAAAATCAGGTTTCAAATTCAACGGGAACCCATATTTGCCCGTTTGGGGACAGCAGAAAGTCAGGAGGTTTAGAAACAAATCTGGATTTGTTTGAGTTGGCTTTTTTCTGGCTTTTCTCCATAATTCCACAGTAGATATGGACATGTTGGGCATACCTACAAACTTGAAGAGCTGTAGTATGCAAATCAGGTTTCAAATTCAACGGGAATCCATATTTGGCCGTTTGGGGACAGCAGAAAGTCAGGAGGTTTAGCAAAATAATTGTCAAAATCTGGATTTGTTTGAGTTGGCTTTTCTCCTGGTTTTCTCCATATTTCCAAAGTAGATATGGACATGTTGGGCATCGCTACAAACATGAAGAGCGGTAGTATGCAAGTCAGGTTTCAAATTCAACGGGAATCCAAATTCGGCCATTTGGGGAAGCGCAAAGTCAGGAGGTTTAGCAATAAATCTGGATTTGTTTGAGTTGGCTTTTTTCTTGGTTTTCTCCATATTTCCAGTAGATATGGACATATTAGGCATCCCTACAAACATAAAGAGCCGTAGTATGCAAATCAGGTTTCAAATTCAACGGGAGTCCATATTTTGCCATTTGGGGACAGCACAAAGTCAGGAGGTTTAGAAACAAATCTGGATTTGTTTGAGTTGGCTTTTTTCTGGATTTTCTCCATAATTCAACAGTATATATGGACATGTTGGGAATACCTACAAAACTGAAGAGCTGTTGTATGCAAATCAGGTTTCAAATTCAACGGGAACCCATATTTGGCCGTTTGGGGACAGCAGAAAGTCAGGAGGTTTAACAACATAATTGTCGAAATCTGGATTTGTTTGAGTTGGCTTTTTTCCTGGTTTTCTCCATATTTCCAAAGTAGATATGGACATGTTGGGGATCGCTACAAACGTGAAGAGCTTTAGTATGCAAATCCGGTTTCAAATTTAACGGGAATCCAAATTCGGCCATTTGGGGAAGCGCAAAGTCAGGAGGTTTAGCAATAAATCTGGATTTGTTTGAGTTGGATTTTTTCTTGGTTTTCTCCATATTTCCACCGTAGATATGGACATGTTTGGCATCCCTACAAACGTAAAGAGCCATAGTATGCGAATCAGGTTTCAAATTCAACGGGAATCCATATTTGGCCGTTTGGGGACAGCACAAAGTCAGGAGTTTTAGCAACATATCTGGATTTCTTTGAGTTGGCTTTTTTTTGGCTTTTCTCCATAATTCCACAGTAGATATGGACATGTTGGGCATACCTACAAACGTAAAGAGCTGTAGCATTCCAATCAGGTTTCAAATTCAACGGGAATCCATATTTGGCCATTTGGGGACAGCACAAAGTCAGTAGGTTTAGCAACATAATTGTCGCAATCTGGATTTGTTTGAGTTGGCTTTTTTCTTGTTTTTCTCCATATTTCCACAGTAGATATAGACATATTGGGCATACCTACAAACGTGAAGAGCTGTAGTATTCAAATCATGTTTCAAATTCAACGGGAATCAGTATTTGGCCATTTGGGGACAGCACAAAGTCAGTAGGTTTAGCAACATAATTGTCGAAATCTGGATTTGTTTGAGTTGGCTTTTTTCTTGGTTTTCTCCATATTTCCACAGTAGATATAGACATATTGGGCATACCTACAAACGTGAAGAGCTGTAGTATTCAAATCAGGTTTCAAATTCAACGGGAATCAGTATTTGGCCATTTGGGGACAGCACAAAGTCAGGAGGTTTAATAACATAATTGTCGAAATCTGGATTTGTTTGAGTTGGCTTTTTTCCTGGTTTTCTCCATATTTCCAAAGTAGATATGGACATGTTGGGGATCGCTACAAACGTGAAGAGCTGTAGTATGCAAATCAGGTTTCAAATTCAACGGGAATACAAATTCGGCCATTTGGGGAAGCGCAAAGTCAGGAGGTTTTTGCAACAAATCTGGATTTGTTTGAGTTGGCTTTTTTCTGGATTTTCTCCATAATTCAACAGTAGATATGGACATGTTGGGCATACCTACAAACGTGAAGAGCTCTTGCATGCAAATCAGGTTTTAAATTCAATGGGAATCCATATTTGGCCGTTTGGGGACAGCAGAAAGTGAGGAGGTTTAGCAAAATAATTGTCGAAATCTGGATTTGTTTGAGTTGGCTTTTCTCCTGGTTTTCTCCATATTTCCAAAGTAGATATGGACATGTTGGGCATCGCTACAAACGTGAAGAGCTGTAGTATGCAAATCAGGTTTCAAATTCAACGGGAATCCAAATTCGGCCATTTGGGGAAGCGCAAAGTCAGGAGGTTTAGCAATAAATCTGGATTTGTTTGAGTTGGATTTTTTCTTGGTTTTCTCCATATTTCCACCGTAGATATGGACATGTTTGGCATCCCTACAAACGTAAAGAGCCGTAGTATGCGAATCATGTTTCAAATTCAACGGGAATCCATATTTGGCCGTTTGGGGACAGCACAAAGTCAGGAGTTTTAGCGACATATCTGGATTTCTTTGAGTTGGCTTTTTTTTGGCTTTTCTCCATAATTCCACAGTAGATATGGACATGTTGGGCATACCTACAAACGTGAAGAGCTGTAGTATTCAAATCATGTTTCAAATTCAACGGGAATCAGTATTTGGCCATTTGGGGACAGCACAAAGTCAGTAGGTTTAGCAACATAATTGTCGAAATCTGGATTTGTTTGAGTTGGCTTTTTTCTTGGTTTTCTCCATATTTCCACAGTAGATATAGACATATTGGGCATACCTACAAACGTGAAGAGCTGTAGTATTCAAATCAGGTTTCAAATTCAACGGGAATCAGTATTTGGCCATTTGGGGACAGCACAAAATCAGGAGGTTTAGCAACATAATTGTCAAAATCTGGATTTGTTTGAGTTGGCTTTTTTTCTGGCTTTTCTCGATAATTCCACAGTAGATATGGACATGTTAGGCATACCTACAAACTAGAAGAGCTGTAGTATGCAAATCAGCTTTCAAATTCAACGGGAATCCATATTTGGCCATTTGGGGACAGCACAAAGTCAGGAGGTTTAGAAACAAATCTGGATTTGTTTGAGTTGGCTTTTTTCTGGCTTTTCTCCATAATTCCACAGTAGATATGGACATGTTGGGCATACCTACAAACTTGAAGAGCTGTAGTATGCGAATCAGCTTTCAAATTCAACGGGAACCCATATTTGGCTGTTTGGGGATAGCACAAAGTCAGGAGGTTTAGCAATGTAATTGTCGAAATCTGGATTTTTTGAGTTGGCTTTTTTCTTGGTTTTCTCCATATTTCCCCTGTAGATATGGACATGTTTGGCATCCCTACAAACGTAAAGAGCCGTATTATGCAAATCAGTTTTCAAATTCAACGGGAATCAGTATTTGGCCATTTGGGGACAGCACAAAGTCAGGAGGTTTAGCAACATAATTGTCGAAATCTGGATTTGTTTGAGTTGGCTTTTTTCTGGCTTTTCTCCATAATTCCACAGTAGATATGGAAATGTTAGGCATACCTACAAACTAGAAGAGCTGTAGTATGCAAATCAGCTTTCAAATTCAATGGGAATCCATATTTGGACATTTGGGGACAGCACAAAGTCAGGGGGTTTAGAAACAAATCTGGATTTGTTTGAGTTGGCTTTTTTCTGGCTTTTCTCCATAATTCCACAGTAGATATGGACATGTTGGGCATACCTACAAACTTGAAGAGCTGTAGTATGCGAATCAGCTTTCAAATTCAACGGGAACCCATATTTGGCTGTTTGGGGATAGCACAAAGTCAGGAGGTTTAGCAATGTAATTGTCGAAATCTGGATTTTTTGAGTTGGCTTTTTTCTTGGTTTTCTCCATATTTCCACAGTAGATATAGACATATTGGGCATACCTACCAACGTGAAGAGCTGTAGTATTCAAATCAGGTTTCAAATTCAACGGGAATCAGTATTTGGCCATTTGGGGACAGCACAAAATCAGGAGGTTTAGCAACATAATTGTCGAAATCTGGATTTGTTTGAGTTGGCTTTTTTTCTGGCTTTTCTCGATAATTCCACAGTAGATATGGACATGTTAGGCATACCTACAAACTAGAAGAGCTGTAGTATGCAAATCAGCTTTCAAATTCAACGGGAATCCATATTTGGCCATTTGGGGACAGCACAAAGTCAGGAGGTTTAGATACAAATATGGATTTGTTTGAGTTGGCTTTTTTCTGGCTTTTCTCCATAATTCCACAGTAGATATGGACATGTTGGGCATACCTACAAACTTGAAGAGCTGTAGTATGCAAATCAGCTTTCAAATTCAACGGGAACCCATATTTGGCTGTTTGGGGATAGCACAAAGTCAGGAGGTTTAGCAATGTAATTGTCAAAATCTGGATTTTTTGAGTTGGCTTTTTTCTTGGTTTTCTCCATATTTCCACCGTAGATATGGACATGTTTGGCATCACTACAAACGTAAAGAGCCGTATTATGCAAATCAGTTTTCAAATTCAACGGGAATCCATATTTGGCCGTTTGGGGACAGCACAAAGTCAGGAGTTTTAGCAACAAATCTGGATTTCTTTGAGTTGGCTTTTTTCTGGATTTTCTCCATAATTCCACAGTAAATATGGACATGTTGGGCATACCTACAAACGTGAAGAGCTGTAGTATGCGAATCAGCTTTCAAATTCAACGGGAATCCATATTTGGCCGTTTGGGGACAGCAGAAAGTCAGGAGGTTTAATAACATAATTGTCGAAATCTGGATTTGTTTGAGTTGGCTTTTTTCCTGGTTTTCTCCATATTTCCAAAGTAGATATGGACCTGTTGGGGATCGCTACAAAGGTGAAGAGCTGTAGTATGCAAATCAGGTTTCAAATTCAACGGGAATCCAAATTCGGTCATTTGGGGAAGCGCAAAGTCAGGAGGTTTAGCAATAAATCTGGATTTGTTTTAGTTGGCTTTTTTCTTGGTTTTCTCCATATTTCCACCGTAGATATGGACATATTTGGCATCCCTACAAACGTAAAGAGCTGAAGTATGCAAATCAGGTTTCAAATTCAACGGAAATCCAAATTCGTCCATTTGGGGAAGCGCAAAGTCAGGAGGTTTAGCAACACATCTGGATTTGTTTGAGTTGGCTTTTTTCTGGCTTTTCTCAATAATTCCACAGTAGATATGAACATGTTGGGCATCCCTACAAACGTGAAGAGCTGTAGTATGGAAATCAGGTTTCAAATTCAACGGCAATCCAAATTCGGTCATTTGGGGAAGCGCAAAGTCAGGAGATTTAGCAACACATCTGGATTTGTTTGACTTGGCTTTTTTCTGGCTTTTCTCCATATTTCCACAGTAGATATGGACATGTTTGGCATCCCTACAAACGTGAAGAGCCGTAGTATGCAAATCAGATTTCAAATTCAACGGGAATCCAAATTCGGAAATTTGGGGAAGCGCAAAGTCAGGAGTTTTAGCAACAAATCTGCATTTGTTTGAGTTGGCTTTTTTTTTGGCTTTTCTCCATAATTCCACAGTAGATATGGACATGTTAGGCATACCTACAAAGGTGAAGAGCTGTAGTATTCAAATCAGGTTACAAATTCAACGGGAATCCATATTTGGCCATTTGGGGACAGCACAAATTCAGGAGGTTTAGGAACAAAATTATCGAAATCTGGATTTGTTTGAGTTGGCTTTTTTCTTGGTTTTCTCCATATTTCCACCGTAGATATGGACATATTGGGCATCCCTACAAACGTGAAGGGCCGTAGTATGCAAATCAGGTTCCAAATTCAACGGGAACCCATATTTGGCCGTTTGTGGAGCGCGCAAAATCAGGGGATTTAGGAAAATCATTGTCGAAATCTGGTTTTGTTTGAGTTGTATTATTTCTGGCTTTTCTCCATAATTCCACAGTAGATATGTACATTTTGGACATCCCTACAAACGTGAAGAGCTGTAGTATTCAAATCATGTTTCAAATTCAACGGGAATCAGTATTTGGCCATTTGGGGACAGCACAAAGTCAGTAGGTTTAGCAACATAATTGTCGAAATCTGGATTTGTTTGAGTTGGCTTTTTTCTTGGTTTTCTCCATATTTCCACAGTAGATATAGACATATTGGGCATACCTACAAACGTGAAGAGCTGTAGTATGCAAATCAGCTTTCAAATTCAACGGGAATCCATATTTGGCCATTTGGGGACAGCACAAAGTCAGGAGGTTTAGAAACAAATCTGGATTTGTTTGAGTTGGCTTTTTTCTGGCTTTTCTCCATAATTCCACAGTAGATATGGACATGTTGGGCATACCTACAAACTTGAAGAGCTGTAGTATGCGAATCAGCTTTCAAATTCAACGGGAACCCATATTTGGCTGTTTGGGGATAGCACAAAGTCAGAGGTTTAGCAATGTAATTGTCGAAATCTGGATTTTTTGAGTTGGCTTTTTTCTTGGTTTTCTCCATATTTCCACAGTAGATATAGACATATTGGGCATACCTACCAACGTGAAGAGCTGTAGTATTCAAATCAGGTTTCAAATTCAACGGGAATCAGTATTTGGCCATTTGGGGACAGCACAAAATCAGGAGGTTTAGCAACATAATTGTCGAAATCTGGATTTGTTTGAGTTGGCTTTTTTTCTGGCTTTTCTCGATAATTCCACAGTAGATATGGACATGTTAGGCATACCTACAAACTAGAAGAGCTGTAGTATGCAAATCAGCTTTCAAATTCAACGGGAATCCATATTTGGCCATTTGGGGACAGCACAAAGTCAGGAGGTTTAGATACAAATATGGATTTGTTTGAGTTGGCTTTTTTCTGGCTTTTCTCCATAATTCCACAGTAGATATGGACATGTTGGGCATACCTACAAACTTGAAGAGCTGTAGTATGCAAATCAGCTTTCAAATTCAACGGGAACCCATATTTGGCTGTTTGGGGATAGCACAAAGTCAGGAGGTTTAGCAATGTAATTGTTGAAATCTGGATTTTTTGAGTTGGCTTTTTTCTTGGTTTTCTCCATATTTCCACCGTAGATATGGACATGTTTGGCATCCCTACAAACGTAAAGAGCCGTATTATGCAAATCTGTTTTCAAATTCAACGGGAATCCATATTTGGCCATTTGGGGACAGCACAAAGTCAGGAGTTTTAGCAACAAATCTGCATTTGTTTGAGTTGGCTTTTTTTTTGGCTTTTCTCCATAATTCCACAGTAGATATGGACATGTTAGGCATACCTACAAAGGTGAAGAGCTGTAGTATTCAAATCAGGTTTCAAATTCAACGGGAATCCATATTTGGCCATTTGGGGACAGCACAAATTCAGGAGGTTTAGGAACAAAATTATCGAAATCTGGATTTGTTTGAGTTGGATTTTTTCTTGGTTTTCTCCATATTTCCACCGTAGATATGGACATATTGGGCATCCCTACAAACGTGAAGGGCCGTAGTATGCAAATCAGGTTCCAAATTCAACGGGAACCCATATTTGGCCGTTTGTGGAGCGCGCAAAATCAGGGGATTTAGGAAAATCATTGTCGAAATCTGGTTTTGTTTGAGTTGTATTATTTCTGGCTTTTCTCCATAATTCCACAGTAGATATGTACATGTTGGACATCCCTACAAACGTGAAGAGCTGTAGTATGCAAATCTGGTTTCAAATTCAACGGGAATCCATATTTGGCCATTTGGGGACAGCACAAAGTCAGGAGGTTTAGAAACAAATCTGGATTTGTTTGAGTTGGCTTTTTTCTGGTTTTTCTCCATAATTCCACAGTAGATATGGACATGTTGGGCATACTAACAAACATGGAGAGCTGTAGTATGCGAATAAGTTTTCAAATTTAACGTTAATCCAAATTCGGCCATTTGGGGAAGAGCAAAGTCAGGAGATAGAGCAACAAATCTGGATTTGTTTGAGTTGGCTTTTTTCTGGTTTTTCTCCATAATTCCACAGTAGATATGGACATGTTGGGCATTCCTACAAACTTGAAGAGCTGTAGCATTCAAATCAGGTTTCAAATTCAAAGTTAATCCAAATTCGGCCATTTGGGGAAGCGCAAAGTCAGGAGATTTAGCAACAAATCTGGATTTGTTTGAGTTGGCTTTTTTCTGGCTTTTCTCCATAATTCCACAGTAGATATGGACATGTTGGGCATACCTACAACCATGAAGAGCTGTAGTATGCGAATCAGGTTTCAAATTCAACGGGAATCCATATTTGACCATTTGTGGACAGCACAAAGTCCGGAGATTTAGCAACAAATCTGGATTTGTTTGAGTTGGCTTTTTTCTGGCTTTTCTCCATAATTCCACAGTAAATATGGACATGTTGGGCATACCTACAAACGTGAAGAGCTTTAGTATGCAAATCAGGTTTCAAATTCAACGGGAATCCAAATTCGGCCATTTGGGCACAGCACATAGTCAGGAGGTTTAGCAACAAATCTGGATTTGTTTGAGTTGGCTTTTTTCTTGGTTTTCTCCATATTTCCACCGAAAATATGGACAGGTTGGGCATCCCTACAAACGTGAAGAGCTGTAGTATGCGAATCAGGTTTCAAAATCAACGGGAATCCATATTTGGCCTTTTGTGGACAGCACAAATTCAGGAGGTTTAGCAACATAATTGTAGAAATCTGGATTTGTTTGAGTTGGCTTTTTTCTTGGTTTTCTCCATATTTCTACAGTTGATATGGACATCTTGGGCATCCCTACGAACGTGAAGAGCTGAAGTATGCAAATCAGGTTTAAAATTCAACGGAAATCCAAATTCGTCCATTTGGGGAAGCGCAAAGTCAGGAGGTTTAGCAACACATCTGGATTTGTTTGAGTTGTCTTTTTTCTGGCTTTTCTCCATAATTCCACAGTAGATATGTACATGTTGGACATCCCTACACACGTGAAGAGATGTAGTTTGCGAATCATGTTTCAAATTCAACGGGAATCCATATTTGGCCGTTTGGCTACAGCACAAAGTCATGAAGTTTAGAAACAAATCTGGATTTGTTTGAGTTGGCTTTTTTCTGGCTTTTCTCCATAATTCCACAGTAGATATGGAAATGTTAGGCATACCTACAAACTATAAGAGCTGTAGTATGCAAATCAGCTTTCAAATTCAATGGGAATCCATATTTGGCCATTTGGGGACAGCACAAAGTCAGGAGGTTTAGAAACAAATCTGGATTTGTTTGAGTTGGCTTTTTTCTGGCTTTTCTCCATAATTCCACAGTAGATATGGACATGTTGGGCATACCTACAAACTTGAAGAGCTGTAGTATGCGAATCAGCTTTCAAATTCAACGGGAACCCATATTTGGCTGTTTGGGGATAGCACAAAGTCAGGAGGTTTAGCAATGTAATTGTCGAAATCTGGATTTTTTGAGTTGGCTTTTTTCTTGGTTTTCTCCATATTTCCACAGTAGATATAGACATATTGGGCATACCTACCAACGTGAAGAGCTGTAGTATTCAAATCAGGTTTCAAATTCAACGGGAATCAGTATTTGGCCATTTGGGGACAGCACAAAATCAGGAGGTTTAGCAACATAATTGTCGAAATCTGGATTTGTTTGAGTTGGCTTTTTTTCTGGCTTTTCTCAATAATTCCACAGTAGATATGAACATGTTGGGCATCCCTACAAACGTGAAGAGCTGTAGTATGGAAATCAGGTTTCAAATTCAACGGCAATCCAAATTCGGTCATTTGGGGAAGCGCAAAGTCAGGAGATTTAGCAACACATCTGGATTTGTTTGACTTGGCTTTTTTCTGGCTTTTCTCCATATTTCCACAGTAGATATGGACATGTTTGGCATCCCTACAAACGTGAAGAGCCGTAGTATGCAAATCAGATTTCAAATTCAACGGGAATCCAAATTCGGAAATTTGGGGAAGCGCAAAGTCAGGAGTTTTAGCAACAAATCTGCATTTGTTTGAGTTGGCTTTTTTTTTGGCTTTTCTCCATAATTCCACAGTAGATATGGACATGTTAGGCATACCTACAAAGGTGAAGAGCTGTAGTATTCAAATCAGGTTTCAAATTCAACGGGAATCCATATTTGGCCATTTGGGGACAGCACAAATTCAGGAGGTTTAGGAACAAAATTATCGAAATCTGGATTTGTTTGAGTTGGCTTTTTTCTTGGTTTTCTCCATATTTCCACCGTAGATATGGACATATTGGGCATCCCTACAAACGTGAAGGGCCGTAGTATGCAAATCAGGTTCCAAATTCAACGGGAACCCATATTTGGCCGTTTGTGGAGCGCGCAAAATCAGGGGATTTAGGAAAATCATTGTCGAAATCTGGTTTTGTTTGAGTTGTATTATTTCTGGCTTTTCTCCATAATTCCACAGTAGATATGTACATTTTGGACATCCCTACAAACGTGAAGAGCTGTAGTATTCAAATCATGTTTCAAATTCAACGGGAATCAGTATTTGGCCATTTGGGGACAGCACAAAGTCAGTAGGTTTAGCAACATAATTGTCGAAATCTGGATTTGTTTGAGTTGGCTTTTTTCTTGGTTTTCTCCATATTTCCACAGTAGATATAGACATATTGGGCATACCTACAAACGTGAAGAGCTGTAGTATGCAAATCAGCTTTCAAATTCAACGGGAATCCATATTTGGCCATTTGGGGACAGCACAAAGTCAGGAGGTTTAGAAACAAATCTGGATTTGTTTGAGTTGGCTTTTTTCTGGCTTTTCTCCATAATTCCACAGTAGATATGGACATGTTGGGCATACCTACAAACTTGAAGAGCTGTAGTATGCGAATCAGCTTTCAAATTCAACGGGAACCCATATTTGACCATTTGTGGACAGCACAAAGTCAGGAGATTTAGCAACAAATCTGGATTTGTTTGAGTTGGCTTTTTTCTGGCTTTTCTCCATAATTCCACAGTAAATATGGACATGTTGGGCATACCTACAAACGTGAAGAGCTTTAGTATGCAAATCAGGTTTCAAATTCAACGGGAATCCAAATTCGGCCATTTGGGCACAGCACATAGTCAGGAGGTTTAGCAACAAATCTGGATTTGTTTGAGTTGGCTTTTTTCTTGGTTTTCTCCATATTTCCACCGAAAATATGGACAGGTTGGGCATCCCTACAAACGTGAAGAGCTGTAGTATGCGAATCAGGTTTCAAAATCAACGGGAATCCATATTTGGCCTTTTGTGGACAGCACAAATTCAGGAGGTTTAGCAACATAATTGTAGAAATCTGGATTTGTTTGAGTTGGCTTTTTTCTTGGTTTTCTCCATATTTCTACAGTTGATATGGACATCTTGGGCATCCCTACGAACGTGAAGAGCTGAAGTATGCAAATCAGGTTTAAAATTCAACGGAAATCCAAATTCGTCCATTTGGGGAAGCGCAAAGTCAGGAGGTTTAGCAACACATCTGGATTTGTTTGAGTTGTCTTTTTTCTGGCTTTTCTCCATAATTCCACAGTAGATATGTACATGTTGGACATCCCTACACACGTGAAGAGATGTAGTTTGCGAATCATGTTTCAAATTCAACGGGAATCCATATTTGGCCGTTTGGCTACAGCACAAAGTCATGAAGTTTAGAAACAAATCTGGATTTGTTTGAGTTGGCTTTTTTCTGGCTTTTCTCCATAATTCCACAGTAGATATGGAAATGTTAGGCATACCTACAAACTATAAGAGCTGTAGTATGCAAATCAGCTTTCAAATTCAATGGGAATCCATATTTGGCCATTTGGGGACAGCACAAAGTCAGGAGGTTTAGAAACAAATCTGGATTTGTTTGAGTTGGCTTTTTTCTGGCTTTTCTCCATAATTCCACAGTAGATATGGACATGTTGGGCATACCTACAAACTTGAAGAGCTGTAGTATGCGAATCAGCTTTCAAATTCAACGGGAACCCATATTTGGCTGTTTGGGGATAGCACAAAGTCAGGAGGTTTAGCAATGTAATTGTCGAAATCTGGATTTTTTGAGTTGGCTTTTTTCTTGGTTTTCTCCATATTTCCACAGTAGATATAGACATATTGGGCATACCTACCAACGTGAAGAGCTGTAGTATTCAAATCAGGTTTCAAATTCAACGGGAATCAGTATTTGGCCATTTGGGGACAGCACAAAATCAGGAGGTTTAGCAACATAATTGTCGAAATCTGGATTTGTTTGAGTTGGCTTTTTTTCTGGCTTTTCTCGATAATTCCACAGTAGATATGGACATGTTAGGCATACCTACAAACTAGAAGAGCTGTAGTATGCAAATCAGCTTTCAAATTCAACGGGAATCCATATTTGGCCATTTGGGGACAGCACAAAGTCAGGAGGTTTAGATACAAATATGGATTTGTTTGAGTTGGCTTTTTTCTGGCTTTTCTCCATAATTCCACAGTAGATATGGACATGTTGGGCATACCTACAAACTTGAAGCGCTGTAGTATGCAAATCAGCTTTCAAATTCAACGGGAACCCATATTTGGCTGTTTGGGGATAGCACAAAGTCAGGAGGTTTAGCAATGTAATTGTCGAAATCTGGATTTTTTGAGTTGGCTTTTTTCTTGGTTTTCTCCATATTTCCACCGTAGATATGGACATGTTTGGCATCCCTACAAACGTAAAGAGCCGTATTATGCAAATCAGTTTTCAAATTCAACGGGAATCCATATTTGGCCGTTTGGGGACAGCACAAAATCAGGAGTTTTAGCAACAAATCTGGATTTCTTTCAGTTGGCTTTTTTCTGGATTTTCTCCATAATTCCACAGTAAATATGGACATGTTGGGCATACCTACAAACGTGAAGAGCTGTAGTATGCGAATCAGCTTTCAAATTCAACGGGAATCCATATTTGGCCGTTTGGGGACAGCAGAAAGTCAGGAGGTTTAATAACATAATTGTCGAAATCTGGATTTGTTTGAGTTGGCTTTTTTCCTGGTTTTCTCCATATTTCCAAAGTAGATATGGACCTGTTGGGGATCGCTACAAAGGTGAAGAGCTGTAGTATGCAAATCAGGTTTCAAATTCAACGGGAATCCAAATTCGGTCATTTGGTCAAGCTCAAAGTCAGGAGGTTTAGCAATAAATCTGGATTTGTTTTAGTTGGCTTTTTTCTTGGTTTTCTCAATAATTCCACAGTAGATATGAACATGTTGGGCATCCCTACAAACGTGAAGAGCTGTAGTATGGGAATCAGGTTTCAAATTCAACGGCAATCCAAATTCGGTCATTTGGGGAAGCGCAAAGTCAGGAGATTTAGCAACACATCTGGATTTGTTTGACTTGGCTTTTTTCTGGCTTTTCTCCATATTTCCACAGTAGATATGGACATGTTTGGCATCCCTACAAACGTGAAGAGCCGTAGTATGCAAATCAGATTTCAAATTCAACGGGAATCCAAATTCGGAAATTTGGGGAAGCGCAAAGTCAGGAGTTTTAGCAACAAATCTGCATTTGTTTGAGTTGGCTTTTTTTTTGGCTTTTCTCCATAATTCCACAGTAGATATGGACATGTTAGGCATACCTACAAAGGTGAAGAGCTGTAGTATTCAAATCAGGTTTCAAATTCAACGGGAATCCATATTTGGCCATTTGGGGACAGCACAAATTCAGGAGGTTTAGGAACAAAATTATCGAAATCTGGATTTGTTTGAGTTGGATTTTTTCTTGGTTTTCTCCATATTTCCACCGTAGATATGGACATATTGGGCATCCCTACAAACGTGAAGGGCCGTAGTATGCAAATCAGGTTCCAAATTCAACGGGAACCCATATTTGGCCGTTTGTGGAGCGCGCAAAATCAGGGGATTTAGGAAAATCATTGTCGAAATCTGGTTTTGTTTGAGTTGTATTATTTCTGGCTTTTCTCCATAATTCCACAGTAGATATGTACATGTTGGACATCCCTACAAACGTGAAGAGCTGTAGTATGCAAATCTGGTTTCAAATTCAATGGGAATCCATATTTGGCCATTTGGGGACAGCACAAAGTCAGGAGGTTTAGAAACAAATCTGGATTTGTTTGAGTTGGCTTTTTTCTGGTTTTTCTCCATAATTCCACAGTAGATATGGACATGTTGGGCATACTAACAAACATGGAGAGCTGTAGTATGCGAATCAGTTTTCAAATTTAACGTTAATCCAAATTCGGCCATTTGGGGAAGAGCAAAGTCAGGAGATAGAGCAACAAATCTGGATTTGTTTGAGTTGGCTTTTTTCTGGCTTTTCTCCATAATTCCACAGTAGATATGGACATGTTGGGCATTCCTACAAACTTGAAGAGCTGTAGCATTCAAATCAGGTTTCAAATTCAAAGTTAATCCAAATTCGGCCATTTGGGGAAGCGCAAAGTCAGGAGATTTAGCAACAAATCTGGATTTGTTTGAGTTGGCTTTTTTCTGGCTTTTCTCCATAATTCCACAGTAGATATGGACATGTTGGGCATATCTACAACCATGAAGAGCTGTAGTATGCGAATCAGTTTTCAAATTCAACGGGAATCCATATTTGACCATTTGTGGACAGCACAAAGTCAGGAGATTTAGCAACAAATCTGGATTTGTTTGAGTTGGCTTTTTTCTGGCTTTTCTCCATAATTCCACAGTAAATATGGACATGTTGGGCATACCTACAAACGTGAAGAGCTTTAGTATGCAAATCAGGTTTCAAATTCAACGGGAATCCAAATTCGGCCATTTGGGCACAGCACATAGTCAGGAGGTTTAGCAACAAATCTGGATTTGTTTGAGTTGGATTTTTTCTTGGTTTTCTCCATATTTCCACCGAAAATATGGACAGGTTGGGCATCCCTACAAACGTGAAGAGCTGTAGTATGCGAATCAGGTTTCAAAATCAACGGGAATCCATATTTGGCCTTTTGTGGACAGCACAAATTCAGGAGGTTTAGCAACATAATTGTAGAAATCTGGATTTGTTTGAGTTGGCTTTTTTCTTGGTTTTCTCCATATTTCTACAGTTGATATGAACATCTTGGGCATCCCTACGAACGTGAAGAGCTGAAGTATGCAAATCAGGTTTCAAATTCAACGGAAATCCAAATTCGTCCATTTGGGGAAGCGCAAAGTCAGGAGGTTTAGCAACACATCTGGATTTGTTTGAGTTGTCTTTTTTCTGGCTTTTCTCCATAATTCCACAGTAGATATGTACATGTTGGACATCCCTACACACGTGAAGAGATGTAGTTTGCGAATCATGTTTCAAATTCAACGGGAATCCATATTTGGCCGTTTGGCTACAGCACAAAGTCATGAAGTTTAGCAACAAATCTGGATTTGTTTGAGTTGGCTTTTTTCTGGCTTTTCTCCATAATTCCACAGTAGATATGGACATGTTGGGCATACCTACAAACGTGAAGAGCTGTAGTATGCGAATCAGGTTTCAAATTCAACGGGAATCCATATTTGGCCGTTTGGCTACAGCACAAAGTCATGAAGTTTAGCAACAAATCTGGATTTGTTTGAGTTGGCTTTTTTCTGGCTTTTCTCCATAATTCCACAGTAGATATGGACATGTTGGGCATACCTACAAACGTGAAGAGCTGTAGTATGCGAATCAGGTTTCAAATTCAACGGGAATCCATATTTGGCTGTTTGGGGACAGCACAAATTCAGGAGGTTTAGCAACAAATCTGGATTTGTTGGAGTTGGCTTTTTTCTTGGTTTTTTCCATATTTCCACACTAGATATGGACATATTGGGCATCCCTACAAACGTGAAGAGCTGGAGTATGCGAGTCAGGTTTCAAATTCAACAGGAACCCATATTTGGCCGTTTGTGGAGCGCGCAAAATCAGGAGGTTTAGAAACATCATTGTCGAAATCAGCTTTTGTTTGAGTTGTCTTTTTTCTGGCTTTTCTCAATAATTCCACAGTATATATGGATATGTTGGGCATACCTACAAACGTGAAGAGCTTTCGTATGCAAATCAGGTTTCAAATTCAACGGGAATCCATATTTGGCCGTTTGGGGACAGCACAAAGTCAGGAGGTCTAGCAACATAATTGACGAAATCTGGATTTATTTGAGTTGGCTTTTTTACTGGCTTTTCTCCATATTTCCACCGTAGATATGGACATATTGGGCATCCCTACAAACGTGGAGGGCCGTAGTATGCAAATCAGCTTCCAAATTCAACGGGAACCCATATTTGGCCGTTTGTGGAGTGCGCAAAATAAGGGGATTTAGGAAAATCATTGTCGAAATCTGGTTTTGTTTGAGTTGTATTTTTTCTGGCTTTTCTCCATAATTCCACAGTTGATATGGACATCTTGGGCATCCCTACGAACGTGAAGAGCTGAAGTATGCAAATCAGGTTTAAAATTCAACGGAAATCCAAATTCGTCCATTTGGGGAAGCGCAAAGTCAGGATGTTTAGCAACACATCTGGATTTGTTTGAGTTGTCTTTTTTCTGGCTTTTCTCCATAATTCCACAGTAGATATGTACATGTTGGACATCCCTACACACGTGAAGAGATGTAGTTTGCGAATCATGTTTCAAATTCAACGGGAATCCATATTTGGCCGTTTGGCTACAGCACAAAGTCATGAAGTTTAGAAACAAATCTGGATTTGTTTGAGTTGGCTTTTTTCTGGCTTTTCTCCATAATTCCACAGTAGATATGGACATGTTGGGCAAACCTACAAACGTGAAGAGCTGTAGTATGCGAATCAGGTTTCAAATTCAACGGGAATCCATATTTGGCTGTTTGGGGACAGCACAAATTCAGGAGGTTTAGCAACAAATCTGGATTTGTTGGAGTTGGCTTTTTTCTTGGTTTTCTCCATATTTCCACACTAGATATGGACATATTGGGCATCCCTACAAACGTGAAGAGCTGGAGTATGCGAGTCAGGTTTCAAATTCAACAGGAACCCATATTTGGCCGTTTGTGGAGCGCGCAAAATCAGGAGGTTTAGAAACATCATTGTCGAAATCAGCTTTTGTTTGAGTTGTCTTTTTTCTGGCTTTTCTCAATAATTCCACAGTATATATGGATATGTTGGGCATACCTACAAACGTGAAGAGCTTTCGTATGCAAATCAGGTTTCAAATTCAACGGGAATCCATATTTGGCCGTTTGGGGACAGCACAAAGTCAGGAGGTCTAGCAACATAATTGACGAAATCTGGATTTATTTGAGTTGGCTTTTTTACTGGCTTTTCTCCATATTTCCACCGTAGATATGGACATATTGGGCATCCCTACAAACGTGGAGGGCCGTAGTATGCAAATAAGCTTCCAAATTCAACGGGAACCCATATTTGGCCGTTTGTGGAGTGCGCAAAATAAGGGGATTTAGGAAAATCATTGTCGAAATCTGGTTTTGTTTGAGTTGTATTTTTTCTGGCTTTTCTCCATAATTCCACAGTTGATATGGACATCTTGGGCATCCCTACGAACGTGAAGAGCTGAAGTATGCAAATCACGTTTAAAATTCAACGGAAATCCAAATTCGTCCATTTGGGGAAGCGCAAAGTCAGGAGGTTTAGCAACACATCTGGATTTGTTTGAGTTGTCTTTTTTCTGGCTTTTCTCCATAATTCCACAGTAGATATGTACATGTTGGACATCCCTACACACGTGAAGAGATGTAGTTTGCGAATCATGTTTCAAATTCAACGGGAATCCATATTTGGCCGTTTGGCTACAGCACAAAGTCATGAAGTTTAGAAACAAATCTGGATTTGTTTGAGTTGGCTTTTTTCTGGCTTTTCTCCATAATTCCACAGTAGATATGGAAATGTTAGGCATACCTACAAACTAGAAGAGCTGTAGTATGCAAATCAGCTTTCAAATTCAATGGGAATCCATATTTGGCCATTTGGGGACAGCACAAAGTCAGGAGGTTTAGAAACAAATCTGGATTTGTTTGAGTTGGCTTTTTTCTGGCTTTTCTCCATAATTCCACAGTAGATATGGACATGTTGGGCATACCTACAAACTTGAAGAGCTGTAGTATGCGAATCAGCTTTCAAATTCAACGGGAACCCATATTTGGCTGTTTGGGGATAGCACAAAGTCAGGAGGTTTAGCAATGTAATTGTCGAAATCTGGATTTTTTGAGTTGGCTTTTTTCTTGGTTTTCTCCATATTTCCACAGTAGATATAGACATATTGGGCATACCTACCAACGTGAAGAGCTGTAGTATTCAAATCAGGTTTCAAATTCAACGGGAACCCATATTTGGCTGTTTGGGGATAGCACAAAGTCAGGAGGTTTAGCAATGTAATTGTCGAAATCTGGATTTTTTGAGTTGGCTTTTTTCTTGGTTTTCTCCATATTTCCACCGTAGATATGGACATGTTTGGCATCCCTACAAACGTAAAGAGCCGTATTATGCAAATCAGTTTTCAAATTCAACGGGAATCCATATTTGGCCGTTTGGGGACAGCACAAAGTCAGGAGTTTTAGCAACAAATCTGGATTTCTTTCAGTTGGCTTTTTTCTGGATTTTCTCCATAATTCCACAGTAAATATGGACATGTTGGGCATACCTACAAACGTGAAGAGCTGTAGTATGCGAATCAGCTTTCAAATTCAACGGGAATCCATATTTGGCCGTTTGGGGACAGCAGAAAGTCAGGAGGTTTAATAACATAATTGTCGAAATCTGGATTTGTTTGAGTTGGCTTTTTTCCTGGTTTTCTCCATATTTCCAAAGTAGATATGGACCTGTTGGGGATCGCTACAAAGGTGAAGAGCTGTAGTATGCAAATCAGGTTTCAAATTCAACGGGAATCCAAATTCGGTCATTTGGTCAAGCGCAAAGTCAGGAGGTTTAGCAATAAATCTGGATTTGTTTTAGTTGGCTTTTTTCTTGGTTTTCTCAATAATTCCACAGTAGATATGAACATGTTGGGCATCCCTACAAACGTGAAGAGCTGTAGTATGGGAATCAGGTTTCAAATTCAACGGCAATCCAAATTCGGTCATTTGGGGAAGCGCAAAGTCAGGAGATTTAGCAACACATCTGGATTTGTTTGACTTGGCTTTTTTCTGGCTTTTCTCCATATTTCCACAGTAGATATGGACATGTTTGGCATCCCTACAAACGTGAAGAGCCGTAGTATGCAAATCAGATTTCAAATTCAACGGGAATCCAAATTCGGAAATTTGGGGAAGCGCAAAGTCAGGAGTTTTAGCAACAAATCTGCATTTGTTTGAGTTGGCTTTTTTTTTGGCTTTTCTCCATAATTCCACAGTAGATATGGACATGTTAGGCATACCTACAAAGGTGAAGAGCTGTAGTATTCAAATCAGTTTTCAAATTCAACGGGAATCCATATTTGGCCATTTGGGGACAGCACAAATTCAGGAGGTTTAGGAACAAAATTATCGAAATCTGGATTTGTTTGAGTTGGATTTTTTCTTGGTTTTCTCCATATTTCCACCGTAGATATGGACATATTGGGCATCCCTACAAACGTGAAGGGCCGTAGTATGCAAATCAGGTTCCAAATTCAACGGGAACCCATATTTGGCCGTTTGTGGAGCGCGCAAAATCAGGGGATTTAGGAAAATCATTGTCGAAATCTGGTTTTGTTTGAGTTGGCTTTTTTCTTGGTTTTCTCCATATTTCTACAGTTGATATGGACATCTTGGGCATCCCTACGAACGTGAAGAGCTGAAGTATGCAAATCAGGTTTCAAATTCAACGGAAATCCAAATTCGTCCATTTGGGGAAGCGCAAAGTCAGGAGGTTTAGCAACACATCTGGATTTGTTTGAGTTGTCTTTTTTCTGGCTTTTCTCCATAATTCCACAGTAGATATGTACATGTTGGACATCCCTACACACGTGAAGAGATGTAGTTTGCGAATCATGTTTCAAATTCAACGGGAATCCATATTTGGCCGTTTGGCTACAGCACAAAGTCATGAAGTTTAGCAACAAATCTGGATTTGTTTGAGTTGGCTTTTTTCTGGCTTTTCTCCATAATTCCACAGTAGATATGGACATGTTGGGCATACCTACAAACGTGAAGAGCTGTAGTATGCGAATCAGGTTTCAAATTCAACGGGAATCCATATTTGGCTGTTTGGGGACAGCACAAATTCAGGAGGTTTAGCAACAAATCTGGATTTGTTGGAGTTGGCTTTTTTCTTGGTTTTCTCCATATTTCCACACTAGATATGGACATATTGGGCATCCCTACAAACGTGAAGAGCTGGAGTATGCGAGTCAGGTTTCAAATTCAACAGGAACCCATATTTGGCCGTTTGTGGAGCGCGCAAAATCAGGAGGTTTAGAAACATCATTGTCGAAATCAGCTTTTGTTTGAGTTGTCTTTTTTCTGGCTTTTCTCAATAATTCCACAGTATATATGGATATGTTGGGCATACCTACAAACGTGAAGAGCTTTCGTATGCAAATCAGGTTTCAAATTCAACGGGAATCCATATTTGGCCGTTTGGGGACAGCACAAAGTCAGGAGGTCTAGCAACATAATTGACGAAATCTGGATTTATTTGAGTTGGCTTTTTTACTGGCTTTTCTCCATATTTCCACCGTAGATATGGACATATTGGGCATCCCTACAAACGTGGAGGGCCGTAGTATGCAAATCAGCTTCCAAATTCAACGGGAACCCATATTTGGCCGTTTGTGGAGTGCGCAAAATAAGGGGATTTAGGAAAATCATTGTCGAAATCTGGTTTTGTTTGAGTTGTATTTTTTCTGGCTTTTCTCCATAATTCCACAGTAGATATGTACATGTTGGACATCCCTACAAACGTGAAGAGCTGTAGTTTGCGAATGAGGTTTCAAATTCAACGGGAATCCATATATGGCCATTTGGGGACAGCACAAAGTCAGGAGGTTTAGCAACAAATCTGGATTTGTTTGAGTTGGCTTTTTTCTTGGTTGTCTCCATATTTCCACAGTAGATATGGACATATCGGGCATCCCTACAAACGTTAAGAGCTGTAGTATGCAAATCAGGTTTCAAATTCAACGGGAATCCATATTTGGCCGTTTTTGGATGACACAAAGTCAGGAGGTTTAGCAACATAATTGTCGAAATTTGGATTTGTTTGAATTGGCTTTTTTCTAGCTTTTCTCCATAATTCCACAGTGGATATTCAATTCAATTTCAATTCAATTCAATTTTATTTATAGTGTCAAATCATAACAAGAATTATCTCAGGACACTGTAGAGATAGAGTGTACGTCTAGACCACAATCTGTAATTTTCAAGGACCCAACAATTCCAGTGATTCCCCAAGAGCATGCATGAATGTGTAAGTGCGACAGTGGCGAGGAAAAACTCCCTTTTAGGAAGAAACCTCGGACAGACCCAGGCTCTTGGTAGGCGGTGTCTGACGATGCCGGTTGGGGGTTTGATGAACAATGGCAATAAAAAAGTCACAATTAAGATAATGACTAGAGTAATTGTAATAGTTCATGGTGTCGTAGAGCACATCATGGCGTAACAGGGCGTTGGCCGGACATAGCAAGTCGACGCCGGGCATTGCAGGGTGTAATGGGGCACAGCAGGTCGTAGGGCAGGACCACGACGACAGCTGCCACCATGATGTAGGTGCCATCATGATCCAAGATGATGGTGCTGGGGGGACAAAGAACATACGGACTCCGGGGAAGCTCCCCGGAACAAGGTTAATAACAAGCATTTCTGGAACATGAATACACACAGATGGAAAGAGAGAGGAGCTCAGTGTGTCAAAGGAGGTGCCCCGGTAGTCAAGAACTATAACCGCATAGGGAGGCTGTGTTCGACAATTCTGACTACACACCTTCCCCCGCTGGTCTTGGCTAACGCTGCGACACCTTACTGCCTAAGTATGCATAAACTTTCTATGGGGAGAAGCAGTGATAGGATGGGGGTGCGCCATGAATATGGACATGTTGGGCATCCCTACAAACGTGAAGAGCTGTAGCATGCGAATCAGGTTTCAAATTCAACGGGATACCAAATTAGGCCATTTGGGGAACCACAAAGTCAGGAGGTTTAGCAACAAATCTGGATTTGTTTGAGTTGGCTTTTTTCTTGCTTTTCTCCATAATTCCACAGTAGATATGGACATGTTGGGCATACCTACAAACGAGAAGAGCTGTAGTATGCGAATCGGGTGTCAAATTCAACAGGAATCCATATTTGGCCATTTGGGGACAGCACAAAGTCAGGAGGTTTAGCAACATAATTGTCGAAATCTGGATTTGTTTGAGTTGGCTTTTTTCTGGCTTTTCTCCATAATTACACAGTAGATATGGACATGTTGGGCATCCCTACAAACGTGAAGAGCTGTAGTATGCGAATAAGCTTTCACATTCAACGGGAATCCATATTTGGCCGTTTGGGGATAGCACAAAGTCAGGAAGTTTATCAACAAATCTAGATTTGTTTGAGTAGGCTTTGTTCTTGATTTCTCCATATATCCACAGTAGATATGGACATTTTGGGTAACCCTACAAACGTGAAGAGCTGTAGTGTGCGAATCAAGTATCAAATTCAACGGGAATCCATATTTGGACGTTTGGGGACAGCACAAAGTCAGGATTTGTTTGAGTTGGCTTTTTTCTGGATTTTCTCCATAATTCCACAGTAGATGTGGACATGTTGGTCAGCACTACAAATGTAAAGAGCTGTAGTATGCAAATCAGGTTTCAAATTCAACGGGAATCCATATTTGGCCGTTTTTGGACAGCACAAATTCAGGAGGTTTAGCAACATAATTGTTGAAATTTGGATGTGTTTGAGTTGGCTTTTTTCTAGCTTTTCTCCATAATTCCACAGTAGATATGGACATGTTGGGCATAGCTACAAAATGGTAAGAGCTGTAGTGTGCGAATCAGGTTTCAAATTCAACCGGAATCCATATTTGGACATTTGGGGACTGCACAAATTCAGGAGGTTTAGCAACAAATCTGGATTTGTTTGAGTTGGCTTTTTTCTGGCTTTTCTCCATATTTCCAAAGTACATATGGACATGTTGGGCATCCCTACAAACGTGAAGAGCTGTAGTATTCAAATCAGGTTTCAAATTCAAAGGGAATACAAATTCGGCCATTTGGGGAACCACAAAGAAAGGAGGTTTAGCAAAAAAATCTGGATTTGTTTGAGTTGGCTTTTTTCTGGCTTTTCTCAATAATTCCACAGTAGATATGGACATGTTGGGCATCCCTACAAACGTGAAGAGCTGTAGCATGCGAATCAGCTTTCAAATTCAACGGGATACCAAATTAGGCCATTTGGGGAACCACAAAGTCAGGAGGTTTAGCAACAAATCTGGATTTGTTTGAGTTGGCTTTTTTCTTGCTTTTCTCCATAATTCCACAGTAGATATGGACATGTTGGGCATACCTACAAACGAGAAGAGCTGTAGTATGCGAATCGGGTGTCAAATTCAACAGGAATCCATATTTGGCCATTTGGGGACAGCACAAAGTCAGGAGGTTTAGCAACATAATTGTCGAAATCTGGATTTGTTTGAGTTGGCTTTTTTCTGGCTTTTCTCCATAATTACACAGTAGATATGGACATGTTGGGCATCCCTACAAACGTGAAGAGCTGTAGTATGCGAATACGCTTTCACATTCAACGGGAATCCATATTTGGCCGTTTGGGGATAGCACAAAGTCAGGAAGTTTATCAACAAATCTAGATTTGTTTGAGTAGGCTTTGTTCTTGATTTCTCCATATATCCACAGTAGATATGGACATTTTGGGTAACCCTACAAACGTGAAGAGCTGTAGTGTGCGAATCAAGTATCAAATTCAACGGGAATCCATATTTGGACGTTTGGGGACAGCACAAAGTCAGGATTTGTTTGAGTTGGCTTTTTTCTGGATTTTCTCCATAATTCCACAGTAGATGTGGACATGTTGGTCAGCACTACAAATGTAAAGAGCTGTAGTATGCAAATCAGGTTTCAAATTCAACGGGAATCCATATTTGGCCGTTTTTGGACAGCACAAATTCAGGAGGTTTAGCAACATAATTGTTGAAATTTGGATGTGTTTGAGTTGGCTTTTTTCTAGCTTTTCTCCATAATTCCACAGTAGATATGGACATGTTGGGCATAGCTACAAAATGGTAAGAGCTGTAGTATGCGAATCAGGTTTCAAATTCAACCGGAATCCATATTTGGACATTTGGGGACTGCACAAATTCAGGAGGTTTAGCAACAAATCTGGATTTGTTTGAGTTGGCTTTTTTCTGGCTTTTCTCCATATTTCCAAAGTACATATGGACATGTTGGGCATCCCTACAAACGTGAAGAGCTGTAGTATTCAAATCAGGTTTCAAATTCAAAGGGAATACAAATTCGGCCATTTGGGGAACCACAAAGAAAGGAGGTTTAGCAAAAAAATCTGGATTTGTTTGAGTTGGCTTTTTTCTGGCTTTTCTCAATAATTCCACAGTAGATATGGACATGTTGGGCATCCCTACAAACGTGAAGAGCTGTAGTATGCGAATAAGGTTTCACATTCAACAGGAATCTATATTTGGCCGTTTGGGGACAGCACAAATCAGGAGGTTTAGCAACATAATTGTTGAAATCTGGATTTGTTTGAGTTGGCTTTTTTCTGGCTTTTCTCCATAATTCCACAGTAGATATGGACATGTTGGGCATCCCTACACATGTGAAGAGCTGTAGTATGCAAATCCGGTTTCAAATTCAACGTTTATCCATATTTGGCCGTTTGTGGACAGCACAAAGTCAGGAGGTTTAGCAACATAATTGTCGAAATCTGGATTTGTTTGAGTTGGCTTTTTCTGGCTTTTCTCCATAATTCCACAGTAGATATGGACATGTTGGACATAACTACAATCATGAAGAGCTGTAGTATGCAAATCAGGTTTCAAATTCAACGGGAATCCAAATTCGGCCATTTGGGGAAGCGCAAAGTCAGGAGTTTTAGCAACAAATCTGGATTTGTTTGATTTGGATTTTTTCTGGCTTTTCTCCATAATCCCACAGTAGATATGGACATGTTGGGCATACCTACAAACGTGAAGAGCTGTAGTATGCGAATCAGCTTTCAAATTCAACGGGAATCAAAATTCGGCCATTTGGGGAAGCGCAAAGTCAGGAGGTTTAACAATAAATCTGGATTTGTTTGAGTTGGCTTTTTTCGGGATTTTCTCCATAATTCCACAGTAGATATGGACATGTTGGGCATAACTACAAACGTGAAGAGCTGTAGTATGCAAATCAGGTTTCAAATTCAACGGGAATCCATATTTGGCCGTTTGGGGACAGCACAAAGTCAGGATGTTTAGCAACATAATTGTCGATATGTGGATTTGTTTGAGTTGGCGTTTTTCTTGGTTTTCTCCATATTTCCACAGTACATATGTACATGTTGGGCATCGCTACAAACGTGAAGAGCTGTATAATGCGAATCTGGTTTCAAATTCAACGGGAATCCAAATTCGGTCATTTGAGAAACGCAAAGTCAGGAGGTTTAACAACAAATCTGGATTTGTTTGAGTTGACTTTTTTCTGGCTTTTCTCCATAATTCCACAATAGATATGGACATGTTGGGCATACCTACAAACGTGAAGAGCTGTAGTATGCGAATCAGGTTTCAAATTCAACGGGAATCCAAATTTGGCCGTTTGGGGACACCACTAAGTCAGGAAGTTTAGCAACATAATTGTCGAAATCTGGATTTGTTTGAGTTGGCTTTTTTCTTGGTTTTCTCCATATTTCCACAGTAGATATGGACATGTTGGGCATACCTACAAACGTGAAGAGCTGTAGTATGCAAATCAGGTTTCAAATTCTACGGTAATCCATATTTGGCCGTTTGGGGACAGAACAAAGTCAGGAGGTTTAGCAACATAATTGTCGTGATCTGGATTTGTTTGAGTTGGCTTTTTTCTTGGTTTTCTCCATATTTTCACAGTAGATATGGACATGTTGGGCATACCTACAAACGTGAAGAGCTGTAGTATGCGAATCAGGTTTCAAATTCAACGGGAACCCATATTTGGCCGTTTGGGGAGCGCGCAAAATCAGGAGGTTTAGCAATATCAATGTCGAAATCTGGTATTGTTTGAGTTGGCTTTTTTCTGGCTTTTCTCCATAATTCCACAATAGATATGGACATGTTCGGCATACCTACAAACGTGAAGAGCTGTATAATGCGAATCTGGTTTCAAATTCAACGGGATTCCATATTTGGCCGTTTGGGGACACCACTAAGTCAGGAAGTTTAGCAACATAATTGTCGAAATCTGGATTTGTTTGAGCTGGCTTTTTACTGGCTTTTCTCCATATTTCCATCGTAGATATGGACATGTTGGGCATACCTAGTAATGTGAAGAGCTGTAGTATGCAAATCAGGTTTCAAATTCAACGGGAATCCATATTTGGCCGTTTGGGGACAGAACAAAGTCAGGAAGTTTAGCAACATAATTGTCGAAATCTGGATTTGTTTGAGTTGGCTTTTTTCTTGGTTTTCTCCATATTTCCACAGTAGATATGGACATGTTGGGCATCCCTAAGAATGTGAAGAGCTAAAGTATACAAATCAGGTTTCAAATTCAACGGGAATCCAAATTCGGCCATTTGTTTAAGCGCAAAGTCAGGAGGTTTAGCAATAAATCTGGATTTGTTTGAGTTGCCTTTTTTCTGGCTTTTCGCCATAATTCCATAGTAGATATGGACATGTTGGGCATACCTACAAACGTGAAGAGCTGAAAAATGCAAATAAGGTTTCAAATTCAACGGGAATCCAAATTTGGCCGTTTGGGGACACCACTAAGTCAGGAAGTTCAGCAACATAATTGTCGAAATCTGGATTTGTTTGAGTTGGCTTTTTTATTGGATTTCTCCATATTTTCACAGTAGATATGGACATATTGGGCATCCCTACAAACGTGAAGAGCTGTAGTATGCAAATCAGTTTTTTAATTCAACGGGAATCCAAATTCGGCCTTTTGGGGAAGCGGAAAGTCAAGAGGTTTAGCAACAAATCTGGATTTGTTTGAGTTGGCTTTTTTCTTGGTTTTATCCATATTTCCACAGTAGATATGGACATGTTGGGCATACCTACAAACGTGAAGAGCTGTAGTATGCAAATCAGGTTTCAAATTCTACGGTAATCCATATTTGGCCGTTTGGGGACAGAACAAAGTCAGGAGGTTTAGCAACATAATTGTCGTGATCTGGATTTGTTTGAGTTGGCTTTTTTCTGGCTTTTCTCCATAATTCCACAATAGATATGGACATGTTGGGCATACCTACAAACGTGAAGAGCTGTATAATGCGAATCTGGTTTCAAATTCAACGGGATTCCATATTTGGCCGTTTGGGGACACCACTAAGTCAGGAAGTTTAGCAACATAATTGTCGAAATCTGGATTTGTTTGAGCTGGCTTTTTACTGGCTTTTCTCCATATTTCCATCGTAGATATGGACATGTTGGGCAGACCTACAAATGTGAAGAGATGTAGTATGCAAATCAGGTTTCAAATTCAACGGGAATCCATATTTGGCCGTTTGGGGACAGAACAAAGTCAGGAAGTTTAGCAACATAATTGTCGAAATCTGAATTTTTTTGAGTTGGCTTTTTTCTTGGTTTTCTCCATATTTCCACAGTATATATGGACATGTTGGGCATCCCTAAGAATGTGAAGAGCTAAAGTATACAAATCAGGTTTCAAATTCAACGGGAATCCAAATTCGGCCATTTGTTTAAGCGCAAAGTCAGGAGGTTTAGCAATACATCTGGATTTGTTTGAGTTGCCTTTTTTCTGGCTTTTCGCCATAATTCCATAGTAGATATGGACATGTTGGGCATACCTACAAACGTGAAGAGCTGAAAAATGCAAATAAGGTTTCAAATTCAACGGGAATCCAAATTTGGCCGTTTGGGGACACCACTAAGTCAGGAAGTTTAGCAACATAATTGTCGAAATCTGGATTTGTTTGAGTTGGCTTTTTTCTTGGTTTTCTCCATATTTCCACAGTAGATATGGACATGTTGGGCATACCTACAAACGTGAAGAGCTGTAGTATGCAAATCAGGTTTCAAATTCTACGGGAATCCATATTTGGCCGTTTGGGGACAGAACAAAGTCAGGAGGTTTAGCAACATAATTGTCGTGATCTGGATTTGTTTGAGTTGGCTTTTTTCTTGGTTTTCTCCATATTTTCACAGTAGATATGGACATGTTGGGCATCCCTACAAACGAGAAGAGCTGTAGTATGCAAATCAGTTTTTAAATTCAACGGGAATCCAAATTCGGCCTTTTGGGGAAGCGGAAAGTCAAGAGGTTTAGCAACAAATCTGGATTTGTTTGAGTTGGCTTTTTTCTGGCTTTTCTCCATAATTCCACAGTAGATACGGACATGTTGGGCATCGCTACACACGTGAAGAGCAGTAGTATGCAAATCAGGTTTCAAATTCAACGGGAATCCATATTTGGCCGTTTGGGGACAGTGCAAAGTCAGGAGGTTTAGCAACATAATTGTCGAAATCTGGATTTGTTTGAGGTGGCTTTTTTCGTGGTTTTCTCCATATTTCCACAGTAGATATGGACATGTTGGGCATCCCTAAGAATGTGAAGAGCTAAAGTATACAAATCATGTTTCAAATTCAACGGGAATCCAAATTCGGCCATTTGTTTAAGCGCAAAGTCAGGAGGTTTAGCAATAAATCTGGATTTGTTTGAGTTGCCTTTTTTCCGGCTTTTCTCCATAATTCCATAGTAGATATGGACATGTTGGGCATACCTACAAACGTGAAGAGCTGTAGTATGCACATCAGGTTTCAAATTCAACGGAAATACAAATATGGCTATTTGGGGACAGCACAAATTCAGGAGGTTTAGCAACAAATCTGGATTTGTTAGAGTTGGCTTTTTTCTTGGTTTTCTCCATATTTTCACAGTAGATATGGACATGTTGGGCATCCCTACAAACGTGAAGAGCTGTAGTATGCAAATCAGTTTTTAAATTCAACGGGAATCCAAATTCGGCCTTTTGGGGAAGCGGAAAGTCAAGAGGTTTAGCAACAAATCTGGATTTGTTTGAGTTGGCTTTTTTCTGGCTTTTCTCCATAATTCCACAGTAGATATGGACATGTTGGGCATCGCTACACACGTGAAGAGCAGTAGTATGCAAATCAGGTTTCAAATTCAATGGGAATCCATATTTGGCCGTTTGGCGACAGTGCAAAGTCAGGAGGTTTAGCAACATAATTGTCGAAATCTGGATTTGTTTGAGGTGGCTTTTTTCGTGGTTTTCTCCATATTTCCACAGTAGGTATGGACATGTTGGGCATCCCTAAGAATGTGAAGAGCTAAAGTATACAAATCATGTTTCAAATTCAACGGGAATCCAAATTCGGCCATTTGTTTAAGCGCAAAGTCAGGAGGTTTAGCAATAAATCTGGATTTGTTTGAGTTGCCTTTTTTCTGGCTTTTCTCCATAATTCCATAGTAGATATGGACATGTTGGGCATACCTACAAACGTGAAGAGCTGTAGTATGCACATCAGGTTTCAAATTCAACGGAAATACAAATATGGCTATTTGGGGACAGCACAAATTCAGGAGGTTTATCAACAAATCTGGATTTGTTTAAGTTGGCTTTTTTCTTGGTTTTCTCCATATTTCCACCGTACATTTTGACATGTTGGGCATCCCTACAAACGTGAAGAGCCGTCGTATGCGAATCAGGTTTCAAATTCAACGGGAACCCATATGTGGCCGTTTGGGGACAGCACAAAGTCAGGAGGTTTAGCAACATAATTGTCGAATTCTGGATTTGTTTGAGCTGGCTTTTTTCTGGCTTTTCACCATATTTCCATCGTAGATATGGACATGTTGGGAATACCTACAAATGTGAAGAGCTGTAGTATGCAAATCAGGTTTCAAATTCAACGGGAATCCAAATTCGGCCATTTGTTCAAGTGCAAAGTCATGAGGTTTAGCAATAAATCTGGATTTGTTTGAGTTGGCTTTTTTCTTGGTTTTCTCCATATTTTCACAGTAGATATGGACATGTTGGGCATCCGTACAAACGTGAAGAGCTGTAGTATGCAAATCCGTTTTTAAATTCAACGGGAATCCAAATTCGGCCATTTGGGGAAGTGGAAAGTCAAGAGGTTTATCAACAAATCTGGATTTGTTTGAGTTGGCTTTTTTCTGGCTTTTCTCCATAAGTCCACAGTAGATATGGACATGTTGGGCATACCTACAAACAGGAAGATCTGTAGTATGCAAACCAGGTTTCAAATTCAACGGGAATCCATATTTGGCTGTTTGTGGACAGCACAAATTCAGGAGGTTTAACAAAATAATTGTCGAAATCTGGATTTGTTTGAGTTGGCTTTTTTCTGGCTTTTCTCCGTAATTCCACAGTAGATATGGACATGTTGGGCATACCTAAAAACGTGAAGAGCTGTAGTATGCGAATCAGGTTTCAAATTAAACGGGAATCCATATTTGGCCGTTTGGGGAGAGCACAAAGTCAGGAGGTTTAGCAACAAATCTGGATTTGTTTGAGTTGGCTTTTTTCTTTGTTTTCTCCATATTTCCACCGTAGATATGGACATGTTGGGCACCCCTACAAACGGGAAGAGCCGTAGTATGCGAATCAGGTTTCAAATTCAACGGGAATCCAAATTCGGCCATTTGTGGAACCGCAGAGTCAGGAGGTTTAGCACCAAATCTGGATTTGTTTGAGTTGGCTTTTTTCTGTCTTTTCTCCATAATTCCACAGTAGATATGGACATGTTGGGCATCGCTACACACGTGAAGAGCTGTAGTATGCAAATCAGGTTTCAAATTCAATGGGAACCCATATGTGGCCGTTTGGGGACAGCACAAAGTCAGGATGTTTAGCAACATAATTGTCGAAATCTGGATTTGTTTGCGCTGGCTTTTTTCTGGCTTTTCTCCATATTTCCACCGTAGATATGGACATGTTGGGCATACCTACAACCGTGAAGTGCTGTCGTATGCAAATCAGGTTTCAATTTCAACGGTTATCCATATTTGGCCGTTTGGGGACAGAACAAAGTCAGAAGGATTAGCAACATAATTGTCGAAATCTGGATTTGTTTAAGCTGGCTTTTTTTCTGGCTTTTCTCCATGAATCCACAGTAGATATGGACATCTTGGGCATACCTACAAACATGAAGAGCTTTAGTATGCGAATCAGGTTTCAAATTAAATGGGTATACAAATTTGGCCATTTGGGGACAGTACAATGTCAGGAGGTTTAGCAACAAATCTGGATTTGTTTGAGTTGGCTTTTTACTGGCTTTTCTCCATATTTCTACCGTAAATATGGACATGTTGGGCATCGCTACAAACGTGAAAAACCGTAGTATGCGAATCAGCTTTCAAATTCAACGGGAATCCATATTTGGCCGTTTGGGGTCAGTGCAAAGTCAGGAGGTTTAGCAACATAATTGTCGAAATCTGGATTTGTTTGAGTTGGCTTTTTTCTGGCTTTTCTCCATAATTCCACAGTAGATATGGACATGTTGGGAATCGCTACACACGTTAAGAGCGCTAGTATGCAAATCAGGTTTCAAATTCAACGGGAATCCATATTTTGCTGTTTGGAGACATCACAAAGTCAGTAGGTTTAGCAACATAATTGTCGAAATCTGGATTTGTTTGAGTTGGCTTTTTTCTTGGTTTTCTCCATATTTCCACAGTAGATATGGACATGTTGGGCATCCCTACAAACGTGAAGAGATGTACTATGCAAATCAAGTTTCAAATTCAACAGGAATCCAAATTCGGCCTTTTGGGGAAGCCGAAAGTCAGGAGGTTTAGCAACAAATCTGGATTTGTTTGAGTTGGCTTTTTTCTGGCTTTTCTCCATAATTCCACAGTAGATATTGACATGTTGGGCATACCTACAAACATGAAGAGCTGTAGTATGTGAATCAGGTTTACAATTCAACGGGAATCCATATTTGGCCGTTTGTGGACAGCACAAAGTCAGGAGGTTTAGCAACATGATTGTCGAAATCTGGATTTGTTTGAGTTGGCTTTTTTTCTGGCTTTTCTCCATAATTCCACAGTAGATATGGACGTGTT
The DNA here is from genome assembly GCA_023566125.1 of Zingel zingel. NCBI lineage: Eukaryota > Metazoa > Chordata > Actinopteri > Perciformes > Percidae > Zingel > Zingel zingel. The sequence continues at coordinate 13,743,208 of CM042323.1, forward strand.
GGGCATTCCTACAAACGTGAAGAGATGTAGTAATCGAATAAGTTTTCAAATTCAACGGGAACCCATATTTGGCCGTTTGGGGACAGCACAAAGTCAGGAGGTTTCGCAACATAATTTTGAAATCTGGATTTGTTTGAGCTGGTTTTTTCTGGCTTTTCTCCATAATTCCACAGTAGATATGAACATGTTAGGCATCCCTACAAACGTGAAGAGCTGTAGTATGCAAATCAGGTTTCAAATTCAAAAAGAATCCAAATTCGGCAATTTGGGGAGAGGATAATGAAAGGAGGTTTAGCAACAAATCTGGATTTGTTTGAGTTGGCTTTTTTCTTGGTTTTCTCCATATCTCCACCGTAAATATGGACATGTTGGGCATCCCTACAAAGGTGAAGAGCCGTAGTATGCGAATCAGGTTTCAAATTCAACGGGAACCCATATTTGGCCGTTTGGGGAAGCCGAAAGTCAGGAGGTTCAGCAAGAAATCTGGATTTGTTTGATTTCGCTTTTTTCTGGCTTTTCTCCATAATTCCACAGTAGATATGGACATGTTGGGCATACCTACAAACATGAAGAGCTGTAGTATTTCAATCAGGTTTCAAATTCAACGGGAACCCATATTTGGCAGTTTTTTGGACAGCACAAAGTCAGGAAGTTTAGCAACATAATTGTCGAAATCTGGATATGTTTGAGTTGGCTTTTTTCTTGGTTTTCTTCATATTTCTACAAACGTGAAGAGCTTTAGTATGCAAATCAGGTTTCAAATTCAACAGGAATCCAAATTCGGCCTTTTGGGGAAGCCGAAAGTCAGGAGGTTTAGCAACAACTCTGGATTTGTTTGAGTTGGCTTTTTTCTGGCTTTTCTCCATAAATACACCGTAGATATGGACATGTTGGGCATACCTACAAACATGAAGAGCTGTAGTATGTGAATCAGGTTTACAATTCAACGGGAATCCATATTTGGCCTTTTGTGGACAGCACAAAGTCAGGAGGTTTAGCAACATAATTGTCAAAATCTGGATTTGTTTGAGTTGATATTATACACATCGTAGACTGTCACTGGGTAATATTGGACAATTCTGATACAGGATTTTAAAATTAAAGGCTTAAATGTCCACTTAAAGCTACATTTCAACTCTGTTTCAGGCATCTAATTAAGGCCATACTGTAACTCTGTTTCAGGCTGCTAATTAAAGCCATATTGTAAGTCATTTTCAGGCTGCTCTAAAAACGAAACCTCCTGTTTAGCCAGACTCATTTCACCTACGGGTGATATTCTACACATTGTAGACTGTCACTGGGTAATATTGGACAATTCTGATAAATGATTTTAAAATTAAAGGCTTAATTGTCCACTTAAAGCTATATTTCTACTCTGTTTCAGGATGCTAATTAAGGCCATACTGTAACTATTTTTCAGGCTGCTAATTAAAGCCATATTGTAACTCTTTTTCAGGCTGCTCTAAAAACGAAACCACAAGTCTAGCCAGACTCCTGTCCCATCCGGGTGATATTATACACATTGTAGACTGTCACTGGGTAACATTGGACAATTCTGGTATAGGATTTTAAAATTAAAGACTTAAATGTCCACTCAAAGCTATATTTTGGCTACATTTTGGCTGCTAATTAAAGATATATTGTAATTCTTTTTCAGGCTGCTCTAAAAACAAAACCTCCTGTTTAGCAAGACTCATTTCAACTCCGGGTGATATTATACAAATCGTAGACTGTCACTGGGTAATATTGGACAATTCTGATATAGGATTTTAAAATTAAAGGCTTAAATGTCCACTCAAAGCTATATATTGGCTACATTTTGGCTGCTAATTAAAGCCATATTGTAACTCTTTTTCAGGCTGCTCTAAAAACAAAAACCTCCTGTTTAGCAAGACTCATTTCAACTCCGGGTGATATTATACAGATTGTAGACTGTCACTGGGTAATATTGGACAATTCTGATAGAGGATGTTAAAATTAAAGGTTTAATTGTCCACTTAAAGCTATATTTTACCTCTCTTTCAAGCTGCTAATTAAAGCGATACTGTTACTCTTTTTCAGGCTGCTAATTGAATCCATATTGTAAATCTTTTTCAGGCTGCTCTAATAACAAAACCTCCTGTTTAGCCAGACTCATTTCTCCTCAGGGTGATATTATACACAGCGTAGACTGTCACTGGGTAATATCAGACTATTCTGATATAGGATTTTAAAATTAAAGGCGAAAATGTCCACTTAAAGCTATATTTCAACTCTGTTTCAGACTGCTAATTAAAGCCATACTGTAACTCTTTTCCATGCTGCTCTAAAAACGAAACCTCCCGTTTAGCCAGAATCATTTCACCTCAGGGTGATATTATACACATCGTAGACTATCACTGGGTAATATTGGACAATTCTGAAATAGGATTTTGAAATTAAAGGCCTAAATGTTCACTCAAAGCTATATTTTGGCTACATTTTGGCTGATAATTAAAGACATACTGTAGATTTTTTAAAGCTGCTCTAAAAATGAAACATCCTGTTTAGCCAGACTCATTTCACCTCAGGGTGATATTATACACATCCCAGACTGTCACTGCGTAATATCAGAATATTCTGATACAGGATTTTAAAATTAAAGGCTTAAATGTCCACTCAAAGCTATATTTTGGCTACATTTTGGTTGCTAATTAAAGCCATATTGTAAGTCTTTTTCAGGCTGCTCTAAAAACGAAACCGCCTGTTTAACCAGACTCATTTCACCTCAGGGTGATCGTATACACATTCCAGACTGTCACTGGGTAATATCAGACTATTCTGATATACGATTTTAAAATTAAAGGCTTAAATATCCACATTAAGCTATAATTCAACTCTGTTTCAGGATGCTAATTGAAGCCATACTGTAACTCTTTTTCAGGCTGCTCTAAAAACTACACCTACTGTTTAGCCAGACTCATTTCACCTCAGGGTGATATTATACACATCCCAGACTGTCACTGCGTAATAGCAGACTATTCTGATACAGGATTTTAAATTTAAACGCTTAAATATCCACATAAAGCTATATTTTAACACTGTTTCAGGCTGCTAATTAGAGCCATATTGTAAGTCTTTTTCAGGCTGCTCTACAAACGAAATCTCCTGTTTAGCCAGACTCATTTCACCTCAGGGTGATCCTATACACATCCCAGACTGTCACTGGGGAATATTGGACAATTCTGACATAGGATTTTGAAATTAAAGGCTTAATTGTCCACTCAAAACTATATTTTGGCTACATTTTGGCTGCTAATTAAAGACATACTGTAACTCTTTTTCAGGCTGCTCTAAAGACTAAACCTACTGTTTATCCAGACTCATTTCACCTCAGGGTGATATTATACACATGGTAGACTGTGACTGGGTAATATTGGAAAATTCTGATATAGGATTTTAAAATTAACGGCTTAAATGTCCACTCAAAGCTATATTTTGGCTACATTTTGGTTGCTAATTAAAGCCATATTGTAAGTCTTTTTCAGGCTGCTCTAAAAACGAAACCTCCTGTTTAGCCAGACTCATTTCACATCAGGGTGATATTATACACATGGTACACTGTCACTGGGTAATATTGGAAAATTCTGATATAGGATTTTAAAATTAAAGTCGAAAATGTCCACTTTAAGCTATATTTCAACTCTGTTTCAGGCTGCTAATTGAAGCCATACTGTAACTCTTTTTCAGGCTGCTCTAAAAACTAAAACCTACTGTTTAGCCAGACTCATTTCACCTCAGGGTGATATTATACACATCCCAGACTGTCACTGGGTAATATAAGATTTTTCTGATGTAGGATTTTAAAATTAAACGCTTAAATGTCCAATTAAAGCTATATTTTAACTCTGTTTCAAGCTGCTAATTAAAGCCGTACTGTAAATCTTTTTCAGGCTGCTCTAAAAATTAAACCTCATGTTTAGCCAGACTCATTTCACCTCAGGGTGATCGTATACACATCCCAGACTGTCACTGGGTAATATTGGACATTTCTGATATAGGATTTTAAAATTAAAGGCTTACATGTCCACTCAAAGCTATATTTTGGCTACATTTTGGCTGATAATTAAAGACATATTGTAACTCTTTTTCAGCCTGCTCTAAACACGAAACCTCCAGTTTAGCCAGACTCATTTCACCTCAGGGTGATCATATACACATCCCAGACTGTCACTGGGTAATATTGGACAATCCTGACATAGGACTTTAAAACTAAACGCTTAAATGTCCACTTAAAGCTATATTTCAACTCTGTTCCAGGCTGCTAATTGAAGCCATATTGTAAGTCTTTTTCAGGCTGCTCTAAAAACTAAACCTCCTGTTTTGCCAGACTCATTTCACCTCAGGGTGATCGTATACACATCCCAGACTGTCACTGGGTAATATCAGACTATTCTGATATAGGATTTTAAAATTAAAGGTGAAAATGTCCACTTAAAGCTATATTTCAACTCTGTTTCAGACTGCTAATTAAAGCCATACTGTAACTCTTTTTCATGCTGATCTAAAAACGAAACCTCCTGTTTAGCCAGACTCATTTCACCTCAGGGTGATATTATACACATCGTAGACTGTCACTGGGTATTATTGGACAATTCTGATATAGGATTCAAAAATTAAAGGCTTAAATGTCCACTCAAAACTATAGTTTGGCTACATTTTGGTTGCTAATTAAAGCCATATTGTAAGTCTTTTTCAGGCTGCTCTAAAAACGAAACCGCCTGTTTAGCCAGACTCATTTCAATACAAGGTGATATTATACACATCCCAGACTGTCGCCGGGTAATATCAGACTATTCTGATGTAGGATTTTAAAATTAAAGGCTTAAATGTCCACTTAAAGCTATATTTCAACTCTGTTTCAGACTGATAATTAAAGCCATACTGTAACTCTTTTTTAGCCTGCTCTAAACACAAAACCTCCTGTTTCGCCAGACTCATTTCACCTCAGGGTGATCCTATACACATCCCAGACTGTCACTGGGTAATATCAGACTATTCTGATATAGGATTTTAAAATTAAAGGCGAAAATGTCCACTTAAAGCTATATTTCAACTCTGTTTCAGAGTGCTAATTAAAGCCATACTGTAACTCTTTTTCATGCTGCTCTAAAAAGGAAACCTCCTGTTTAGCCAGACTCATTTCACCTCAGGGTGATCGTATACATATCCCAGACTGTCACTGCGTAATATTGGACAATTCTGATATAGCATTTTGAATTTAAAGGCTTAAATGTCCACTCAAAGCTATATTTTGGCTACATTTTGGCTGCTAATTGAAGACATACTGTAACTCTTTTTTCAGGCTGCTCTAAAAATTAAACCTCCTGTTTAGCCAGACTCAATTCACCTCAGCGTGATATTATACACATCCCAGACTGTCACTGCGTAATATCAGACTATTCTGATATAGGATTTTTAAATTAAACGCTTAAATGTCCACATAAAGCTATATTTCATCTCTGTTTCAGGCTGCTAATTAGAGCCATATTGTAAGTCTTTTTCAGGCTGCTCTAAAAACGAAACCTCCTATTTAGCCAGTCTCATTTCACCTCAGGGTGATATTATACACATCGTAGACTGTCACTGGGTAATATTGCACAATTGTGATATAGGATTTTGAAATTAAAGGCTTAAATGTTCACTCAAAGCTATATTTTGGCTACATTTTGGCTGCTAATTAAAGCCATATTGAAAGTCTTTTTCAGGCTGCTCTAAAAATGAAAACTCCTGTTTAGCCAGACTCGGTTCACCTCAGGGTGATCGTATACACATCCCAGACTGTCACTGGGTAATATCAGACTATTATAATATAGGATTTTAAAATTAAAGGATTAAATGTCCACATAAAGCTATATTTCAACTCTGTTTCTGGCTGCTAATTAAAGCCATACTGTGACTCTTTTTCAGGCTGCTCTAAAAACGAAACCTCCTGTTTAGCCAGACTCATTTCACCTCAGGGTGATACTATACATATAGTAGACTGCCACAGGGTAATATTGGACAATTCTAACAAAGGATTTTAAAATTAAAGGCTTAAATGTCCACATAAAGCTATATTTCAACTTTGTTTAAGGCTGCTAATTAAAGCCATACTGTAACTCTTTTTCAGGCTGCTCTAAAAACGAAACCTCCTGTTTAGCCAGACTCATTTCACCTCAGAGTGATACTATACATATAGTAGACTGCCACTGGGTAATATTGGAAAATTCTGACAAAGGATTTTAAAATTAAAGGCTTAAATGTCCACATAAAGCTATATTTCAACTCTGTTTAAGGCTGCTAATTAAAGCCATACTGTAACTCTTTTTCAGGCTGCTAATTAAAGCCATATTGTAACTCTTTTTCAGTCTGCTCTAAAAACGAAACCTCCTGTTTAGCCAGACTCATTTCACCTCAGGGTGATATTATACACATCATAGACTGTCAGTGGGTAATATTGGACAATTCTGATAAAGGATTTTAAAATGAAAGTGTTAAATGTCCACTTAAAGATAAATTTTAACTTTGTTTCAGGCTGCTAATTAAAGCCATACTGTAGCTCTTTTTAATGCTGCTCTAAAAACGAAACCTCCTGTTTATCCAGACTCATTTCACCTCAGGGTGATATTATACACATCGTAGACTGTCACTAGGTAATATTGGACAATTCTGATATAGGATTTTAAAATTAAAGGCTTAAATGTGCACTCAAAGCTATATTTTGGCTACATTTTGGCTGCTAATTAAAGCCATATTGAAAGTCTTTTTCAGGCTGATCTAAAAACGAAACCTCCTGTTTAGCCAGACTCATTTTACCTCAGGGTGATCGTATACATATCACAGACTGTCAATGGGTAATATTGGACAATTCTGATATAGGATTTTAAAATTAAAGGCTTAAATGTGCACTCAAAGCTATATTTTGGCTACATTTTGGCTGCTAATTAAAGCCATATTGAAAGTCTTTTTCAGGCTGCTCTAAAAATGAAAACTCCTGTTTAGCCAGACTCAGTTCACCTCAGGGTGATTGTATACACATCCCAGACTGTCACTGGGTAATATCAGACTATTATAATATAGGATTTTAAAATTAATGGATTAAATGTCCACATAAAGCTATATTTCAACTCTGTTTCTGGCTGCTAATTAAAGCCATACTGTAACTCTTTTTCAGGCTGCTCTAAAAACGAAACCTCCTGTTTAGCCAGACTCATTTCACCTCAGGGTGATACTATACATATAGTAGACTGCCACTGGGTAATATTGGACAATTCTGACAAAGGATTTTAAAATTAAAGGCTTAAATGTCCACATAAAGCTATATTTCAACTATGTTTAAGGCTGCTAATTAAAGCCATACTGTAACTCTTTTTCAGGCTGCTAATTAAAGCCATACTGTAGCTCTTTTTAATGCTGCTCTAAAAACGAAACCTCCTGTTTAGCCAGACTCATTTCACCTCAGGGTGATATTATACACATCGTAGACTGTCACTAGGTAATATTGGACAATTCTGATATAGGATTTTAAAATTAAAGGCTTAAATGTCCACTCAAAGCTATATTTTGGCTACATTGTGGCTGCTAATTAAAGCCATATTGAAAGTCTTTTTCAGGCTGATCTAAAAACGAAACCTCCTGTTTAGCCAGACTCATTTTACCTCAGGGTGATCGTATACATATCACAGACTGTCAATGGGTAATATTGGACAATTCTGATATAGGATTTTAAAATTAAAGGCTTAAATGTGCACTCAAAGCTATATTTTGGCTACATTTTGGCTGCTAATTAAAGCCATATTGAAAGTCTTTTTCAGGCTGCTCTAAAAATGAAAACTCCTGTTTAGCCAGACTCAGTTCACCTCAGGGTGATTGTATACACATCCCAGACTGTCACTGGGTAATATCAGACTATTATAATATAGGATTTTAAAATTAAAGGATTAAATGTCCACATAAAGCTATATTTCAACTCTGTTTCTGGCTGCTAATTAAAGCCATACTGTAACTCTTTTTCAGGCTGCTCTAAAAACGAAACCTCCTGTTTAGCCAGACTCATTTCACCTCAGGGTGATACTATACATATAGTAGACTGTCACTGCGTAATATTGGACAATTCTGACAAAGGATTTTAAAATTAAAGGCTTAAATGTCCACATAAAGCTATATTTCAACTCTGTTTAAGGCTGCTAATTAAAGCCATACTGTAACTCTTTTTCAGGCTGCTAATTAAAGCCATATTGTAACTCTTTTTCAGTCTTCTCTAAAAACGAAACCTCCTGTTTAGCCAGACTCATTTCACCTCAGGGTGATATTATACACATCATAGACTGTCAATGGGTAATATTGGACAATTCTGATATAGGATTCAAAAATTAAAGTCTTAAATGTCCACTCAAAACTATATTTTGGCTACATTTTGGCTGATAATTAAAGACATACTGTATCTCTTTTTCAGGCTGCTCTAAAGACTAAACCTACTGTTTAGCCAGACTCATTTCACCTCAGGGTGATATTATTCACATCGTAGACTATCACTGGGTAATATTGGACAATTCTGATACAGGATTTTAAAATTAAAGGCTTAAATGTCCACTTAAAGCTATATTTCAAGTCTGTTTCAGTCTGCTAATTAAAGCCATGTTGTAAGTCTTTTTCAGGCTGCTCTAAAAACGAAACATCCTGTTTAGCCAGTCTCATTTCACCTCAGGGTGATATTATACACATCGTAGACTGTCACTGGGTAATATTGGACAATTCTGATATAGGATTTTGAAATTAAAGGCTTAAATGTTCACTCAAAGCTATATTTTGGCTACATTTTGGCTGCTAATTAAAGCCATATTGAAAGTCTTTTTCAGGCTGCTCTAAAAATGAAAACTCCTGTTTAGCCAGACTCAGTTCACCTCAGGGTGATCGTATACACATCCCAGACTGTCACTGGGTAATATCAGACTATTATAATATAGGATTTTAAAATTAAAGGATTAAATGTCCACATAAAGCTATATTTCAACTCTGTTTCTGGCTGCTAATTAAAGCCATACTGTGACTCTTTTTCAGGCTGCTCTAAAAACGAAACCTCCTGTTTAGCCAGACTCATTTCACCTCAGGGTGATACTATACATATAGTAGACTGCCACTGGGTAATATTGGACAATTCTGACAAAGGATTTTAAAATTAAAGGCTTAAATGTCCACATAAAGCTATATTTCAACTCTGTTTAAGGCTGCTAATTAAAGCCATACTGTAACTCTTTTTCAGGCTGCTCTAAAAACGAAACCTCCTGTTTAGCCAGACTCATTTCACCTCAGAGTGATACTATACATATAGTAGACTGCCACTGGGTAATATTGGACAATTCTGACAAAGGATTTTAAAATTAAAGGCTTAAATGTCCACATAAAGCTATATTTCAACTCTGTTTAAGGCTGCTAATTAAAGCCATACTGTAACTCTTTTTCAGGCTGCTAATTAAAGCCATATTGTAACTCTTTTTCAGTCTGCTCTAAAAACGAAACCTCCTGTTTAGCCAGACTCATTTCACCTCAGGGTGATATTATACACATCGTAGACTGTCACTAGGTAATATTGGACAATTCTGATATAGGATTTTAAAATTAAAGGCTTAAATGTCCACTCAAAGCTATATTTTGGCTACATTGTGGCTGCTAATTAAAGCCATATTGAAAGTCTTTTTCAGGCTGATCTAAAAACGAAACCTCCTGTTTAGCCAGACTCATTTTACCTCAGGGTGATCGTATACATATCACAGACTGTCAATGGGTAATATTGGACAATTCTGATATAGGATTTTAAAATTAAAGGCTTAAATGTGCACTCAAAGCTATATTTTGGCTACATTTTGGCTGCTAATTAAAGCCATATTGAAAGTCTTTTTCAGGCTGCTCTAAAAATGAAAACTCCTGTTTAGCCAGACTCAGTTCACCTCAGGGTGATTGTATACACATCCCAGACTGTCACTGGGTAATATCAGACTATTATAATATAGGATTTTAAAATTAAAGGATTAAATGTCCACATAAAGCTATATTTCAACTCTGTTTCTGGCTGCTAATTAAAGCCATACTGTAACTCTTTTTCAGGCTGCTCTAAAAACGAAACCTCCTGTTTAGCCAGACTCATTTCACCTCAGGGTGATACTATACATATAGTAGACTGTCACTGCGTAATATTGGACAATTCTGACAAAGGATTTTAAAATTAAAGGCTTAAATGTCCACATAAAGCTATATTTCAACTCTGTTTAAGGCTGCTAATTAAAGCCATACTGTAACTCTTTTTCAGGCTGCTAATTAAAGCCATATTGTAACTCTTTTTCAGTCTTCTCTAAAAACGAAACCTCCTGTTTAGCCAGACTCATTTCACCTCAGGGTGATATTATACACATCATAGACTGTCAATGGGTAATATTGGACAATTCTGATATAGGATTCAAAAATTAAAGTCTTAAATGTCCACTCAAAACTATATTTTGGCTACATTTTGGCTGATAATTAAAGACATACTGTATCTCTTTTTCAGGCTGCTCTAAAGACTAAACCTACTGTTTATCCAGACTCATTTCACCTCAGGGTGATATTATTCACATCGTAGACTATCACTGGGTAATATTGGACAATTCTGATACAGGATTTTAAAATTAAAGGCTTAAATGTCCACTTAAAGCTATATTTCAAGTCTGTTTCAGTCTGCTAATTAAAGCCATGTTGTAAGTCTTTTTCAGGCTGCTCTAAAAACGAAACATCCTGTTTAGCCAGTCTCATTTCACCTCAGGGTGATATTATACACATCGTAGACTGTCACTGGGTAATATTGGACAATTCTGATATAGGATTTTGAAATTAAAGGCTTAAATGTTCACTCAAAGCTATATTTTGGCTACATTTTGGCTGCTAATTAAAGCCATATTGAAAGTCTTTTTCAGGCTGCTCTAAAAATGAAAACTCCTGTTTAGCCAGACTCAGTTCACCTCAGGGTGATCGTATACACATCCCAGACTGTCACTGGGTAATATCAGACTATTATAATATAGGATTTTAAAATTAAAGGATTAAATGTCCACATAAAGCTATATTTCAACTCTGTTTCTGGCTGCTAATTAAAGCCATACTGTGACTCTTTTTCAGGCTGCTCTAAAAACGAAACCTCCTGTTTAGCCAGACTCATTTCACCTCAGGGTGATACTATACATATAGTAGACTGCCACTGGGTAATATTGGACAATTCTGACAAAGGATTTTAAAATTAAAGGCTTAAATGTCCACATAAAGCTATATTTCAACTCTGTTTAAGGCTGCTAATTAAAGCCATACTGTAACTCTTTTTCAGGCTGCTCTAAAAACGAAACCTCCTGTTTAGCCAGACTCATTTCACCTCAGAGTGATACTATACATATAGTAGACTGCCACTGGGTAATATTGGACAATTCTGACAAAGGATTTTAAAATTAAAGGCTTAAATGTCCACATAAAGCTATATTTCAACTCTGTTTAAGGCTGCTAATTAAAGCCATACTGTAACTCTTTTTCAGGCTGCTAATTAAAGCCATATTGTAACTCTTTTTCAGTCTGCTCTAAAAACGAAACCTCCTGTTTAGCCAGACTCATTTCACCTCAGGGTGATATTATACACATCATAGACTGTCACTGGGTATTATTGGACAATTCTGATATAGGATTCAAAAATTAAAGGTGAAAATGTCCACTTAAAGCTATATTTCAACTCTGTTTCAGACTGCTAATTAAAGCCATACTGTAACTCTTTTTCATGCTGATCTAAAAACGAAACCTCCTGTTTAGCCAGACTCATTTCACCTCAGGGTGATATTATACACATCGTAGACTGTCACTGGGTATTATTGGACAATTCTGATATAGGATTCAAAAATTAAAGGCTTAAATGTCCACTCAAAACTATAGTTTGGCTATATTTTGGTTGCTAATTAAAGCCATATTGTAAGTCTTTTTCAGGCTGCTCTAAAAACGAAACCGCCTGTTTAGCCAGACTCATTTCAATACAAGGTGATATTATACACATCCCAGACTGTCGCCGGGTAATATCAGACTATTCTGATGTAGGATTTTAAAATTAAAGGCTTAAATGTCCACTTAAAGCTATATTTCAACTCTGTTTCAGACTGATAATTAAAGCCATACTGTAACTCTTTTTTAGCCTGCTCTAAACACAAAACCTCCTGTTTAGCCAGACTCATTTCACCTCAGGGTGATCCTATACACATCCCAGACTGTCACTGGGTAATATCAGACTATTCTGATATAGGATTTTAAAATTAAAGGCGAAAATGTCCACTTAAAGCTATATTTCAACTCTGTTTCAGAGTGCTAATTAAAGCCATACTGTAACTCTTTTTCATGCTGCTCTAAAAAGGAAACCTCCTGTTTAGCCAGACTCATTTCACCTCAGGGTGATCGTATACATATCCCAGACTGTCACTGCGTAATATTGGACAATTCTGATATAGCATTTTGAATTTAAAGGCTTAAATGTCCACTCAAAGCTATATTTTGGCTACATTTTGGCTGCTAATTGAAGACATACTGTAACTCTTTTTTCAGGCTGCTCTAAAAATTAAACCTCCTGTTTAGCCAGACTCACTTCACCTCAGCGTGATATTATACACATCCCAGACTGTCACTGCGTAATATCAGACTATTCTGATATAGGATTTTTAAATTAAACGCTTAAATGTCCACATAAAGCTATATTTCATCTCTGTTTCAGGCTGCTAATTAGAGCCATATTGTAAGTCTTTTTCAGGCTGCTCTAAAAACGAAACCTCCTGTTTAGCCAGTCTCATTTCACCTCAGGGTGATATTATACACATCGTAGACTGTCACTGGGTAATATTGCACAATTGTGATATAGGATTTTGAAATTAAAGGCTTAAATGTTCACTCAAAGCTATATTTTGGCTACATTTTGGCTGCTAATTAAAGCCATATTGAAAGTCTTTTTCAGGCTGCTCTAAAAATGAAAACTCCTGTTTAGCCAGACTCAGTTCACCTCAGGGTGATTGTATACACATCCCAGACTGTCACTGGGTAATATCAGACTATTATAATATAGGATTTTAAAATTAATGGATTAAATGTCCACATAAAGCTATATTTCAACTCTGTTTCTGGCTGCTAATTAAAGCCATACTGTAACTCTTTTTCAGGCTGCTCTAAAAACGAAACCTCCTGTTTAGCCAGACTCATTTCACCTCAGGGTGATACTATACATATAGTAGACTGCCACTGGGTAATATTGGACAATTCTGACAAAGGATTTTAAAATTAAAGGCTTAAATGTCCACATAAAGCTATATTTCAACTATGTTTAAGGCTGCTAATTAAAGCCATACTGTAACTCTTTTTCAGGCTGCTAATTAAAGCCATATTGTAACTCTTTTTCAGTCTGCTCTAAAAACGAAACCTCCTGTTTAGCCAGACTCATTTCACCTCAGGGTGATATTATACACATCATAGACTGTCAGTGGGTAATATTGGACAATTCTGATAAAGGATTTTAAAATGAAAGTGTTAAATGTCCACTTAAAGATATATTTTAACTTTGTTTCAGGCTGCTAATTAAAGCCATACTGTAGCTCTTTTTAATGCTGCTCTAAAAACGAAACCTCCTGTTTAGCCAGACTCATTTCACCTCAGGGTGATATTATACACATCGTAGACTTTCACTAGGTAATATTGGACAATTCTGATATAGGATTTTAAAATTAAAGGCTTAAATGTCCACTCAAAGCTATATTTTGGCTACATTGTGGCTGCTAATTAAAGCCATATTGAAAGTCTTTTTCAGGCTGATCTAAAAACGAAACCTCCTGTTTAGCTAGACTCATTTTACCTCAGGGTGATCGTATACATATCACAGACTGTCAATGGGTAATATTGGACAATTCTGATATAGGATTTTAAAATTAAAGGCTTAAATGTGCACTCAAAGCTATATTTTGGCTACATTTTGGCTGCTAATTAAAGCCATATTGAAAGTCTTTTTCAGGCTGCTCTAAAAATGAAAACTCCTGTTTAGCCAGACTCAGTTCACCTCAGGGTGATTGTATACACATCCCAGACTGTCACTGGGTAATATCAGACTATTATAATATAGGATTTTAAAATTAAAGGATTAAATGTCCACATAAAGCTATATTTCAACTCTGTTTCTGGCTGCTAATTAAAGCCATACTGTAACTCTTTTTCAGGCTGCTCTAAAAACGAAACCTCCTGTTTAGCCAGACTCATTTCACCTCAGGGTGATACTATACATATAGTAGACTGCCACTGCGTAATATTGGACAATTCTGACAAAGGATTTTAACATTAAAGGCTTAAATGTCCACATAAAGCTATATTTCAACTCTGTTTAAGGCTGCTAATTAAAGCCATACTGTAACTCTTTTTCAGGCTGCTAATTAAAGCCATATTGTAACTCTTTTTCAGTCTTCTCTAAAAACGAAACCTCCTGTTTAGCCAGACTCATTTCACCTCAGGGTGATATTATACACATCATAGACTGTCAATGGGTAATATTGGACAATTCTGATATAGGATTCAAAAATTAAAGTCTTAAATGTCCACTCAAAACTATATTTTGGCTACATTTTGGCTGATAATTAAAGACATACTGTATCTCTTTTTCAGGCTGCTCTAAAGAGTTTAGCCAGACTCATTTCACCTCAGGGTGATATTATTCACATCGTAGACTATCACTGGGTAATATTGGACAATTCTGATACAGGATTTTAAAATTAAAGGCTTAAATGTCCACTTAAAGCTATATTTCAAGTCTGTTTCAGTCTGCTAATTAAAGCCATGTTGTAAGTCTTTTTCAGGCTGCTCTAAAAACGAAACATCCTGTTTAGCCAGTCTCATTTCACCTCAGGGTGATATTATACACATCGTAGACTGTCACTGGGTAATATTGGACAATTCTGATATAGGATTCAAAAATTGAAGGCTTAAATGTTCACTCAAAGCTATATTTTGGCTACATTTTGGCTGAAAATTAAAGACATACTGTAGCTTTTTAAGCTGCTCTAAAAATGAAACCTCATGTTTAGCCAGACTCATTTCACCTCAGGGTGATCGTGTACACATAATTAAAGACATACTGTAACTATTTTTCAGGCTGCTCTAAAAATTAAACCTCCTGTTTAGCCAGACTCATTTCACCTCAGGGTGATCCTATACACATCCCAGACTGTCACTGCGTATTATCAGAATATTGTGATATAGGATTTTAAAATTAAAAGATTAAATGTCCACATTAAGCTATATTTCAACTCTGTTTCAGGCTGCTAATTAGAGCCATATTGTAAGTCTTTTTCAGGCTGCTCTAAAAATTAAACCTCCTGTTTAGCCAGACTCATTTCACCTCAGGGTGATATTATACAAATCCCAGACTGTCACTGCGTAATATCAGACTATTCTGATACAGGATTTTAAAACTAAAGTCTTAAATGTCCACTTAAAGCTATATTTCAACTCTGTTTCAGGCTGCTAATTAAAGCCATATTGTAAGTCTTTTTCAGGCTGCTCTAAAAACAAAACCTCCTGTTTTGCCAGACTCATTTCACCTCAGGGTGATCGTATACACATCCCAGACTGTCACTGCGTAATATTGGACAATTCTGATATAGGATTTTGAAATTAAAGGCTTAAATGTCCACTCAAAGCTATATTTTGGCTACATTTTGGCTGCTAATTGAAGACATACTGTAACTCTTTTTCAGGCTGCTCTAAAAATTAAACCTCCTGTTTAGCCAGACTCAATTCACCACATCGTGATATTATACACATCCCAGACTGTCACTGCATAAGATCAGATTATTCTGATATAGGATTTTAAAATTAAACGCTTAAATGTCCACATAAAGCTATATTTCAACTCTGTTTCAGGCTGCTAATTGAAGCCATACTGTAACTCTTTTTCAGGCTGCTCTAAAAACAAAACCACCTGTTTAGCCAGACTCCTTTCACCTCAGGGTGATTGTATACACATCCCAGACTTTCACTGGGTAATAACAGACTATTCTGATATATGATTTTAAAATTAAATGCTTAAATGTCTACTTAAAGCCATATTTCAACTCTTTTTCAGGCTGCTAATTAAAGACATACTGTGACTCTTTTTCAGGCTGATCTAAAAACGAAACCTCCTGTTAAGCCAGTCTCATTTCACGTCAGGGTGATATTATACACATCGTAGACTGTCACTGGGTAATATTGGACAATTCCGATATAGGATTTTAAAATTAAAGGCTTAAATGTCCACTCAAAGCTATATTTTGGCTACATATTGGCTGATAATTAAAGACATACTGTAACTCTTTTTCAGGCTGCTCTAAAAATTAAAACTCCTGTTTAGCCAGTCTCATTTCACCTCAGGGTGATATTATACACATCGTAGACTGTCACTGGGTAATATTGGACAATTCTGATATAGGATTTTGAAATTAAAGGCCTAAATTTTCACTCAAAGCTATATTTTGGCTACATTTTGGCTGATAATTAAAGACATACTGTAGCTTTTTTAAGGCTGCTCTAAAAATGAAACCTCCTGTTTAGCCAGACTCATTTCACCTCAGGGTTATATTATACACATCCCAGACTGTCACTGGGTAATATTGGACAATTCTGATATAGGATTTTAAAATTAAAGGCTTAAATGTCCACTCAAAGCTATATTTTGGCTACATTTTGGCTGATAATTAAAGTCATACTGTAACTCTTTTTCAGGCTGCTCTAAAAATTAAACCTCCTGTTTAGCCAGACTCATTTCACCTCAGGGTGATATTATACACATCCCAGACTGTCACTGCGTAATATCAGACTATTCTGATATAGGATTTTAAATTAAACGCTTAAATGTCCACATAAAGCTATATTTCATCTCTGTTTCAGGCTGCTAATTAGAGCCATATTGTAAGTCTTTTTCAGGCTGCTCTAAAAACGAAACCTCCTGTTTAGCCAGTCTCATTTCACCTCAGGGTGATATTATACACATCGTAGACTGTCACAGGGTAATATTGGACAATTCTGATATAGGATTTTAAAATTAAAGGCCTAAATGTTCACTCAAAGCTATATTTTGGCTACATTTTGGCTGATAATTAAAGACATACTGTAGATTTTTTAAGGCTGCTCTAAAAATGAAACATCCTGTTTAGCCAGACTCATTTCACCTCAGGGTGATATTATACACATCCCAGACTGTCACTGCGTAATATCAGAATATTCTGATACAGGATTTTAAATTTAAAGGCTTAAATGTCCACTCAAAGCTATATTTTGGCTACATTTTGGCTGATAATTAAAGACATACTGTAACTCTTTTACAGGCAGCTCTAAACACGAAACCTCCTGTTTAGCCAGACTCATTTCACATCAGGGTGATATTATACACATGGTAGACTGTCACTGGGTAATATTGGAAAATTCTGATATAGGATTTTAAAATTAACAGCTTAAATGTCCACTCAAAGCTATATTTTGGCTACATTTTGGTTGCTAATTAAAGCCATATTGTAAGTCTTTTTCAGGCTGCTCTAAAAACGAAACCTCCTGTTTAGCCAGTCTCATTTCACCTCAGGGTGATATTATACACATCGTAGAGTGTCACAGGGTAATATTGGACAATTCTGATATAGGATTTTAAAATTAAAGGCTTAAATGTTCACTCAAAGCTATATTTTGGCTACATTTTGGCTGATAATTAAAGACATACTGTAGCTTTTTTAAGGCTGCTCTAAAAATGAAACATCCTGTTTAGCCAGACTCATTTCACCTCAGGGTGATATTATACACATCCCAGACTGTCACTGCGTAATATCAGAATAATCTGATATAGGATTTTAAAATTAAATGCTTAAATGTCCACATAAAGCTATATTTCAACTCTGTTTCAGGATGCTAATTAGAGCCATATTATAAGTCTTTTTCAGGCTGCTCTAAAAAAACGAAATATCCTGTTTAGCCAGACTCATTTCACCTCAGGGTGATCGTATACACATCCCAGACTGTCACTGGGTAATATTGGACAATTCTGACAAAGGAATTTAAAATTAAACGCTTAAATGTCCACTCAAAGCTATATTTTGGCTAAATTTTGGCTTCTAATTAAAGCCATATTGTAACTCATTTTCAGGCTGCTCTAAAAATTAAACCTCCTGTTTAGCCAGACTCATTTCACATCAGTGTGATATTATACACATCCCAGACTGTCACTGCGTAATACCAGTCTATTCTGATATAGGATTTTAAAATTAAACGCTTAAATGTCCACATAAAGCTATATTTCAACTCTGTTTCAGGCTGCTAATAAAAGCCATACTGTAACTCTTTTTCAGGCTGCTCTAAAAATTAAACCTCCTGTTTAGCCAGACTCATTTCACCTTAGGGTGATCCTATACACATCCCAGACTGTCACTGGGTAATATCAGACTATTCTGATATAGGATTTTAAAATTAAAGGCGAAAATGTCCACTTAAAGCTATATTTCAACTCTGTTTCAGACTGCTAATTAAAGCCATACTGTAACTCTTTTTCATGCTGCTCTAAAAACGAAACCTCCCGTTTAGCCAGACTCATTTCACCTCAGGGTGATATTATACACATCGTAGACTATCACTGGGTAATATTGGACAATTCTGATATAGGATTCAAAAATTAAAGGCTTAAATGTCCACTCAAAACTATATTTTGGCTACATTTTGGCTGCTAATTAAAGACATACTGTAACTCTTTTTCAGGCTGCTCTAAAGACTAAACCTACTGTTTAGCCAGACTCATTTCACGTCAGGGTGATATTATACACATCGTAGACTGTCACTGGGTAATATTGGACAATTCTGATATAGGATTTTGAAATTAAAGGCCTAAATGTTCACTCAAAGCTATATTTTGGCTACATTTTGGCTGATAATTAAAGACATACTGTAGATTTTTTAAGGCTGCTCTAAAAATGAAACATCCTGTTTAGCCAGACTCATTTCACCTCAGGGTGATATTATACATATCCCAGACTGTCACTGCGTAATATCAGAATATTCTGATACAGGATTTTAAAATTAAAGGCTTAAATGTCCACTCAAAGCTATATTTTGGCTACATTTTGGCTGATAATTAAAGACATACTGTAGATTTTTTAAGGCTGCTCTAAAAATGAAACATCCTGTTTAGCCAGACTCATTTCACCTCAGGGTGATATTATACATATCCCAGACTGTCACTGCGTAATATCAGAATATTCTGATACAGGATTTTAAAATTAAAGGCTTAAATGTCCACTCAAAGCTATATTTTGGCTACATTTTGGTTGCTAATTAAAGCCATATTGTAAGTCTTTTTCAGGCTGCTCTAAAAACGAAACCTCCTGTTTAGCCAGTCTCATTTCACCTCAGGGTGATATTATACACATCGTAGACTGTCACAGGGTAATATTGGACAATTCTGATATAGGATTTTAAAATTAAAGGCTTAAATGTTCACTCAAAGCTATATTTTGGCTACATTTTGGCTGATAATTAAAGACATACTGTAGCTTTTTTAAGGCTGCTCTAAAAATGAAACATCCTGTTTAGCCAGACTCATTTCACCTCAGGGTGATATTATACACATCCCAGACTGTCACTGCGTAATATCAGAATAATCTGATATAGGATTTTAAAATTAAATGTTTAAATGTCCACATAAAGCTATATTTCAACTCTGTTTCAGGATGCTAATTAGAGCCATATTATAAGTCTTTTTCAGGCTGCTCTAAAAAAACGAAATATCCTGTTTAGCCAGACTCATTTCACCTCAGGGTGATCGTATACACATCCCAGACTGTCACTGGGTAATATTGGACAATTCTGACAAAGGACTTTAAAATTAAACGCTTAAATGTCCACTCAAAGCTATATTTTGGCTAAATTTTGGCTTCTAATTAAAGCCATATTGTAACTCATTTTCAGGCTGCTCTAAAAATTAAACCTCCTGTTTAGCCAGACTCATTTCACATCAGTGTGATATTATACACATCCCAGACTGTCACTGCGTAATACCAGTCTATT
Source organism: Zingel zingel (assembly GCA_023566125.1). Taxonomy (NCBI): domain Eukaryota; kingdom Metazoa; phylum Chordata; class Actinopteri; order Perciformes; family Percidae; genus Zingel; species Zingel zingel. The sequence continues at coordinate 13,763,308 of CM042323.1, forward strand.
CTGATATAGGATTTTAAAATTAAACGCTTAAATGTCCACATAAAGCTATATTTCAACTATGTTTCAGGCTGCTAATAAAAGCCATACTGTAAATCTTTTTCAGGCTGCTCTAAAAATTAAACCTCCTGTTTAGCCAGACTCATTTCACCTTAGGGTGATCCTATACACATCCCAGACTGTCACTGGGTAATATCAGACTATTCTGATATAGGATTTTAAAATTAAAGGCGAAAATGTCCACTTAAAGCTATATTTCAACTCTGTTTCAGACTGCTAATTAAAGCCATACTGTAACTCTTTTTCATGCTGCTCTAAAAACGAAACCTCCCGTTTAGCCAGACTCATTTCACCTCAGGGTGATATTATACACATCCCAGACTGTCACTGGATAATATTGGACAATTCTGATATATGATTTTAAAATTAAAGGCTTACATGTCCACTCAAAGCTATATTTTGGCTACATTTTGGCTGATAATTAAAGACATATTGTAACTCTTTTTAAGGCTGCTCTAAAAATTAAACCTCCTGTTTAGCCAGACTCATTTCACATCAGGGTGATCCTATACACATCCCAGACTGTCACTGGGTAATATCAGACTATTCTGATATAGGATTTTAAAATTAAAGGCGAAAATGTCCACTTAAAGCTATATTTCAACTCTGTTTCAGACTGCTAATTAAAGCCATACTGTAACTCTTTTTCATGCTGCTCTAAAAACGAAACCTCCCGTTTAGCCAGACTCATTTCACCTCAGGGTGATATTATACACATCGTAGACTATCACTGGGTAATATTGGACAATTCTGATATAGGATTCAAAAATTAAAGGCTTAAATGTCCACTCAAAACTATATTTTGGCTAGATTTTGGCTGCTAATTAAAGACATACTGTAACTCTTTTTCAGGCTGCTCTAAAGACTAAACCTACTGTTTAGCCAGACTCATTTCACGTCAGGGTGATATTATACACATCGTAGACTGTCACTGGGTAATATTGGACAATTCTGATATAGGATTTTGAAATTAAAGGCCTAAATGTTCACTCAAAGCTATATTTTGGCTACATTTTGGCTGGTAATTAAAGACATACTGTAACTCTTTTTCAGGCAGCTCTAAACACGAAACCTCCTGTTTAGCCAGACTCATTTCACATCAGGGTGATATTATACACATGGAAGACTGTCACTGGGTAATATTGGAAAATTCTGATATAGGATTTTAAAATTAACAGCTTAAATGTCCACTCAAAGCTATATTTTGGCTACATTTTGGTTGCTAATTAAAGCCATATTGTAAGTCTTTTTCAGGCTGCTCTAAAAACGAAAACTCCTGTTTAGCCAGTCTCATTTCACCTCAGGGTGATCGTATACACATCGTAGACTGTCAGAGGGTAATATTGGACAATTCTGATATAGGATTTTAAAATTAAAGGCTTAAATATCCACATTAAGCTATAATTCAACTCTGTTTCAGGATGCTAATTGAAGCCATACTGTAACTCTTTTTCAGGCTGCTCTAAAAACTACACCTACTGTTTAGCCAGACTCATTTCACCTCAGGGTGATCGTATACACATCCCAGACTGTCACTGGGTAATATAAGATTTTTCTGATATAGGTTTATAAAATTAAACGCTTAAATGTCCAATTAAAGCTATATTTTAACTCTGTTTCAAGCTGCTAATTAAAGCCATACTGTAACTCTTTTTCAGGCTGCTCTAAACACGAAACCTCCGGTTTAGCCAGACTCATTTCACCTCAGGGTGATCGTATACACATCCCAGACTGTCACTGGGTAATATTGGACAATTCTGACATAGGACTTTAAAATTAAAGGCTTAAATGTCCACTCAAAGCTATATTTTGGCTAAATTTTGGCTGCTAATTAAAGCCATATTGTAATTATTTTTCAGGCTGCTCTAAAAACTACACCTACTGTTTAGCCAGACTCTTTTCACGTCAGGGTGATCGTATACACATCCCAGACTGTCACTGGGTAATATTGGACAATTCTGATATAGGATTCAAAAATTAAAGGCTTAAATGTCCACTCAAAACTATATTTTGGCTACATTTTGGCTGCTAATTAAAGACATACTGTAACTCTTTTTCAGGCTGCTCTAAAGACTAAACCTACTGTTTAGCCAGACTCATTTCACGTCAGGGTGATATTATACACATCGTAGACTGTCACTGGGTAATATTGGACAATTCTGATATAGGATTTTGAAATTAAAGGCCTAAATGTTCACTCAAAGCTATATTTTGGCTACATTTTGGCTGATAATTAAAGACATACTGTAGATTTTTTAAGTCTGCTCTAAAAATGAAACATCCTGTTTAGCCAGACTCATTTCACCTCAGGGTGTTATTATACACATCCCAGACTGTCACTGCGTAATATCAGAATATTCTGATACAGGATTTTAAAATTAAAGGCTTAAATGTCCACTCAAAGCTATATTTTGGCTACATTTTGGTTGCTAATTAAAGCCATATTGTAAGTCTTTTTCAGGCTGCTCTAAAAACGAAACCGACTGTTTAACCAGACTCATTTCACCTCAGGGTGATCATATACACATTCCAGACTGTCTTTGGGTAATATCAGACTATTCTGATATACGATTTTAAAATAAAAGGCTTAAATATCCACATAAAGCTATATTTCAACTCTGTTTCAGGCTGCTAATTAGAGCCATATTGTAAGTCTTTTTCAGGCTGCTCTACAAACGAAATCTCCTGTTTAGCCAGACTCATTTCACCTCAGGGTGATCGTATACACATCCCAGACTGTCACTGGGGAATATTGGACAATTCTGACATAGGATTTTGAAATTAAAGGCTTAAATGTCCACTCAAAGCTATATTTTGGCTACATTTTGGCTGCTAATTAAAGACATACTGTAACTCTTTTTCAGGCTGCTCTAAAGACTAAACCTACTGTTTATCCAGACTCATTTCACCTCAGGGTGATATTATACACATGGTAGACTGTGACTGGGTAATATTGGAAAATTCTGATATAGGATTTTAAAATTAACGGCTTAAATGTCCACTCAAAGCTATATTTTGGCTACATTTTGGTTGCTAATTAAAGCCATATTGTAAGTCTTTTTCAGGCTGCTCTAAAAACGAAACCTCCTGTTTAGCCAGACTCATTTCACATTAGGGTGATATTATACACATGGTACACTGTCACTGGGTAATATTGGAAAATTCGGATATAGGATTTTAAAATTAAAGGCTTAAATGTCCACTCAAAGCTATATTTTGGCTACATTTTGGCTGCTAATTAAAGACATACTGTAACTCTTTTTCAGGCTGCTCTAAAGACTAAACCTCCTGTTTAGCCAGACTCAATTCACCTCAGGGTGATATTATACACATCCCAGACTGTCACTGGGTAATATAAGATTTTTCTGATATAGGATTATAAAATTAAACGCTTAAATGTCCAATTAAAGCTATATTTTAACTCCGTTTCAAGCTGCTAATTAAAGCCATACTGTAACTCTTTTTCAGGCTGCTCTAAACACGAAACCTCCGGTTTAGCCAGACTCATTTCACCTCAGGGTGATCGTATACACATCCCAGACTGTCACTGGGTAATATTGGACAATTCTGACATAGGACTTTAAAATTAAAGGCTTAAATGTCCACTCAAAGCTATATTTTGGCTAAATTTTGGCTGCTAATTAAAGCCATATTGTAATTATTTTTCAGGCTGCTCTAAAAACAAAACCTCCTGTTTAGCCAGACTCATTTCACCTCAGGGTGATCCTATACACATCCCAGACTGTCACTGGGTAATAACAGACTATTCTGATGTAGGATTTTAAAATTAAAGTCGAAAATGTCCACTTTAAGCTATATTTCACCTCTGTTTCAGGCTGCTAATTGAAGCCATACTGTAACTCTTTTTCAGGCTGCTCTAAAAACTAAAACCTACTGTTTAGCCAGACTCATTTCACCTCAGGGTGATCCTATACACATCCCAGACTGTCACTGGGTAATATCAGACTATTCTGATATAGGATTTTAAAATTAAAGGCGAAAATGTCCACTTAAAGCTATATTTCAACTCTGTTTCAGACTGCTAATTAAAGCCATACTGTAACTCTTTTTCATGCTGCTCTAAAAAGGAAAACTCCTGTTTAGCCAGACTCATTTCACCTCAGGGTGATCGTATACACATCCCAGACTGTCACTGCGTAATATTGGACAATTCTGATATAGCATTTTGAATTTAAAGGCTTAAATGTCCACTCAAAGCTATATTTTGGCTACATTTTGGCTGCTAATTGAAGACATACTGTAACTCTTTTTCAGTCTGCTCTAAAACTTAAACCTCCTGTTAAACCAGACTCATTTCACCTTAGGGTGATATTATACACATCCCAGACTGTCACTGCGTAATATCAGACGATTCTGATATAGGATTTTAAAATTAAAGGCTTAAATGTCCACTTAAAGCTATATTTCAACTCTGTTTCTGGCTGCTAATTAGAGCCATATTGTAAGTCTTTTTCAGGCTGCTCTAAAAACGAAACCTCCTATTTAGCCAGTCTCATTTCACCTCAGGGTGATATTATACACATCGTAGACTGTCACTGGGTAATATTGCACAATGCTGATATAGGATTTTGAAATTAAAGGCTTAAATGTTCACTCAAAGCTATATTTTGGCTACATTTTGGCTGCTAATTGAAGACATACTGTAACTCTTTTTCAGTCTGCTCTAAAACTTAAACCTCCTGTTAAGCCAGACTCATTTCACCTCAGGGTGATATTATACACATCCCAGACTGTCACTGCGTAATATCAGACTATTCTGATATAGGATTTTAAAATTAAAGGCTTAAATGTCCATTTAAAGCTATATTTCAACTCTGTTTCAGGCTGCTAATTAAAGCCATGTTGTAAGTCTTTTTCAGGCTGCTCTAAAAACAAAACCTCCTGTTTAGCCAGTCTCATTTCACCTCAGGGTGATATTATACACACCGTAGACTGTCACTGGGTAATATTGGACAATTCTGATATAGGATTGTAAAATTAAAGGCTTAAATGTCCACTCAAAGCTATATTTTGGCTACATATTGGCTGCTAATTGAAGCCATACTGTAACTCTTTTTCAGGCTGCTCTAAAAACTAAAACCTACTGTTTAGCCAGACTCATTTCACCTCAGGGTGATCCTATACACATCCCAGACTGTCACTGGGTAATATCAGACTATTCTGATATAGGATTTTAAAATTAAAGGCGAAAATGTCCACTTAAAGCTATATTTCAACTCTGTTTCAGACTGCTAATTAAAGCCATACTGTAACTCTTTTTCATGCTGCTCTAAAAAGGAAAACTCCTGTTTAGCCAGACTCATTTCACCTCAGGGTGATCGTATACACATCCCAGACTGTCACTGCGTAATATTGGACAATTCTGATATAGCATTTTGAATTTAAAGGCTTAAATGTCCACTCAAAGCTATATTTTGGCTACATTTTGGCTGCTAATTGAAGACATACTGTAACTCTTTTTCAGTCTGCTCTAAAACTTAAACCTCCTGTTAAACCAGACTCATTTCACCTTAGGGTGATATTATACACATCCCAGACTGTCACTGCATAATATCAGACGATTCTGATATAGGATTTTAAAATTAAAGGCTTAAATGTCCACTTAAAGCTATATTTCAACTCTGTTTCTGGCTGCTAATTAGAGCCATATTGTAAGTCTTTTTCAGGCTGCTCTAAAAACGAAACCTCCTATTTAGCCAGTCTCATTTCACCTCAGGGTGATATTATACACATCGTAGACTGTCACTGGGTAATATTGCACAATGCTGATATAGGATTTTGAAATTAAAGGCTTAAATGTTCACTCAAAGCTATATTTTGGCTACATTTTGGCTGCTAATTGAAGACATACTGTAACTCTTTTTCAGTCTGCTCTAAAACTTAAACCTCCTGTTAAGCCAGACTCATTTCACCTCAGGGTGATATTATACACATCCCAGACTGTCACTGCGTAATATCAGACTATTCTGATATAGGATTTTAAAATTAAAGGCTTAAATGTCCATTTAAAGCTATATTTCAACTCTGTTTCAGGCTGCTAATTAAAGCCATGTTGTAAGTCTTTTTCAGGCTGCTCTAAAAACGAAACCTCCTGTTTAGCCAGTCTCATTTCACCTCAGGGTGATATTATACACACCGTAGACTGTCACTGGGTAATATTGGACAATTCTGATATAGGATTGTAAAATTAAAGGCTTAAATGTCCACTCAAAGCTATATTTTGGCTACATATTGGCTGCTAATTGAAGCCATACTGTAACTCTTTTTCAGGCTGCTCTAAAAACTAAAACCTACTGTTTAGCCAGACTCATTTCACCTCAGGGTGATCCTATACACATCCCAGACTGTCACTGGGTAATATCAGACTATTCTGATATAGGATTTTAAAATTAAAGGCGAAAATGTCCACTTAAAGCTATATTTCAACTCTGTTTCAGACTGCTAATTAAAGCCATACTGTAACTCTTTTTCATGCTGCTCTAAAAAGGAAACCTCCTGTTTAGCCAGACTCATTTCACCTCAGGGTGATCGTATACACATCCCAGACTGTCACTGCGTAATATTGGACAATTCTGATATAGCATTTTGAATTTAAAGGCTTAAATGTCCACTCAAAGCTATATTTTGGCTACATTTTGGCTGCTAATTGAAGACATACTGTAACTCTTTTTCAGTCTGCTCTAAAACTTAAACCTCCTGTTAAACCAGACTCATTTCACCTTAGGGTGATATTATACACATCACAGACTGTCACTGCGTAATATCAGACTATTCTGATATATGATTTTAAAATTAAATGCTTAAATGTCTACTTAAAGCTATATTTCAACTCTGTTTCAGGCTGCTAATTAAAGACATACTGTGACTCTTTTTCAGGCTGATCTAAAAATTAAACCTCCTGTTTTGCCAGACTCATTTCACCTCATGGTGATATTATACACATTGTAGACTGTCACTGGGTAATATTGGACAATTCTGATATAGGATTGTAAAATTAAAGGCTTAAATGTCCACTTAAAGCTATATTTCAACTATGTTTCAGGCTGCTAATTAAAGCCATATTATAAGTCTTTTTCAGGCTGCTCTGAAAAGGAAACCTCCTGATTTGCCAGACTCATTTCACATCAGGGTGATCGTATACACATAATTAAAGACATACTGTAACTCTTTTTCAGGCTGCTCTAAAAATTAAACCTCCTGTTTAGCCAGAATCATTTCACCTCAGGGTGATATAATACACATCCCAGACTGTCACTGCATAATATCAGACTATTCTGATATAGGATTTTAAAATTAATCACTTAAATGTCCACATAAAGCTATATTTCATCTCTGTTTCAGGCTGCTAATTAAAGCCATACTGTAACTCTTTTTAAGGCTGCTAATTAAAGCCATATTGTAACTCTTTTTCAGGTTGCTCTAAAAACAAAACCTCCTGTTTAGCCAGACTCCTTTCACCTCAGGGTGATCGTATACACATCCCAGACTGTCACTGGGTAATATTGGAAAATTCTGATAAAGGATTTTGAAATTAAAGGCTTAAATGTCCACTCAAAGCTATATTTCAACTCTGTTTCAGGCTGCTAATTAGAACCATATTGTAAGTCTTTTTCAGGCTGCTCTAAAAACGAAACCTCCTGTTTTGCCAGACTCATTTCACCTCAGGGTGACATTATACACATCGTAGACTGTCACTGGTAATATCAGACTATTCTGATATAGGATTGTAAAATTAAAGGCTTAAATGTCCACATAAAGCTATATTTCAACTCTGTTTCAGGCTGCTAATTAAAGCCATATTGTAACTCTTTTTAAGGCTGCTAATTAAAGCCATATTGTAACTCTTTTTCAGGCTCCTCTAAAAACAAAACCTCCTGTTTAGCCAGATTCCTTTCACCTCAGGGTTATCGTATACACATCCCAGACTTTCACTGGGTAATATCAGACGATTCTGATATAGGATTTTAAAATTAAAGGCTTAAATGTCCACTTAAAGCTATATTTCAACTCTGTTTCTGGCTGCTAATTAAAACCATGTTGTAAGTCTTTTTCAGGCTGCTCTAAAAAGGAAACCTCCTGTTTTGCCAGACTCATTTCACCTCATGGTGATATTATACACATTGTAGACTGTCACTGGGTAATATTGGACAATTCTGATATAGGATTGTAAAATTAAAGGCTTAAATGTCCACTCAAAGCTATATTTTTTGGCTACATATTGGCTGATAATTAAAGACATACTGTAACTCTTTTTCAGGCTGCTCTAAAAATTAAACCTCCTGTTTAGCCAGACTCATTTCACCTCAGGGTTATATTATACACATCACAGACTGTCACTGCGTAATATCAGACTATTCTGATATATGATTTTAAAATTAAATGCTTAAATGTCTACTTAAAGCTATATTTCAACTCTGTTTCAGGCTGCTAATTAAAGACATACTGTGACTCTTTTTCAGGCTGATCTAAAAATTAAACCTCCTGTTTAGCCAGAATCATTTCACCTCAGGGTGATATAATACACATCCCAGACTGTCACTGCATAATATCAGACTATTCTGATATAGGATTTTAAAATTAAACACTTAAATGTCCACATAAAGCTATATTTCATCTCTGTTTCAGGCTGCTAATTAAAGCCATACTGTAACTCTTTTTAAGGCTGCTAATTAAAGCCATATTGTAACTCTTTTTCAGGTTGCTCTAAAAACAAAACCTCCTGTTTAGCCAGACTCCTTTCACCTCAGGGTGATCGTATACACATCCCAGACTGTCACTGGGTAATATTGGAAAATTCTGATAAAGGATTTTGAAATTAAAGGCTTAAATGTCCATTTAAAGCTATATTTCAACTCTGTTTCAGGCTGCTAATTAAAGCCATGTTGTAAGTCTTTTTCAGGCTGCTCTAAAAACGAAACCTCCTGTTTAGCCAGTCTCATTTCACCTCAGGGTGATATTATACACACCGTAGACTGTCACTGGGTAATATTGGACAATTCTGATATAGGATTGTAAAATTAAAGGCTTAAATGTCCACTCAAAGCTATATTTTGGCTACATATTGGCTGATAATTAAAGACATACTGTAACTCTTTTTCAGGCTGCTCTAAAAATTAAACCTCCTGTTTAGCCAGACTCATTTCACCTCAGGGTGATATTATACACATCACAGACTGTCACTGCGTAATATCAGACTATTCTGATATATGATTTTAAAATTAAATGCTTAAATGTCTACTTAAAGCTATATTTCAACTCTGTTTCAGGCTGCTAATTAAAGACATACTGTGACTCTTTTTCAGGCTGATCTAAAAATTAAACCTCCTGTTTTGCCAGACTCATTTCACCTCATGGTGATATTATACACATTGTAGACTGTCACTGGGTAATATTGGACAATTCTGATATAGGATTGTAAAATTAAAGGCTTAAATGTCCACTTAAAGCTATATTTCAACTATGTTTCAGGCTGCTAATTAAAGCCATATTATAAGTCTTTTTCAGGCTGCTCTGAAAAGGAAACCTCCTGATTTGCCAGACTCATTTCACATCAGGGTGATCGTATACACATAATTAAAGACATACTGTAACTCTTTTTCAGGCTGCTCTAAAAATTAAACCTCCTGTTTAGCCAGAATCATTTCACCTCAGGGTGATATAATACACATCCCAGACTGTCACTGCATAATATCAGACTATTCTGATATAGGATTTTAAAATTAATCACTTAAATGTCCACATAAAGCTATATTTCATCTCTGTTTCAGGCTGCTAATTAAAGCCATACTGTAACTCTTTTTAAGGCTGCTAATTAAAGCCATATTGTAACTCTTTTTCAGGTTGCTCTAAAAACAAAACCTCCTGTTTAGCCAGAATCCTTTCACCTCAGGGTGATCGTATACACATCCCAGACTGTCACTTCGTAATATTGGACAATTCTGATATAGCATTTTGAATTTAAACGCTTAAATGTCCACTCAAAGCTATATTTTGGCTACATTTTGGCTGCTAATTGAAGACATACTGTAACTCTTTTTCAGTCTGCTCTAAAACTTAAACCTCCTGTTAAGCCAGACTCATTTCACCTCAGGGTGATATTATACACATCCCAGACTGTCACTGCGTAATATCAGACGATTCTGATATAGGATTTTAAAATTAAAGGCTTAAATGTCCACTAAAAGCTATATTTCAACTCTGTTTCTGGCTGCTAATTAGAGCCATATTGTAAGTCTTTTTCAGGCTGCTCTAAAAACGAAACCTCCTATTTAGCCAGTCTCATTTCACCTCAGGGTGATATTATACACATCGTAGACTGTCACTGGGTAATAATGCAAAATGCTGATATAGGATTTTGAAATTAAAGGCTTAAATGTCCACTTAAAGCTATATTTCAACTCTGTTTCAGGCTGCTAATTAAAGCCATACTGTTACTCTTTTTCAGGCTGATCTAAAAATTAAACATCCTGTTTAGCCAGACTCATGTCACCTCAGGATGATATTATACACATTCCAGACTGTCACTGTGTAATATCAGACTATTCTGATGTAGGATTTTAAATGAAACGCTTAAATGTCCACATAAAGCTATATTTCATCTCTGTTTCAGGCTGCTAATTAGAGCCATATTGTAAGTCTTTTTCAGGCTGCTCTAAAAAGGAAACCTCCTGTTTTGCCAGACTCATTTCACCTCATGGTGATATTATACACATTGTAGACTGTCACTGGGTAATATTGGACAATTCTGATATAGGATTGTAAAATTAAAGGCTTAAATGTCCACTCAAAGCTATATTTTTTGGCTACATATTGGCTGATAATTAAAGACATACTGTAACTCTTTTTCAGGCTGCTCTAAAAATTAAACCTCCTGTTTTGCCAGACTCATTTCACCTCATGGTGATATGATACACATTGTAGACTGTCACTGGGTAATATTGGACAATTCTGATATAGGATTGTAAAATTAAAGGCTTAAATGTCCACTTAAAGCTATATTTCAACTATGTTTCAGGCTGCTAATTAAAGCCATATTATAAGTCTTTTTCAGGCTGCTCTGAAAAGGAAACCTCCTGATTTGCCAGACTCATTTCACATCAGGGTGATCGTATACACATAATTAAAGACATACTGTAACTCTTTTTCAGGCTGCTCTAAAAATTAAACCTCCTGTTTAGCCAGAATCATTTCACCTCAGGGTGATATAATACACATCCCAGACTGTCACTGCATAATATCAGACTATTCTGATATAGGATTTTAAAATTAAACACTTAAATGTCCACATAAAGCTATATTTCATTTCTGTTTCAGGCTGCTAATTAAAGCCATACTGTAACTCTTTTTAAGGCTGCTAATTAAAGCCATATTGTAACTCTTTTTCAGGTTGCTCTAAAAACAAAACCTCCTGTTTAGCCAGACTCCTTTCACCTCAGGGTGATCGTATACACATCCCAGACTGTCACTGGGTAATATTGGAAAATTCTGATAAAGGATTTTGAAATTAAAGGCTTAAATGTCCACTCAAAGCTATATTTCAACTCTGTTTCAGGCTGCTAATTAGAACCATATTGTAAGTCTTTTTCAGGCTGCTCTAAAAACGAAACCTCCTGTTTTGCCAGACTCATTTCACCTCAGGGTGACATTATACACATCGTAGACTGTCACTGGTAATATCAGACTATTCTGATATAGGATTGTAAAATTAAAGGCTTAAATGTCCACATAAAGCTATATTTCAACTCTGTTTCAGGCTGCTAATTAAAGCCATATTGTAACTCTTTTAAGGCTGCTAATTAAAGCCATATTGTAACTCTTTTTCAGGCTCCTCTAAAAACAAAACCTCCTGTTTAGCCAGACTCCTTTCACCTCAGGGTTATCGTATACACATCCCAGACTTTCACTGGGTAATATCAGACGATTCTGATATAGGATTTTAAAATTAAAGGCTTAAATGTCCACTTAAAGCTATATTTCAACTCTGTTTCTGGCTGCTAATTAAAACCATGTTGTAAGTCTTTTTCAGGCTGCTCTAAAAAGGAAACCTCCTGTTTTGCCAGACTCATTTCACCTCATGGTGATATTATACACATTGTAGACTGTCACTGGGTAATATTGGACAATTCTGATATAGGATTGTAAAATTAAAGGCTTAAATGTCCACTCAAAGCTATATTTTTTGGCTACATATTGGCTGATAATTAAAGACATACTGTAACTCTTTTTCAGGCTGCTCTAAAAATTAAACCTCCTGTTTAGCCAGACTCATTTCACCTCAGGGTTATATTATACACATCACAGACTGTCACTGCGTAATATCAGACTATTCTGATATATGATTTTAAAATTAAATGCTTAAATGTCTACTTAAAGCTATATTTCAACTCTGTTTCAGGCTGCTAATTAAAGACATACTGTGACTCTTTTTCAGGCTGATCTAAAAATTAAACCTCCTGTTTAGCCAGAATCATTTCACCTCAGGGTGATATAATACACATCCCAGACTGTCACTGCATAATATCAGACTATTCTGATATAGGATTTTAAAATTAAACACTTAAATGTCCACATAAAGCTATATTTCATCTCTGTTTCAGGCTGCTAATTAAAGCCATACTGTAACTCTTTTTAAGGCTGCTAATTAAAGCCATATTGTAACTCTTTTTCAGGTTGCTCTAAAAACAAAACCTCCTGTTTAGCCAGACTCCTTTCACCTCAGGGTGATCGTATACACATCCCAGACTGTCACTGGGTAATATTGGAAAATTCTGATAAAGGATTTTGAAATTAAAGGCTTAAATGTCCACTCAAAGCTATATTTCAACTCTGTTTCAGGCTGCTAATTAGAGCCATATTGTAAGTCTTTTTCAGGCTGCTCTAAAAACGAAACCTCCTGTTTTGCCAGACTCATTTCACCTCAGGGTGACATTATACACATCGTAGACTGTCACTGGTAATATCAGACTATTCTGATATAGGATTGTAAAATTAAAGGCTTAAATGTCCACATAAAGCTATATTTCAACTCTGTTTCAGGCTGCTAATTGAATCCATATTGTAACTCTTTTTAAGGCTGCTAATTAAAGCCATATTGTAACTCTTTTTCAGGCTGCTCTAAAAACAAAACCTCCTGTTTAGCCAGACTCCTTTCACCTCAGGGTGATCGTATACACATCCCAGACTTTCACTGGGTAATATCAGACTATTCTGATATAGGATTTTGAAATTAAAGGCTTAAATGTTCACTCACAGCTATATTTTGGCTACATTTTGGCTGCTAATTAAAGACATACTGTAACTCTTTTTCATGCTGCTCTAAAAATTAAACCTCCTGTTTAGCCAGACTCATTTCACCTCAGCGTGATATTATACACATCGTAGACTGTCACTGGGTAATATTGGACAATTCTGATATAGGATTTTGAAAGTAAAGGCTTAAATGTTCACTCAAAGCTATATTTTGGCTACATTTTGGCTGATAATTATAGACATACTGTAGATTTTTTTAAGGCTGCTCTAAAAACGAAACCTCCTGTTTAGCCAGACTAATTTCACCTCAGGGTGATCGTATACACATCCCATACTGTCACTGGGTAATATCAGACTATTCTGATATAGGATTTTAAAATTAAAGGATTAAATGACCACTGAAAGTTATATTTTGACTAGATTTTGGCTGCTAATTAAAGACATACTGTAACTCTTTTTCAGGCTGCTCTAAAAATTAAACCTCCTCTTTAGCCAGACTCATTTCACCTCAAGGTGATATTATACACATCCCAGACTGTCACTGCGTAATATCAGATGATTCTGATATAGGATTTTAAAATAAAAGGCTTAAATGTCCACTTAAAGCTATATTTCAACTCTGTTTCAGGCTGCTAGTTAAAGCCATATTGTAAGTCTTTTTCAGGCTGCTCTAAAAAGGAAACCTCCTGTTTTGCCAGATTCATTTCACCTCAAGGTGATCGTATACACATAATAAAAGACATATTGTAACTCTTTTTCAGGCTGCTCTAAAAATTAAACCTCCTGTTTAGCCAGACTCATTTCACATAAGTGTGATCGTATACACATCCCAGACGGTCACTGGGTAATATTGGACAATTCTGATATAGGATTTTAAAATTAAAGGCTTAAATGTCCACTCAAAGCTATATTTTGGCTACATTTTGGCTGATAATTAAAGACATACTGTAACTCTTTTTCAGGCTGCTCTGAAAATTAAACCTCCTGTTTAGCCAGACTCATTTCACCTCAGGGTGTTATTATACACATCCCAGACTGTCACTGCGTAATATCAGAATATTCTGATAAAGTATTTTAAAATTAAATGCTTAAATGTCCACATGAAGCTATATTTCAACTCTGTTTCAGGCTGCTAATTAAAGCCATGTTGTAAATCTTTTTCAGGCTGCTCTAAAAACGAAACCTCCTGTTTAGCCAGTCTCATTTGACCTCAGTGTGATATAATACACATCATAGACTGTCACTGGGTAATATTGGACAATTCTGATATAGGATTTTGAAATTAAAGGCTTAAATGTTCACTCAAAGCTATATTTTGGCTACATTTTGGCTGATAATTAAAGACATACTGTAGCGTTTTTAAGGCTGCTCTAAAAATGAAACCTCCTGTTTAGCCAGACACATTTCACCTCAGGGTGATATTATACACATCCCAGACTGTCACTGCGTAATATCAGAATATTCTGATATAGGATTTTAAAATTAAATGCTTAAATGTCCACATGAAGCTATATTTCAACTCTGTTTCAGGCTGCTAATTAAAGCCATGTTGTAAGTCTTTTTCAGGCTGCTCTAAAAACGAAACCTCCTGTTTAGCCAGTCTCGTTTCACCTCAGTGTGATATTATACACATCGTAGACTGTCACTGGGTAATATTGGACAATTCTGATATAGGATTTTGAAATTAAAGGCTTAAATGTTCACTCAAAGCTATATTTTGGCTACATGTTGGCTGATAATTAAAGACATACTGTAACTCTTTTTAAGGCTGCTAATTAAAGCCATATTGTAACTCTTTTTCAGGCTGCTCTAAAAACAAAACCTCCAGTTTAGCCAGACTCCTTTCACCTCAGGGTGATCGTATACACATCCCAGACTTTCACTGGGTTATATCAGACTATTCTGATATAGGATTTTAAAATGAAAGGCTTAAATGTCCACTTAAAGCTATATTTTAACTCTGTTTCAGGCTGCTAATTAAAGACATACTGTAACTCTTTTTCAGGCTGCTCTAAAAATTAAACCTCCTGTTTAGCCAGACTCATTTCACCTCAGGGTGATATTATACACATCCCAGACTGTCACTGCGTAATATCAGACGATTCTGATATAGGATTTTAAAATTAAAGACTTAAATGTCCACTTAAAGCTATATTTCAACTATATTTCAGGCTGCTAATTGAAGCCATATTTTAAGTTTTTTTCAGGCTGCTCTATAAATGAAACCTCCTGTTTTGCCAGACTCATTTCACCTCAGGGTGATCGTTTACACATAATTAAAGACATACTGTAACTCTTTTTCAGGCTGCTCTAAAAATTAAACCTCCTGTTTAGCCAGACTCATTTCACCTCAGGGTGATATTATACACATTGTAGACTGTAACTGGGTAATATTGGAGAATTCTGATATAGGATTGTAAAATTAAAGGCTTAAATGTCCACATGAAGCTATATTTCAACTCTGATTCAGGCTGCTAATTAAAGCCATACTGTAACTCTTTTTAAGGCTGCTAATTAAAGCCATATTGTAACTCTTTTTCAGGCTGCTCTAAAAACAAAACCTCCTGTTTAGCCAGACTCCTTTCACCTCAGGGTGATCCTATACACATCCCAGACTTTCAATGGGTTGTATCAGACTACTCTGATATAGGATTTTAAAATTAAAGGCTTAAATGTCCACTTAAAGCTATATTTCAACTCTGTTTCAGGCTGCTAATTAAAGACATGTTGTAAGTCTTTTTCAGGCTGCTCTAAAAATTAAACCTCCTGTTTAGCCAGACTCATTTCACCTCAGGGTGATATTATACACATTGTAGACTGTCACTGGGTAATATTGGACAATTCTGATATAGGATTGTAAAATTAAAGGCTTAAATGTCCACATGAAGCTATATTTCAACTCTGATTCAGGCTGCTAATTAAAGCCATACTGTAACTCTTTTTAAGGCTGCTAATTCAAGCCATATTGTAACTCTTTTTCAGGCTGCTCTAAAAACAAAACCTCCTGTTTAGCCAGACTCCTTTCACCTTAGGGTGATCCTATACACATCCCAGACTTTCAATGGGTTATATCAGACTACTCTGATATAGGATTTTAAAATTAAAGGCTTAAATGTCCACTTAAAGCTATATTTCAACTCTGTTTCAGGCTGCTAATTAAAGACATGTTGTAAGTCTTTTTCAGGCTGCTCTAAAAACGAAACCTCCTCTTTAGCCAGACTCATTTCACCTCAGGGTGATATTATACACATCGTAGACTGT
Source organism: Zingel zingel (assembly GCA_023566125.1). Taxonomy (NCBI): domain Eukaryota; kingdom Metazoa; phylum Chordata; class Actinopteri; order Perciformes; family Percidae; genus Zingel; species Zingel zingel. The sequence goes on from CM042323.1 coordinate 13,779,895, forward strand.
CACTGGGTAATATTGGACAATTCTGATATAGGATTTTAAAATTAAAGGCTTAAATGTCCACTCAAAGCTATATTTTGGCTACATTTTGGCTGATAATTAAAGACATACTGTAGCTTTTTTTAAGGCTGCTCTAAAAATGAAACCTCCTGTTTAGCCAGACTCATTTCACCTCAGGGTGATCGTATACACATCCCAGACTATCACTTGGTAATATCAGACTATTCTGATATAGGATTTTAAAAGTAAAGGATTAATTGTCCACTGAAAGTTATATTTTGGCTAGATTTTGGCTGCTAATTAAAGACATACTGTAACTCTTTTTCAGGCTGCTCTAAAAATTAAACCTCCTCTTTAGCCAGACTCATTTCACCTCAGGGTGATATTATACACATCGTAGACTGTCACTGGCTAATATTGGACAATTCTGATATAGGATTTTAAAATTAAAAGCTTAAATGTCCACTCAAAGCTATATTTTGGCTACATTTTGGCTGATAATTAAAGACATACTGTAACTCTTTTTCAGTCTGCTCTAAAAATTAAACCTCCTGTTAAGCTAGACTCATTTCACCTCAGGGTGATATTATACACATCCCAGACTGTCACTGCGTAATATCAGACGATTCTGATATATGATTTTAAAATTAAAGGCTTAAATATCCACTTAAATCTATATTTCAACTCTGTTTCATGCTGCTAATTAAAAGCATATTGTAAGTCTTTTTCAGGCTGCTCTAAAAAGGAAACCTCCTGTTTTGCCATACTCATTTCACCTCAGGGTGATATTATACACATTGTAGACTGTCACTGGGTAATATTGGACAATTCTGATATAGGATTGTAAAATTAAAGGCTTAAATGTCCACATGAAGCTATATTTCAACTCTGTTTCAGGCTGCTAATTAAAGCCATACTGTAACTCTTTTTAAGGCTGCTAATTAAAGCCATATTGTAACTCTTTTTCAGGCTGCTCTAAAAACAAAACCTCCAGTTTAGCCAGACTCATTTCACCTCAGGGTGATCGTTTACACATAAATAAAGACATACTGTAACTCTTTTTCAGGCTGCTCTAAAAATTAAACCTCCTGTTTAGCCAGACTCATTTCACCTCAGGGTGATATTATACACATTGTAGACTGTCACTGGGTAATATTGGACAATTCTGATATAGGATTGTAAAATTAAAGGCTTAAATGTCCACATGAAGCTATATTTCAACTCTGATTCAGGCTGCTAATTAAAGCCATATTGTAACTCTTTTTAAGGCTGCTAATTAAAGCCATATTGTAACTCTTTTTCAGGCTCCTCTAAAAACAAAACCTCCTGTTTAGCCAGACTCCTTTCACCTCAGGGTTATCGTATACACATCCCAGACTTTCACTGGGTAATATCAGACGATTCTGATATAGGATTTTAAAATTAAAGGCTTAAATGTCCACTTAAAGCTATATTTCAACTCTGTTTCTGGCTGCTAATTAAAACCATGTTGTAAGTCTTTTTCAGGCTGCTCTAAAAAGGAAACCTCCTGTTTTGCCAGACTCATTTCACCTCATGGTGATATTATACACATTGTAGACTGTCACTGGGTAATATTGGACAATTCTGATATAGGATTGTAAAATTAAAGGCTTAAATGTCCACTCAAAGCTATATTTTTTGGCTACATATTGGCTGATAATTAAAGACATACTGTAACTCTTTTTCAGGCTGCTCTAAAAATTAAACCTCCTGTTTAGCCAGACTCATTTCACCTCAGGGTTATATTATACACATCACAGACTGTCACTGCGTAATATCAGACTATTCTGATATATGATTTTAAAATTAAATGCTTAAATGTCTACTTAAAGCTATATTTCAACTCTGTTTCAGGCTGCTAATTAAAGACATACTGTGACTCTTTTTCAGGCTGATCTAAAAATTAAACCTCCTGTTTAGCCAGAATCATTTCACCTCAGGGTGATATAATACACATCCCAGACTGTCACTGCATAATATCAGACTATTCTGATATAGGATTTTAAAATTAAACACTTAAATGTCCACATAAAGCTATATTTCATCTCTGTTTCAGGCTGCTAATTAAAGCCATACTGTAACTCTTTTTAAGGCTGCTAATTAAAGCCATATTGTAACTCTTTTTCAGGTTGCTCTAAAAACAAAACCTCCTGTTTAGCCAGACTCCTTTCACCTCAGGGTGATCGTATACACATCCCAGACTGTCACTGGGTAATATTGGAAAATTCTGATAAAGGATTTTGAAATTAAAGGCTTAAATGTCCACTCAAAGCTATATTTCAACTCTGTTTCAGGCTGCTAATTAGAGCCATATTGTAAGTCTTTTTCAGGCTGCTCTAAAAACGAAACCTCCTGTTTTGCCAGACTCATTTCACCTCAGGGTGACATTATACACATCGTAGACTGTCACTGGTAATATCAGACTATTCTGATATAGGATTGTAAAATTAAAGGCTTAAATGTCCACATAAAGCTATATTTCAACTCTGTTTCAGGCTGCTAATTGAATCCATATTGTAACTCTTTTTAAGGCTGCTAATTAAAGCCATATTGTAACTCTTTTTCAGGCTGCTCTAAAAACAAAACCTCCTGTTTAGCCAGACTCCTTTCACCTCAGGGTGATCGTATACACATCCCAGACTTTCACTGGGTAATATCAGACTATTCTGATATAGGATTTTGAAATTAAAGGCTTAAATGTTCACTCACAGCTATATTTTGGCTACATTTTGGCTGCTAATTAAAGACATACTGTAACTCTTTTTCATGCTGCTCTAAAAATTAAACCTCCTGTTTAGCCAGACTCATTTCACCTCAGCGTGATATTATACACATCGTAGACTGTCACTGGGTAATATTGGACAATTCTGATATAGGATTTTGAAAGTAAAGGCTTAAATGTTCACTCAAAGCTATATTTTGGCTACATTTTGGCTGATAATTATAGACATACTGTAGATTTTTTTAAGGCTGCTCTAAAAACGAAACCTCCTGTTTAGCCAGACTAATTTCACCTCAGGGTGATCGTATACACATCCCATACTGTCACTGGGTAATATCAGACTATTCTGATATAGGATTTTAAAATTAAAGGATTAAATGACCACTGAAAGTTATATTTTGACTAGATTTTGGCTGCTAATTAAAGACATACTGTAACTCTTTTTCAGGCTGCTCTAAAAATTAAACCTCCTCTTTAGCCAGACTCATTTCACCTCAAGGTGATATTATACACATCCCAGACTGTCACTGCGTAATATCAGATGATTCTGATATAGGATTTTAAAATAAAAGGCTTAAATGTCCACTTAAAGCTATATTTCAACTCTGTTTCAGGCTGCTAGTTAAAGCCATATTGTAAGTCTTTTTCAGGCTGCTCTAAAAAGGAAACCTCCTGTTTTGCCAGATTCATTTCACCTCAAGGTGATCGTATACACATAATAAAAGACATATTGTAACTCTTTTTCAGGCTGCTCTAAAAATTAAACCTCCTGTTTAGCCAGACTCATTTCACATAAGTGTGATCGTATACACATCCCAGACGGTCACTGGGTAATATTGGACAATTCTGATATAGGATTTTAAAATTAAAGGCTTAAATGTCCACTCAAAGCTATATTTTGGCTACATTTTGGCTGATAATTAAAGACATACTGTAACTCTTTTTCAGGCTGCTCTGAAAATTAAACCTCCTGTTTAGCCAGACTCATTTCACCTCAGGGTGTTATTATACACATCCCAGACTGTCACTGCGTAATATCAGAATATTCTGATAAAGTATTTTAAAATTAAATGCTTAAATGTCCACATGAAGCTATATTTCAACTCTGTTTCAGGCTGCTAATTAAAGCCATGTTGTAAATCTTTTTCAGGCTGCTCTAAAAACGAAACCTCCTGTTTAGCCAGTCTCATTTGACCTCAGTGTGATATAATACACATCATAGACTGTCACTGGGTAATATTGGACAATTCTGATATAGGATTTTGAAATTAAAGGCTTAAATGTTCACTCAAAGCTATATTTTGGCTACATTTTGGCTGATAATTAAAGACATACTGTAGCGTTTTTAAGGCTGCTCTAAAAATGAAACCTCCTGTTTAGCCAGACACATTTCACCTCAGGGTGATATTATACACATCCCAGACTGTCACTGCGTAATATCAGAATATTCTGATATAGGATTTTAAAATTAAATGCTTAAATGTCCACATGAAGCTATATTTCAACTCTGTTTCAGGCTGCTAATTAAAGCCATGTTGTAAGTCTTTTTCAGGCTGCTCTAAAAACGAAACCTCCTGTTTAGCCAGTCTCGTTTCACCTCAGTGTGATATTATACACATCGTAGACTGTCACTGGGTAATATTGGACAATTCTGATATAGGATTTTGAAATTAAAGGCTTAAATGTTCACTCAAAGCTATATTTTGGCTACATGTTGGCTGATAATTAAAGACATACTGTAACTCTTTTTAAGGCTGCTAATTAAAGCCATATTGTAACTCTTTTTCAGGCTGCTCTAAAAACAAAACCTCCAGTTTAGCCAGACTCCTTTCACCTCAGGGTGATCGTATACACATCCCAGACTTTCACTGGGTTATATCAGACTATTCTGATATAGGATTTTAAAATGAAAGGCTTAAATGTCCACTTAAAGCTATATTTTAACTCTGTTTCAGGCTGCTAATTAAAGACATACTGTAACTCTTTTTCAGGCTGCTCTAAAAATTAAACCTCCTGTTTAGCCAGACTCATTTCACCTCAGGGTGATATTATACACATCCCAGACTGTCACTGCGTAATATCAGACGATTCTGATATAGGATTTTAAAATTAAAGACTTAAATGTCCACTTAAAGCTATATTTCAACTATATTTCAGGCTGCTAATTGAAGCCATATTTTAAGTTTTTTTCAGGCTGCTCTATAAATGAAACCTCCTGTTTTGCCAGACTCATTTCACCTCAGGGTGATCGTTTACACATAATTAAAGACATACTGTAACTCTTTTTCAGGCTGCTCTAAAAATTAAACCTCCTGTTTAGCCAGACTCATTTCACCTCAGGGTGATATTATACACATTGTAGACTGTAACTGGGTAATATTGGAGAATTCTGATATAGGATTGTAAAATTAAAGGCTTAAATGTCCACATGAAGCTATATTTCAACTCTGATTCAGGCTGCTAATTAAAGCCATACTGTAACTCTTTTTAAGGCTGCTAATTAAAGCCATATTGTAACTCTTTTTCAGGCTGCTCTAAAAACAAAACCTCCTGTTTAGCCAGACTCCTTTCACCTCAGGGTGATCCTATACACATCCCAGACTTTCAATGGGTTGTATCAGACTACTCTGATATAGGATTTTAAAATTAAAGGCTTAAATGTCCACTTAAAGCTATATTTCAACTCTGTTTCAGGCTGCTAATTAAAGACATGTTGTAAGTCTTTTTCAGGCTGCTCTAAAAATTAAACCTCCTGTTTAGCCAGACTCATTTCACCTCAGGGTGATATTATACACATTGTAGACTGTCACTGGGTAATATTGGACAATTCTGATATAGGATTGTAAAATTAAAGGCTTAAATGTCCACATGAAGCTATATTTCAACTCTGATTCAGGCTGCTAATTAAAGCCATACTGTAACTCTTTTTAAGGCTGCTAATTCAAGCCATATTGTAACTCTTTTTCAGGCTGCTCTAAAAACAAAACCTCCTGTTTAGCCAGACTCCTTTCACCTTAGGGTGATCCTATACACATCCCAGACTTTCAATGGGTTATATCAGACTACTCTGATATAGGATTTTAAAATTAAAGGCTTAAATGTCCACTTAAAGCTATATTTCAACTCTGTTTCAGGCTGCTAATTAAAGACATGTTGTAAGTCTTTTTCAGGCTGCTCTAAAAACGAAACCTCCTCTTTAGCCAGACTCATTTCACCTCAGGGTGATATTATACACATCGTAGACTGTCACTGGGTAATATTGGACAATTCTGATATAGGATTTTAAAATTAAAGGCTTAAATGTCCACTCAAAGCTATATTTTGGCTACATTTTGGCTGATAATTAAAGACATACTGTAGCTTTTTTTAAGGCTGCTCTAAAAATGAAACCTCCTGTTTAGCCAGACTCATTTCACCTCAGGGTGATCGTATACACATCCCAGACTATCACTTGGTAATATCAGACTATTCTGATATAGGATTTTAAAAGTAAAGGATTAATTGTCCACTGAAAGTTATATTTTGGCTAGATTTTGGCTGCTAATTAAAGACATACTGTAACTCTTTTTCAGGCTGCTCTAAAAATTAAACCTCCTCTTTAGCCAGACTCATTTCACCTCAGGGTGATATTATACACATCGTAGACTGTCACTGGCTAATATTGGACAATTCTGATATAGGATTTTAAAATTAAAAGCTTAAATGTCCACTCAAAGCTATATTTTGGCTACATTTTGGCTGATAATTAAAGACATACTGTAACTCTTTTTCAGTCTGCTCTAAAAATTAAACCTCCTGTTAAGCTAGACTCATTTCACCTCAGGGTGATATTATACACATCCCAGACTGTCACTGCGTAATATCAGACGATTCTGATATATGATTTTAAAATTAAAGGCTTAAATATCCACTTAAATCTATATTTCAACTCTGTTTCATGCTGCTAATTAAAAGCATATTGTAAGTCTTTTTCAGGCTGCTCTAAAAAGGAAACCTCCTGTTTTGCCATACTCATTTCACCTCAGGGTGATATTATACACATTGTAGACTGTCACTGGGTAATATTGGACAATTCTGATATAGGATTGTAAAATTAAAGGCTTAAATGTCCACATGAAGCTATATTTCAACTCTGTTTCAGGCTGCTAATTAAAGCCATACTGTAACTCTTTTTAAGGCTGCTAATTAAAGCCATATTGTAACTCTTTTTCAGGCTGCTCTAAAAACAAAACCTCCAGTTTAGCCAGACTCATTTCACCTCAGGGTGATCGTTTACACATAAATAAAGACATACTGTAACTCTTTTTCAGGCTGCTCTAAAAATTAAACCTCCTGTTTAGCCAGACTCATTTCACCTCAGGGTGATATTATACACATTGTAGACTGTCACTGGGTAATATTGGACAATTCTGATATAGGATTGTAAAATTAAAGGCTTAAATGTCCACATGAAGCTATATTTCAACTCTGATTCAGGCTGCTAATTAAAGCCATATTGAAACTCTTTTTCAGGCTGCTCTAAAAACAAAACCTCCTGTTTAGCCAGACTCCTTTCACCTCAGGGTGATCCTATACACATCCCAGACTTTCAATGGGTTATATCAGACTACTCTGATATAGGATTTTAAAATTAAAGGCTTAAATGTCCACTTAAAGCTATATTTCAACTCTGTTTCAGACTGCTAATTAAAGACATGTTGTAAGTCTTTTTCATGCTGCTCTAAAAACGAAACCTCCTGTTTAGCCAGTCTCATTTCACCTCAGTGTGATATTATACACATCGTAGACTGTCACTGGGTAATATTGGACAATTCTGATATAGGATTGTAAAATTAAAGGCTTAAATGTCCACATGAAGCTATATTTCAACTCTGATTCAGGCTGCTAATTAAAGCCATACTGTAACTCTTTTTAAGGCTGCTAATTAAAGCCATATTGTAACTCTTTTTAAGGCTGCTCTAAAAACAAAACCTCCTGTTTAGCCAGACTCCTTTCACCTCAGGGTGATCCTATACACATCCCAGACTTTCAATGGGTTATATCAGACTACTCTGATATAGGATTTTAAAATTAAAGGCTTAAATGTCCACTTAAAGCTATATTTCAACTCTGTTTCAGACTGCTAATTAAAGACATGTTGTAAGTCTTTTTCATGCTGCTCTAAAAACGAAACCTCCTGTTTAGCCAGTCTCATTTCACCTCAGTGTGATATTATACACATCGTAGACTGTCACTGGGTAATATTGGACAATTCTGATATAGGATTTTGAAATTAAAGGCTTAAATGTTCACTCAAAGCTATATTTTGGCTACATTTTGGCTGATAATTAAAGACATACTGTAGCTTTTTTAAGGCTGCTCTAAAAATGAAACCTCCTGTTAAGCCAGACTAATTTCACCTCAGGGTGATCGTATACACATCCCAGACTGTCACTGGGTAATATCAGACTATTCTGATATAGGATTTTAAAATTAAAGGATTAAATGTCCACTGAAAGTTATATTTTGGCTAGATTTTGGCTGCTAATTAAAGACATACTGTAACTCTTTTTCAGGCTGCTCTAAAAATTAAACCTCCTCTTTAGCCAGACTCATTTCACCTCAGGGTGATATTATACACATCCCAGACTGTCACTGCGTAATATCAGATGATTCTGATATAGGATTTTAAAATAAAAGGCTTAAATGTCCACATAAAGCTATATTTCAACTCTGTTTCAGGATGCTAATTAGAGCCATATTGTAAGTCTTTTTCAGGCTGCTCTAAAAACGAAACCTCCTGTTTAGCCAGACTCATTTCACCTCAGTGTGATATTATACACATTGTAGACTGTCACTGGGTAATATTGGACAATTCTGATATAGGATTGTAAAATTAAAGGCTTAAATGTCCACATGAAGCTATATTTCAACTCTGATTCAGGCTGCTAATTAAAGGCATACTGTAACTCTTTTTAAGGCTGCTAATTCAAGCCATATTGTAACTCTTTTTCAGGCTGCTCTAAAAACAAAACCTCCTGTTTAGCCAGACTCCTTTCACCTTAGGGTGATCCTATACACATCCCAGACTTTCAATGGGTTATATCAGACTACTCTGATATAGGATTTTAAAATTAAAGGCTTAAATGTCCACTTAAAGCTATATTTCAACTATGTTTCAGGCTGCTAATTAAAGACATGTTGTAAGTCTTTTTCAGGCTGCTCTAAAAACGAAACCTCCTCTTTAGCCAGACTCATTTCACCTCAGGGTGATATTATACACATCGTAGACTGTCACTGGGTAATATTGGACAATTCTGATATAGGATTTTAAAATTAAAGGCTTAAATGTCCACTCAAAGCTATATTTTGGCTACATTTTGGCTGATAATTAAAGACATACTGTAACTCTTTTTCAGTCTGCTCTAAAAATTAAACCTCCTGTTAAGCCAGACTCATTTCACCTCAGGGTGATATTATACACATCCCAGACTGTCACTGCATAATATCAGACGATTCTGATATAGGATTTTAAAATTAAAGGCTTAAATATCCACTTAAATCTATATTTCAACTCTGTTTCAGGCTGCTAATTAAAAACATATTGTAAGTCTTTTTCAGGCTGCTCTAAAAAGGAAATCTCCTGTTTTGCCAGACTCATTTCACCTCAGGGTGATATTATACACATTGTAGACTGTCACTGGGTAATATTGGACAATTCTGATATAGGATTGTTAAATTAAAGGCTTAAATGTCCAAATGAAGCTATATTTCAACTCTGTTTCAGGCTGCTAATTAAAGCCATACTGTAACTCTTTTTAAGGCTGCTAATTAAAGCCATATTGTAACTCTTTTTCAGGCTGCTCTAAAAACAAAACCTCCAGTTTAGCCAGACTCCTTTCACCTCAGGGTGATCGTATACACATCCCAGACTTTCACTGGGTTATATCAGACTATTCTGATATAGGATTTTAAAATGAAAGGCTTAAATGTCCACTTAAAGCTATATTTTAACTCTGTTTCAGGCTGCTAATTAAAGACATACTGTAACTCTTTTTCAGGCTGCTCTAAAAATTAAACCTCCTGTTTAGCCAGACTCATTTCACGTCAGGGTGATATTATACACATCCCAGACTGTCACTGCGTAATATCAGACGATTCTGATATAGGATTTTAAAATTAAAGACTTAAATGTCCACTTAAAGCTATATTTCAACTATATTTCAGGCTGCTAATTGAAGCCATATTGTAAGTTTTTTTCAGGCTGCTCTAAAAATGAAACCTCCTGTTTTGCCAGACTCATTTCACCTCAGGGTGATCGTTTACACATAATTAAAGACATACTGTAACTCTTTTTCAGGCTGCTCTAAAAATTAAACCTCCTGTTTAGCCAGACTCATTTCACCTCAGGGTGATATTATACACATCGTAGACTGTCACTTTGTAATATTGGACAATTCTGATATAGAATTTTAAAATTAAAGGCTTAAATGTCCACTTAAAGCTATATTTCAACTCTGTTTCAGGCTGCTAATTAAAGACATGTTGTAAGTCTTTTTCAGGCTGCTCTAAAAACGAAACCTCCTGTTTAGCCAGTCTCATTTCACCTCAGTGTGATATTATACACATCGTAGACTGTCACTGGGTAATATTGGACAATTCTGATATAGGATTTTGAAATTAAAGGCTTAAATGTTCACTCAAAGCTATATTTTGGCTACATTTTGGCTGATAATTAAAGACATACTGTAGCTTTTTTAAGGCTGCTCTAAAAATGAAACCTCCTGTTTAGCCAGACTCATTTCACCTCAGGGTGATCGTATACACATCCCAGACTATCACTTGGTAATATCAGACTATTCTGATATAGGATTTTAAAAGTAAAGGATTAATTGTCCACTGAAAGTTATATTTTGGCTAGATTTTGGCTGCTAATTAAAGACATACTGTAACTCTTTTTCAGGCTGCTCTAAAAATTAAACCTCCTCTTTAGCCAGACTCATTTCACCTCAGGGTGATATTATACACATCGTAGACTGTCACTTTGTAATATTGGACAATTCTGATATAGAATTTTAAAATTAAAGGCTTAAATGTCCACTTAAAGCTATATTTCAACTCTGTTTCAGGCTGCTAATTAAAGACATGTTGTAAGTCTTTTTCAGGCTGCTCTAAAAACGAAACCTCCTGTTTAGCCAGTCTCATTTCACCTCAGTGTGATATTATACACATCGTAGACTGTCACTGGGTAATATTGGACAATTCTGATATAGGATTTTGAAATTAAAGGCTTAAATGTTCACTCAAAGCTATATTTTGGCTACATTTTGGCTGATAATTAAAGACATACTGTAGCTTTTTTAAGGCTGCTCTAAAAATGAAACCTCCTGTTTAGCCAGACTCATTTCACCTCAGGGTGATCGTATACACATCCCAGACTATCACTTGGTAATATCAGACTATTCTGATATAGGATTTTAAAAGTAAAGGATTAATTGTCCACTGAAAGTTATATTTTGGCTAGATTTTGGCTGCTAATTAAAGACATACTGTAACTCTTTTTCAGGCTGCTCTAAAAATTAAACCTCCTCTTTAGCCAGACTCATTTCACCTCAGGGTGATATTATACACATCGTAGACTGTCACTGGCTAATATTGGACAACTCTGATATAGGATTTTAAAATTAAAAGCTTAAATGTCCACTCAAAGCTATATTTTGGCTACATTGTGGCTGATAATTAAAGACATACTGTAACTCTTTTTCAGTCTGCTCTAAAAATTAAACCTCCTGTTAAGCCAGACTCATTTCACCTCAGGGTGATATTATACACATCCCAGACTGTCACTGCGTAATATCAGACGATTCTGATATAGGATTTTAAAATTAAAGGCTTAAATATCCACTTAAATCTATATTTCAACTCTGTTTCATGCTGCTAATTAAAAGCATATTGTAAGTCTTTTTCAGGCTGCTCTAAAAAGGAAACCTCCTGTTTTGCCATACTCATTTCACCTCAGGGTGATATTATACGCATTGTAGACTGTCACTGGGTAATATTGGACAATTCTGATATAGGATTGTAAAATTAAAGGCTTAAATGTCCACATGAAGCTATATTTCAACTCTGTTTCAGGCTGCTAATTAAAGCCATACTGTAACTCTTTTTAAGGCTGCTAATTAAAGCCATATTGTAACTCTTTTTCAGGCTGCTCTAAAAACAAAACCTCCAGTTTAGCCAGACTCCTTTCACCTCAGGGTGATCGTATACACATCCCAGACTTTCACTGGGTTATATCAGACTATTCTGATATAGGATTTTAAAATGAAAGGCTTAAATGTCCACTTAAAGCTATATTTTAACTCTGTTTCAGGCTACTAATTAAATACATACTGTAACTCTTTTTCAGGCTGCTCTAAAAATTAAACCTCCTGTTTAGCCAGACTCATTTCACCTCAGGGTGATATTATCCACATCCCAGATTGTCACTGCGTAATATCAGACGATTCTGATATAGGATTTTAAAATTAAAGGCTTAAATGTCCACTTAAAGCTATATTTCAACTATATTTCAGGCTGTTAATTAAAGCCATATTGTAAGTTTTTTCAGGCTGCTCTAAAAATGAAACCTCCTGTTTTGCCAGACTCATTTCACCTCAGGGTGATCGTTTACACATAATTAAAGACATACTGTAACTCTTTTTCAGGCTGCTCTAAAAACAAAACCTCCTGTTTAGCCAGACTCCTTTCACCTCAGGGTGATCCTATACACATCCCAGACTTTCAATGGGTTATATCAGACTACTCTGATATAGGATTTTAAAATTAAAGGCTTAAATGTCCACTTAAAGCTATATTTCAACTCTGTTTCAGGCTGCTAATTAAAGACATGTTGTAAGTCTTTTTCAGGCTGCTCTAAAAACGAAACCTCCTGTTTAGCCAGTCTCATTTCACCTCAGTGTGATATTATACACATCGTAGACTGTCACTGGGTAATATTGGACAATTCTGATATAGGATTTTGAAATTAAAGGCTTAAATTTCCACTTAAAGCTATATTTCAACTCTGTTTCAGGCTGCTAGTTAAAGCCATATTGTAAGTCTTTTTCAGGCTGCTCTAAAAAGGAAACCTCCTGTTTTGCCAGACTCATTTCACATAAGTGTGATCGTATACACATCCCAGACTGTCACTGGGTAATATTGGGCAATTCTGATATAGGATTTTGAAATTAAAGGCTTAAATGTCCACTCAAAGCTATATTTTGGCTACATTTTGGCTGCTAATTAAAGACATACTGTAACTCTTTTTCATGCTGCTCTAAAAATTAAACCTCCTGTTTAGCGAGACTCATTTCACCTCAGGGTGATATTATACACATACCAGACTGTCATTGCGTAATATCAGACGATTCTGATATAGGATTTTAAAATTAAAGGCTTAAATGTCCACTTAAAGCTATATTTCAACTCTATTTCAGGCTGCAAATTAAAGCCATATTGTAAGTTTTTTTCAGGCTGCTCTAAAAATGAAACCTCCTGTTTTGCCAGACTCATTTCACCTCAGGGTGATCGTTTACACATAATTAAAGACATACTTTAACTCTTTTTCAGGCTGCTCTAAAAATTAAACCTCCTGTTTAGCCAGACTCATTTCACCTCAGGGTGATATTATACACATCGTAGACTGTCACTGGGTAATATTGGAGAATTCTGATATAGGATTTTAAAATTAAAGGCTTAAATGTCCACTCAAAGCTATATTTTGGCTACATTTTGGCTGATAATTAAAGACATACTGTAACTCTTTTTCAGGCTGCTCTAAAAATTAAACCTCCTGTTTAGCCAGACACATTTCACCTCAGGGTGATATTATACACATCCCAGACTGTCACTGTGTAATATCAGAATATTCTGATAGAGGATTTTAAAATTAAATGCTTAAATGTCCACATGAAGCTATATTTCAACTCTGTTTCAGGCTGCTAATTAAAGCCATATTGTAAGTCTTTTTCAGGCTGCTCAAAAAACGAAACCTCCTGTTTAGCCAGACTCATTTCACCTCAGGGTGATATTATACACATCGTAGACTGTCACTGGGTAATATTGGACAATTCTGATATAGGATTATGAAATTAAAGGCTTAAATGTTCACTGAAAGCTATATTTTGGCTACATTTTGGCTGATAATTAAAGACATACTGTAGCTTTTTTAAGGCTGCTCTAAAAATGAAACCTCCTGTTTAGCCAGACTCATTTCATGTCAGGGTGATATTATAAACATCCCAGACTGTCACTGCGTAATATCAGAATATTCTGATATAGGATTTTAAAATTAAATGCTTAAATGTCCACATAAAGCTATATTTCAACTCTGTTTCAGGATGCTAATTAGAGCCATATTGTAAGTCTTTTTCAGGCTGCTCAAAAAACGAAACCTCCTGTTTAGCCAGACTAATTTCACCTCAGGGTGATATTATACACATCCCAGACTGTCACTGCGTAATATCAGACGATTCTGATATAGGATTTTAAAATTAAAGGCTTAAATGTCCACTTAAAGCTATATTTCAACTCTATTTCAGGCTGTTAATTAAAGCCATATTGTAAGTTTTTTCAGGCTGCTCTAAAAATGAAACCTCCTGTTTTGCCAGACTCATTTCACCTCAGGGTGATCGTTTACACATAATTAAAGACATACTGTAACTCTTTTTCAGGCTGCTCTAAAAATTAAACCTCCTGTTTAGCCAGACTCATTTCACCTCAGGGTGATATTATACACATCCCAGACTGGCACTGCGTAATATCAGACGATTCTGATATAGGATTTTAAAATTAAAGGCTTAAATGTCCACTTAAAGCTATATTTCAACTCTATTTCAGGCTGCTAATTGAAGCCATATTGTAAGTTTTTTTCAGGCTGCTCTAAAAATGAAACCTCCTGTTTTGCCAGACTCATTTCACCTCAGGGTGATCGTTTACACATAAATAAAGACATACTGTAACTCTTTTTCAGGCTGCTCTAAAAATTAAACCTCCTGTTTAGCCAGACTCATTTCACCTCAGGGTGATATTATACACATTGTAGACTGTCACTGGGTAATATTGGACAATTCTGATATAGGATTGTAAAATTAAAGGCTTAAATGTCCACATGAAGCTATATTTCAACTCTGATTCAGGCTGCTAATTAAAGCCATACTGTAACTCTTTTTAAGGCTGCTAATTAAAGCCATATTGTAACTCTTTTTCAGGCTGCTCTAAAAACAAAACCTCCTGTTTAGCCAGACTCCTTTCACCTCAGGGTGATCCTATACACATCCCAGACTTTCAATGGGTTATATCAGACTACTCTGATATAGGATTTTAAAATTAAAGGCTTAAATGTCCACTTAAAGCTATATTTCAACTCTGTTTCAGGATGCTAATTAGAGCCATATTGTAAGTCTTTTTCAGGCTGCTCAAAAAACGAAACCTCCTGTTTAGCCAGACTAATTTCACCTCAGGGTGATATTATACACATCCCAGACTGTCACTGCGTAATATCAGACGATTCTGATATAGGATTTTAAAATTAAAGGCTTAAATGTCCACTTAAAGCTATATTTCAACTCTATTTCAGGCTGTTAATTAAAGCCATATTGTAAGTTTTTTCAGGCTGCTCTAAAAATGAAACCTCCTGTTTTGCCAGACTCATTTCACCTCAGGGTGATCGTTTACACATAATTAAAGACATACTGTAACTCTTTTTCAGGCTGCTCTAAAAATTAAACCTCCTGTTTAGCCAGACTCATTTCACCTCAGGGTGATATTATACACATCCCAGACTGGCACTGCGTAATATCAGACGATTCTGATATAGTATTTTAAAATTAAAGGCTTAAATGTCCACTTAAAGCTATATTTCAACTCTATTTCAGGCTGCTAATTGAAGCCATATTGTAAGTTTTTTTCAGGCTGCTCTAAAAATGAAACCTCCTGTTTTGCCAGACTCATTTCACCTCAGGGTGATCGTTTACACATAAATAAAGACATACTGTAACTCTTTTTCAGGCTGCTCTAAAAATTAAACCTCCTGTTTAGCCAGACTCATTTCACCTCAGGGTGATATTATACACATTGTAGACTGTCACTGGGTAATATTGGACAATTCTGATATAGGATTGTAAAATTAAAGGCTTAAATGTCCACATGAAGCTATATTTCAACTCTGATTCAGGCTGCTAATTAAAGCCATACTGTAACTCTTTTTAAGGCTGCTAATTAAAGCCATATTGTAACTCTTTTTCAGGCTGCTCTAAAAACAAAACCTCCTGTTTAGCCAGACTCCTTTCACCTCAGGGTGATCCTATACACATCCCAGACTTTCAATGGGTTATATCAGACTACTCTGATATAGGATTTTAAAATTAAAGGCTTAAATGTCCACTTAAAGCTATATTTCAACTCTGTTTCAGACTGCTAATTAAAGACATGTTGTAAGTCTTTTTCATGCTGCTCTAAAAACGAAACCTCCTGTTTAGCCAGTCTCATTTCACCTCAGTGTGATATTATACACATCGTAGACTGTCACTGGGTAATATTGGACAATTCTGATATAGGATTGTAAAATTAAAGGCTTAAATGTCCACATGAAGCTATATTTCAACTCTGATTCAGGCTGCTAATTAAAGCCATACTGTAACTCTTTTTAAGGCTGCTAATTAAAGCCATATTGTAACTCTTTTTCAGGCTGCTCTAAAAACAAAACCTCCTGTTTAGCCAGACTCCTTTCACCTCAGGGTGATCCTATACACATCCCAGACTTTCAATGGGTTATATCAGACTACTCTGATATAGGATTTTAAAATTAAAGGCTTAAATGTCCACTTAAAGCTATATTTCAACTCTGTTTCAGACTGCTAATTAAAGACATGTTGTAAGTCTTTTTCATGCTGCTCTAAAAACGAAACCTCCTGTTTAGCCAGTCTCATTTCACCTCAGTGTGATATTAAACACATCGTAGACTGTCACTGGGTAATATTGGACAATTCTGATATAGGATTGTAAAATTAAAGGCTTAAATGTCCACATGAAGCTATATTTCAACTCTGATTCAGGCTGCTAATTAAAGCCATACTGTAACTCTTTTTAAGGCTGCTAATTAAAGCCATATTGTAACTCTTTTTCAGGCTGCTCTAAAAACAAAACCTCCTGTTTAGCCAGACTCCTTTCACCTCAGGGTGATCCTATACACATCCCAGACTTTCAATGGGTTATATCAGACTACTCTGATATAGGATTTTAAAATTAAAGGCTTAAATGTCCACTTAAAGCTATATTTCAACTCTGTTTCAGACTGCTAATTAAAGACATGTTGTAAGTCTTTTTCATGCTGCTCTAAAAACGAAACCTCCTGTTTAGCCAGTCTCATTTCACCTCAGTGTGATATTATACACATCGTAGACTGTCACTGGGTAATATTGGACAATTCTGATATAGGATTTTGAAATTAAAGGCTTAAATGTTCACTCAAAGCTATATTTTGGCTACATTTTGGCTGCTAATTAAAGACATACTGTAACTCTTTTTCATGCTGCTCTAAAAATTAAACCTCCTGTTTAGCCAGACTCATTTCACCTCAGGGTGATATTATACACATCCCAGACTGTCACTGCTTAATATCAGACGATTCTGATATAGGATTTTAAAATTAAAGGCTTAAATGTCCACTTAAAGCTATATTTCAACTCTATTTCAGGCTGCTAATTAAAGCCATATTGTAAGTTTTTTTCAGGCTGCTCTAAAAATGAAACCTCCTGTTTTGCCAGACTCATTTCACCTCAGGGTGATCGTTTACACATAATTAAAGACATACTTTAACTCTTTTTCAGGCTGCTCTAAAAATTAAACCTCCTGTTTAGCCAGACTCATTTCACCTCAGGGTGATATTATACACATTGTAGACTGTCACTGGGTAATATTGGACAATTCTGATATAGGGTTGTAAAATTAAAGGCTTAAATGTCCACTCAAAGCTATATTTTGGCTACATTTTGGCTGATAATTAAAGACATACTGTAACTCTTTTTCAGGCTGCTCTAAAAATTAAACCTCCTGTTTAGCCAGACACATTTCACCTCAGGGTGATATTATACACATCCCAGACTGTCACTGCGTAATATCAGAATATTCTGATAGAGGATTTTAAAATTAAATGCTTAAATGTCCACATGAAGCTATATTTCAACTCTGTTTCAGGCTGCTAATTAAAGCCATATTGTAAGTCTTTTTCAGGCTGCTCAAAAAACGAAACCTCCTGTTTAGCCAGACTCATTTCACCTCAGGGTGATATTATACACATCGTAGACTGTCACTGGATAATATTGGACAATTCTGATATAGGATTTTAAAATTAAAGGCTTAAATGTCCACTCAAAGCTATATTTTGGCTACATTTTGGCTGATAATTAAAGACATACTGTAACTCTTTTTCAGGCTGCTCTAAAAATTAAACCTCCTGTTTAGCCAGACTCATTTCACCTCAGGGTGATATTATACACATCCCAGACTGTCACTGCGTAATATCAGAATATTATGATAGAGGATTTTAAAATTAAATGCTTAAATGTCCACATGAAGCTATATTTCAACTCTGTTTCAGGCTGCTAATTAAAGCCATGTTGTAAGTCTTTTTCAGGCTGCTCTAAAAACGAAACCTCCTGTTTAGCCAGACTCATTTCACATCAGTGTGATATTATACACATCGTAGACTGTCACTGGGTAATATTGGACAATTCTGATATAGGATTATGAAATTAAAGGCTTAAATGTTCACTCAAAGCTATATTTTGGCTACATTTTGGCTGATAATTAAAGACATACTGTAGCTTTTTTAAGGCTGCTCTAAAAATGAAACCTCCTGTTTAGCCAGACTCATTTCATGTCAGGGTGATATTATACACATCCCAGACTGTCACTGCGTAATATCAGAATATTCTGATACAGGATTTTAAAATTAAATGCTTAAATGTCCACATAAAGCTATATTTCAACTCTGTTTCAGGATGCTAATTAGAGCCATATTGTAAGTCTTTTTCAGGCTGCTCAAAAAACGAAACCTCCTGTTTAGCCAGACTCATTTCACCTCAGGGTGATATTATACACATCGTAGACTGTCACTGGGTAATATTGGACAATTCTGATATAGGATTTTAAAATTAAAGGCTTAAATGTCCACTCAAAGCTATATTTTGGCTACATTTTGGCTGATAATTAAAGACATACTGTAACTCTTTTTCAGGCTGCTCTAAAAATTAAACCTCCTGTTTAGCCAGACTCATTTCACCTCAGGGTGATATTATCCACATCCCAGACTGTCACTGCGTAATATCAGAATATTCTGATATAGGATTTTAAAATTAAATGCTTAAATGTCCACATGAAGCTATATTTCAACTCTGTTTCAGGCTGCTAATTAAAGCCATGTTGTAAGTCTTTTTCAGGCTGCTCTAAAAACGAAACCTCCTGTTTAGCCAGACTCATTTCACCTCAGTGTGATATTATACACATCGTAGACTGTCACTGGGTAATATTGGACAATTCTGATATAGGATTATGAAATTAAAGGCTTAAATGTTCACTCAAAGCTATATTTTGGCTACATTTTGGCTGATAATTAAAGACATACTGTAGCTTTTTTAAGGCTGCTCTAAAAATGAAACCTCCTGTTTAGCCAGACTCATTTCATGTCAGGGTGATATTATACACATCCCAGACTGTCACTGCGTAATATCAGAATATTCTGATACAGGATTTTAAAATTAAATACTTAAATGTCCACATAAAGCTATATTTCAACTCTGTTTCAGGATGCTAATTAGAGCCATATTGTAAGTCTTTTTCAGGCTGCTCAAAAAACGAAACCTCCTGTTTAGTCAGACTCATTTCACCTCAGGGTGATATTATACACATCATAGACTGTCACTGGGTAATATTGGACAATTCTGATATAGGATTTTAAAATTAAAGGCTTAAATGTCCACTCAAAGCGATATTTTGGCTACATTTTGGCTGATAATTAAAGACATACTGTAACTCTTTTTCAGGCTGCTCTAAAAATTAAACCTCCTGTTTAGCCAGACTCATTTCACCTCAGGGTGATATTATACACATCCCAGACTGTCACTGCGTAATATCAGAATATTCTGATATAGGATTTTAAAATTAAATGCTTAAATGTCCACATGAAGCTATATTTCAACTCTGTTTCAGGCTGCTAATTAAAGCCATGTTGTAAATCTTTTTCAGGCTGCTCTAAAAACGAAACCTCCTGTTTAGCCAGACTCATTTCACCTCAGTGTGATATTATACACATCGTAGACTGTCACTGGGTAATATTGGACAATTCTGATATAGGATTATGAAATTAAAGGCTTAAATGTTCACTCAAAGCTATATTTTGGCTACATTTTGGCTGATAATTAAAGACATACTGTAGCTTTTTTAAGGCTGCTCTAAAAATGAAACCTCCTGTTTAGCCAGACTCATTTCATGTCAGGGTGATATTATACACATCCCAGACTGTCACTGCGTAATATCAGAATATTCTGATACAGGATTTTAAAATTAAATGCTTAAATGTCCACATAAAGCTATATTTCAACTCTGTTTCAGGATGCTAATTAGAGCCATATTGTAAGTCTTTTTCAGGCTGCTCAAAAAACGAAACCTCCTGTTTAGTCAGACTCATTTCACCTCAGGGTGATATTATACACATCATAGACTGTCACTGGGTAATATTGGACAATTCTGATATAGGATTTTAAAATTAAAGGCTTAAATGTCCACTCAAAGCGATATTTTGGCTACATTTTGGCTGATAATTAAAGACATACTGTAACTCTTTTTCAGGCTGCTCTAAAAATTAAACCTCCTGTTTAGCCAGACTCATTTCACCTCAGGGTGATATTATACACATCCCAGACTGTCACTGCGTAATATCAGAATATTCTGATATAGGATTTTAAAATTAAATGCTTAAATGTCCACATGAAGCTATATTTCAACTCTGTTTCAGGCTGCTAATTAAAGCCATGTTGTAAATCTTTTTCAGGCTGCTCTAAAAACGAAACCTCCTGTTTAGCCAGACTCATTTCACCTCAGTGTGATATTATACACATCGTAGACTGTCACTGGGTAATATTGGACAATTCTGATATAGGATTATGAAATTAAAGGCTTAAATGTTCACTCAAAGCTATATTTTGGCTACATTTTGGCTGATAATTAAAGACATACTGTAGCTTTTTTAAGGCTGCTCTAAAAATGAAACCTCCTGTTTAGCCAGACTCATTTCTTGTCAGGGTGATATTATACACATCCCAGACTGTCACTGCGTAATATCAGAATATTCTGATACAGGATTTTAAAATTAAATGCTTAAATGTCCACATAAAGCTATATTTCAACTCTGTTTCAGGATGCTAATTAGAGCCATATTGTAAGTCTTTTTCAGGCTGCTCAAAAAACGAAACCTCCTGTTTAGTCAGACTCATTTCACCTCAGGGTGATATTATACACATCATAGACTGTCACTGGGTAATATTGGACAATTCTGATATAGGATTTTAAAATTAAAGGCTTAAATGTCCACTCAAAGCTATATTTTGGCTACATTTTGGCTGATAATTAAAGACATACTGTAACTCTTTTTTAGTTTGCTCTAAAAATTAAACCTCCTGTTAAGCCAGACTCATTTCACCTCAGGGTGATATTATACACATCCCAGACTGTCACTGCGTAATATCAGACGATTCTGATATAGGATTTTAAAATTAAAGGCTTAAATATCCACTTAAATCTATATTTCAACTCTGTTTCAGGCTGCTAATTAAAAGCATATTGTAAGTCTTTTTCAGGCTTGTCTAAAAAGGAAACCTCCTGTTTTGCCAGACTCATTTCACCTCAGGGTGATATTATACACATTGTAGACTGTCACTGGGTAATATTGGACAATTCTGATATAGGATTGTAAAATTAAAGGCTTAAATGTCCACATGAAGCTATATTTCAACTCTGATTCAGGCTGCTAATTAAAGCCATACTGTAACTCTTTTTAAGGCTGCTAATTAAAGTCATATTGTAACTCTTTTTCAGGCTGCTCTAAAAACAAAACCTCCTGTTTAGCCAGACTCCTTTCACCTCAGGGTGATCCTATACACATCCCAGACTTTCAATGGGTTATATCAGACTACTCTGATATAGGATTTTAAAATTAAAGGCTTAAATGTCCACTTAAAGCTATATTTCAACTCTGTTTCAGGCTGCTAATTAAAGACATGTTGTAAGTCTTTTTCAGGCTGCTCAAAAAACGAAACCTCCTGTTTAGCCAGACTCATTTCACCTCAGGGTGAAATTATACACATTGTAGACTGTCACTGGGTAATATTGGACAATTCTGATATAGGATTTTAAAATCAAAGGCTTAAATGTCCACTTAAAGCTATATTTCAACTCTGTTTCAGGGTGCTAATTAAAGCCATACTGTAACTCTTTTTAAGGCTGCTAATTAAAGCCATATTGTAACTCTTTTTCAGGCTGCTCTAAAAACAAAACCTCCTGTTTAGCCAGACTCCTTTCACCTCAGGGTTATCCTATACACATCCCAGACTTTCAATGGGTTATATCAGACTACTCTGATATAGGATTTTAAAATTAAAGGCTTAAATGTCCACTTAAAGCTATATTTGAACTCTGTTTCATGCTGGTAATTAAAGACATACTGTGACTCTTTTTCAGGCTGATCTAAAAATTAAACCTCCTGTTTAGCCAGACTCATGTCACCTCAGTGTGATATTATACACATCGTAGACTGTCACTGGGTAATATTGGACAATTCTGATATAGGATTTTGAAAGTAAAGGCTTAAATGTTCACTCAAAGCTATATTTTGGCTACATTTTGGCTGATAATTATAGACATACTGTAGCTTTTTTTAAGGCTGCTCTAAAAACGAAACCTCCTGTTTAGCCAGACTAATTTCACCTCAGGGTGATCGTATACACATCCCAGACTGTCACTGGGTAATATCAGACTATTCTGATATAGGATTTTAAAATGAAAGGCTTAAATGTCCACTTAAAGCTATATTTTAACTCTGTTTCAGGCTGCTAATTAAAGCCATATTGTAAGTCTTTTTCAGGATGCTCAAAAAACGAAACCTCCTTTTTTCCCAGACTCATTTCACCTCAGGGTGATATTATACACATTGTAGACTGCAACTGGGTAATATTGGACAATTCTGATATAGGATTGTAAAATTAAAAGGCTTAAATGTCCACATGAAGCTATATTTCAACTCTGTTTCAGGCTGCTAATTAAAGCCATACTGTAACTCTTTTTAAGGCTGCTAATTAAAGCCATATTTTAACTCTGTTTCAGGCTGCTAATTAAAGACATACTGTAACTCTTTTTCAGGCTGCTCTAAAAATTAAACCTCCTGTTTAGCCAGACTCATTTCACCTCAGGGTGATATTATACACATCCCAGACTGTCACTGCGTAATATCAGACGATTCTGATATAGGATTTTAAAATTAAAGGCTTAAATTTCCACTTAAAGATATATTTCAACTCTATTTCAGGCTGTTAATTAAAGCCATATTGTAAGTTTTTTTCAGGCTGCTCTAAAAATGAAACCTCCTGTTTTGCCAGACTCATTTCACCTCAGGGTGATCGTTTACACATAATTAAAGACATACTGTAACTCTTTTTCAGGCTGCTCTAAAAATTAAACCTCCTGTTTAGCCAGACTCATTTCACCTCAGGGTGATATTATACACATCCCAGACTGTCACTGTGTAATATCAGACGATTCTGATATAGGATTTTAAAATTAAATGCTTAAATGTCCACTTAAAGCTATATTTCAACTCTATTTCAGGCTGCTAATTGAAGCCATATTGTAAGTTTTTTTCAGGCTGCTCTAAAAATGAAACCTCCTGTTTTGCCAGACTCATTTCACCTCAGGGTGATCGTTTACACATAACTAAATACATACTGTAACTCTTTTTCAGGCTGCTCTAAAAATTAAACCTCCTGTTTAGCCAGACTCATTTCACATCAGGGTGATATTATACACATCCCAGACTGTCACTGCGTAATATCAGAATATTCTGATATAGGATTTTAAAATTAAATGCTTAAATGTCCACATGAAGCTATATTTCAACTCTGTTTCAGGTTGCTAATTAAAGCCATGTTGTAAGTCTTTTTCAGGCTGCTCTAAAAACGAAACCTCCTGTTTAGCCAGTCTCGTTTCACCTCAGTGTGATATTATACACATCGTAGACTGTCACTGGGTAATATTGGACAATTCTGATATAGGATTTTGAAATTAAAGGCTTAAATGTTCACTCAAAGCTATATTTTGGCTACATTTTGGCTGATAATTAAAGACATACTGTAGCTTTTTTAAGGCTGCTCTAAAAATGAAATCTCCTGTTTAGCCAGACTCATTTCACCTCAGGGTGATATTATACACATCCCAGACTGTCACTGCGTAATATCAGAATATTCTGATAGAGGATTTTAAAATTAAATGCTTAAATGTCCACATGAAGCTATATTTCAACTCTGTTTCAGGCTGCTAATTAAAGCCATATTGTAAGTCTTTTTCAGGATGCTCAAAAAACGAAACCTCCTGTTTTGCCAGACTCATTTCACCTCAGGGTGATATTATACACATTGTAGACTGTCACTGGGTAATATTGGACAATTCTGATATAGGATTGTAAAATTAAAGGCTTAAATGTCCACATGAAGCTATATTTCAACTCTGTTTCAGGCTGCTAATTAAAGCCATACTGTAACTCTTTTTAAGGCTGCTAATTAAAGCCATATTTTAACTCTGTTTCAGGCTGCTAATTAAAGACATACTGTAACTCTTTTTCAGGCTGCTCTAAAAATTAAACCTCCTGTTTAGCCAGACTCATTTCACCTCAGGGTGATATTATACACATCCCAGACTGTCACTGCGTAATATCAGACGATTCTGATATAGGATTTTAAAATTAAAGGCTTAAATTTCCACTTAAAGATATATTTCAACTCTATTTCAGGCTGTTAATTAAAGCCATATTGTAAGTTTTTTTCAGGCTGCTCTAAAAATGAAACCTCCTGTTTTGCCAGACTCATTTCACCTCAGGGTGATCGTTTACACATAATTAAAGACATACTGTAACTCTTTTTCAGGCTGCTCTAAAAATTAAACCTCCTGTTTAGCCAGACTCATTTCACCTCAGGGTGATATTATACACATCCCAGACTGTCACTGTGTAATATCAGACGATTCTGATATAGGATTTTAAAATTAAAGGCGTAAATGTCCACTTAAAGCTATATTTCAACTCTATTTCAGGCTGCTAATTGAAGCCATATTGTAAGTTTTTTTCAGGCTGCTCTAAAAATGAAACCTCCTGTTTTGCCAGACTCATTTCACCTCAGGGTGATCGTTTACACATAACTAAATACATACTGTAACTCTTTTTCAGGCTGCTCTAAAAATTAAACCTCCTTTTTAGCCAGACTCATTTCACCTCAGGGTGATATTATACACATTGTAGACTGTCACTGGGTAATATTGGACAATTCTGATATAGGATTGTAAAATTAAAGGCTTAAATGTCCACATGAAGCTATATTTCAACTCTGATTCAGGCTGTTAATTAAAGCCATACTGTAACTCTTTTTAAGGCTGCTAATTAAAGCCATATTGTAACTCTTTTTCAGGCTGCTCTAAAAACAAAACCTCCTGTTTAGCCAGACTCCTTTCACCTCAGGGTGATCCTATACACATCCCAGACTTTCAATGGGTTATATCAGACTACTCTGATATAGGATTTTAAAATTAAAGGCTTAAATGTCCACTTAAAGCTATATTTCAACTCTGTTTCAGGCTGCTAATTAAAGACATGTTGGAAGTCTTTTTCAGGCTGCTCTAAAAACGAAACCTCCTGTTTCGCCAGTCTCATTTCACCTCAGTGTGATATTATACACATCGTAGACAGTCACTGGGTAATATTGGACAATTCTGATATAGGATTTTGAAATTAAAGGCTTAAATTTTCACTCAAAGCTATATTTTGGCTACATTTTGGCTGATAATTAAAGACATACTGTAGCTTTTTTAAGGCTGCTCTAAAAATGAAACCTCCTGTTTAGCCAGACTCATTTCACCTCAGGCTGATATTATACACATCCCAGACTGTCACTGCGTAATATCAGAATATTCTGATAGAGGATTTTAAAATTAAATGCTTAAATGTCCACATGAAGCTATATTTCAACTCTGTTTCAGGCTGCTAATTAAAGCCATATTGTAAGTATTTTTCAGGCTGCTCAAAAAACGAAACCTCCTGTTTAGCCAGACTCATTTCACCTCAGGGTGAAATTATACACATCATAGACTGTCACTGCGTAATATCAGAATATTCTGATATAGGATTTTAAAATTAAATGCTTAAATGTCCACATGAAGCTATATTTCAACTCTGTTTCAGGTTGCTAATTAAAGCCATGTTGTAAGTCTTTTTCAGGCTGCTCTAAAAACGAAACCTCCTGTTTAGCCAGTCTCGTTTCACCTCAGTGTGATATTATACACATCGTAGACTGTCACTGGGTAATATTGGACAATTCTGATATAGGATTTTGAAATTAAAGGCTTAAATGTTCACTCAAAGCTATATTTTGGCTACATTTTGGCTGATAATTAAAGACATACTGTAGCTTTTTTAAGGCTGCTCTAAAAATGAAATCTCCTGTTTAGCCAGACTCATTTCACCTCAGGGTGATATTATACACATCCCAGACTGTCACTGCGTAATATCAGAATATTCTGATAGAGGATTTTAAAATTAAATGCTTAAATGTCCACATGAAGCTATATTTCAACTCTGTTTCAGGCTGCTAATTAAAGCCATATTGTAAGTCTTTTTCAGGATGCTCAAAAAACGAAACCTCCTGTTTTGCCAGACTCATTTCACCTCAGGGTGATATTATACACATTGTAGACTGTCACTGGGTAATATTGGACAATTCTGATATAGGATTGTAAAATTAAAGGCTTAAATGTCCACATGAAGCTATATTTCAACTCTGTTTCAGGCTGCTAATTAAAGCCATACTGTAACTCTTTTTAAGGCTGCTAATTAAAGCCATATTTTAACTCTGTTTCAGGCTGCTAATTAAAGACATACTGTAACTCTTTTTCAGGCTGCTCTAAAAATTAAACCTCCTGTTTAGCCAGACTCATTTCACCTCAGGGTGATATTATACACATCCCAGACTGTCACTGCGTAATATCAGACGATTCTGATATAGGATTTTAAAATTAAAGGCTTAAATTTCCACTTAAAGATATATTTCAACTCTATTTCAGGCTGTTAATTAAAGCCATATTGTAAGTTTTTTTCAGGCTGCTCTAAAAATGAAACCTCCTGTTTTGCCAGACTCATTTCACCTCAGGGTGATCGTTTACACATAATTAAAGACATACTGTAACTCTTTTTCAGGCTGCTCTAAAAATTAAACCTCCTGTTTAGCCAGACTCATTTCACCTCAGGGTGATATTATACACATC
This sequence comes from Zingel zingel, assembly GCA_023566125.1. NCBI lineage: Eukaryota > Metazoa > Chordata > Actinopteri > Perciformes > Percidae > Zingel > Zingel zingel. Next base: position 13,807,229 of record CM042323.1, read on the forward strand.
CCAGACTGTCACTGTGTAATATCAGACGATTCTGATATAGGATTTTAAAATTAAAGGCGTAAATGTCCACTTAAAGCTATATTTCAACTCTATTTCAGGCTGCTAATTGAAGCCATATTGTAAGTTTTTTTCAGGCTGCTCTAAAAATGAAACCTCCTGTTTTGCCAGACTCATTTCACCTCAGGGTGATCGTTTACACATAACTAAATACATACTGTAACTCTTTTTCAGGCTGCTCTAAAAATTAAACCTCCTTTTTAGCCAGACTCATTTCACCTCAGGGTGATATTATACACATTGTAGACTGTCACTGGGTAATATTGGACAATTCTGATATAGGATTGTAAAATTAAAGGCTTAAATGTCCACATGAAGCTATATTTCAACTCTGATTCAGGCTGTTCATTAAAGCCATACTGTAACTCTTTTTAAGGCTGCTAATTAAAGCCATATTGTAACTCTTTTTCAGGCTGCTCTAAAAACAAAACCTCCTGTTTAGCCAGACTCCTTTCACCTCAGGGTGATCCTATACACATCCCAGACTTTCAATGGGTTATATCAGACTACTCTGATATAGGATTTTAAAATTAAAGGCTTAAATGTCCACTTAAAGCTATATTTCAACTCTGTTTCAGGCTGCTAATTAAAGACATGTTGGAAGTCTTTTTCAGGCTGCTCTAAAAACGAAACCTCCTGTTTCGCCAGTCTCATTTCACCTCAGTGTGATATTATACACATCGTAGACAGTCACTGGGTAATATTGGACAATTCTGATATAGGATTTTGAAATTAAAGGCTTAAATTTTCACTCAAAGCTATATTTTGGCTACATTTTGGCTGATAATTAAAGACATACTGTAGCTTTTTTAAGGCTGCTCTAAAAATGAAACCTCCTGTTTAGCCAGACTCATTTCACCTCAGGCTGATATTATACACATCCCAGACTGTCACTGCGTAATATCAGAATATTCTGATAGAGGATTTTAAAATTAAATGCTTAAATGTCCACATGAAGCTATATTTCAACTCTGTTTCAGGCTGCTAATTAAAGCCATATTGTAAGTATTTTTCAGGCTGCTCAAAAAACGAAACCTCCTGTTTAGCCAGACTCATTTCACCTCAGGGTGAAATTATACACATCATAGACTGTCACTGGGTAATATTGGACAATTCTGATATAGGATTTTAAAATCAAAGGCTTAAATGTCCACTTAAAGCTATATTTCAACTCTGTTTCATGCTGGTAATTAAAGACATATTGTGACTCTTTTTCAGGCTGCTCTAAAAATTAAACCTCCTGTTTAGCCAGACTCATTTCACCTCAGGGTGATATTATACACATCCCAGACTGTCACTGCGTAATATCAGACGATTCTGATATAGGATTTTAAAATTAAAGGCTTAAATGTCCACTTAAAGGTATATTTCAACTCTATTTCAGGCTGTTAATTAAAGCCATATTGTAAGTTTTTTTCAGGCTGCTCTAAAAATGAAACCTCCTGTTTTGCCAGACTCATTTCACCTCAGGGTGATCGTTTACACATAATTAAAGACATACTGTAACTCTTTTTCAGGCTGCTCTAAAAATTAAACCTCCTGTTTAGCCAGACTCATTTCACCTCAGGGTGATATTATACACATTGTAGACTGTCACTGGGTAATATTGGACAATTCTGATATAGGATTGTAAAATTAAAGGCTTAAATGTCCACATGAAGCTATATTTCAACTCTGATTCAGGCTGCTAATTAAAGCCATACTGTAACTCTTTTTAAGGCTGCTAATTAAAGCCATATTGTAACTCTTTTTCAGGCTGCTCTAAAAACAAAACCTCCTGTTTAGCCAGACTCCTATCACCTCAGGGTGATCCTATACACATCCCAGACTTTCAATGGGTTATATCAGACTACTCTGATATAGGATTTTAAAATTAAAGGCTTAAATGTCCACTTAAAGCTATATTTCAACTATGTTTCAGGCCGCTAATTAAAGACATGTTGTAAGTCTTTTTCAGGCTGATCTAAAAATTAAACCTCCTGTTTAGCCAGACTCATGTCACCTCAGGGTGATATTATACACATCGTAGACTGTCACTGGGTAATATTGGACAATTCTGATATAGGATTTTGAAATTAAAGGCTTAAATGTTCACTCAAAGCTATATTTTGGCTACATTTTGGCTGATAATTAAAGACATACTGTAGCTTTTTTAAGGCTGCTCTAAAAATGAAACCTCCTGTTTAGCCAGACTCATTTCACCTCAGGGTGATATTATACACATCCCAGACTGTCACTGCATAATATCAGACGATTCTGATATAGGATTTTAAAATTAAAGGCTTAAATGTCCACTTAAAGGTATATTTCAACTCTATTTCAGGCTGTTAATTAAAGCCATATTGTAAGTTTTTTTCAGGCTGCTCTAAAAATGAAACCTCCTGTTTTGCCAGACTCATTTCTCCTCAGGGTGATCGTTTACACATAATTAAAGACATACTGTAACTCTTTTTCAGGCTGCTCTAAAAATTAAACCTCCTGTTTAGCCAGACTCATTTCACCTCAGGGTGATATTATACACATCCCAGACTGTCACTGCGTAATATCAGACGATTCTGATATAGGATTTTAAAATTAAAGGCTTAAATGTCTACTTAAAGCTATCTTTCAACTCTATTTCAGCCTGCTAATTGAAGCCATATTGTAAGTTTTTTTCAGGCTGCTCTAAAAATGAAACCTCCTGTTTTGCCAGACTCATTTCACCTCAGGGTGATCGTTTACACATAATTAAATACATACTGTAACTCTTTATTCAGGCTGGTCTAAAAATTAAACCTCCTGTTTAGCCAGACTCATTTCACCTCAGGGTGATATTATACACATTGTAGACTGTCACTGGGTAATATTGGTCAATTCTTATATAGGATTGTAAAATTAAAGGCTTAAATGTACACATGAAGCTATATTTCAACTCTGATTCAGGCTGCTAATTAAAGCCATACTGTAACTCTTTTTAAGGCTGCTAATTAAAGCCATATTGTAACTCTTTTTAAGGCTGCTCTAAAAACAAAACCTCCTGTTTAGCCAGACTCCTTTCACCTCAGGGTGATCCTATACACATCCCAGACTTTCAATGGGTTATATCAGACTACTCTGATATAGGATTTTAAAATTAAAGGCTTAAATGTCCAAATAAAGCTATATTTAAACTCTGTTTCAGGCTGCTAATTAAAGCCATATTGTAAGTATTTTTCATGCTGCTCAAAAAACGAAACCTCCTGTTTAGCCAGACTCATTTCACCTCAGGGTGAAATTATACACATCGTAGACTGTCACTGGGTAATATTGGACAATTCTGATATAGGATTTTAAAATCAAAGGCTTAAATGTCCACTTAAAGCTATATTTCAACTCTGTTTCAGGGTGCTAATTAAAGCCATACTGTAACTCTTTTTAAGGCTGCTAATTAAAGCCATATTGTAACTCTTTTTCAGGCTGCTCTAAAAACAAAACCTCCTGTTTAGCCAGACTCCTTTCACCTCAGGGTGATCCTATACACATCCCAGACTTTCAATGGGTTATATCAGACTACTCTGATATAGGATTTTAAAATTAAAGGCTTAAATGTCCACTTAAAGCTATATTTGAACTCTGTTTCATGCTGGTAATTAAAGACATACTGTGACTCTTTTTCAGGCTGATCTAAAAATTAAACCTCCTGTTTAGCCAGACTCATGTCACCTCAGGGTGATATTATACACATCCCAGACTGTCACTGCGTAATATCAGACTATTCTGATGTAGGAATTTAAAATTAAATGCTTAAATGTCCACATGAAGCTATATTTCAACTCTGTTTCAGGCTGCTAATTAAAGCAATGTTGTAAGTCTTTTTCAGGCTGCTCTAAAAACGAAACCTCCTGTTTAGCCAGTCTCATTTCACCTCAGTGTGATATTATACACATCGTAGACTGTCACTGGGTAATATTGGACAATTCTGATATAGGATTTTGAAAGTAAAGGCTTAAATGTTCACTCAAAGCTATATTTTGGCTACATTTTGGCTGATAATTATAGACATACTGTAGCTTTTTTTAAGGCTGCTCTAAAAACGAAACCTCCTGTTTAGCCAGACTAATTTCACCTCAGGGTGATCGTATACACATCCCAGACTGTCACTGGGTAATATCAGACTATTCTGATATAGGATTTTAAAATGAAAGGCTTAAATGTCCACTTAAAGCTATATTTTAACTCTGTTTCAGGCTGCTAATTAAAGCCATATTGTAAGTCTTTTTCAGGATGCTCAAAAAACGAAACCTCCTGTTTTGCCAGACTCATTTCACCTCAGGGTGATATTATACACATTGTAGACTGCAACTGGGTAATATTGGACAATTCTGATACAGGATTGTAAAATTAAAGGCTTAAATGTCCACATGAAGCTATATTTCAACTCTGTTTCAGGCTGCTAATTAAAGCCATACTGTAACTCTTTTTAAGGCTGCTAATTAAAGCCATATTTTAACTCTGTTTCAGGCTGCTAATTAAAGACATACTGTAACTCTTTTTCAGGCTGCTCTAAAAATTAAACCTCCTGTTTAGCCAGACTCATTTCACCTCAGGGTGATATTATACACATCCCAGACTGTCACTGCGTAATATCAGACGATTCTGATATAGGATTTTAAAATTAAAGGCTTAAATTTCCACTTAAAGATATATTTCAACTCTATTTCAGGCTGTTAATTAAAGCCATATTGTGAGTTTTTTTCAGGCTGCTCTAAAAATGAAACCTCCTGTTTTGCCAGACTCATTTCACCTCAGGGTGATCGTTTACACATAATTAAAGACATACTGTAACTCTTTTTCAGGCTGCTCTAAAAATTAAACCTCCTGTTTAGCCAGACTCATTTCACCTCAGGGTGATATTATACACATCCCAGACTGTCACTGTGTAATATCAGACGATTCTGATATAGGATTTTAAAATTAAAGGCTTAAATGTCCACTTAAAGCTATATTTCAACTCTATTTCAGGCTGCTAATTGAAGCCATATTGTAAGTTTTTTTCAGGCTGCTCTAAAAATGAAACCTCCTGTTTTGCCAGACTCATTTCACCTCAGGGTGATCGTTTACACATAACTAAATACATACTGTAACTCTTTTTCAGGCTGCTCTAAAAATTAAACCTCCTGTTTAGCCAGACTCATTTCACATCAGGGTGATATTATACACATCCCAGACTGTCACTGCGTAATATCAGAATATTCTGATATAGGATTTTAAAATTAAATGCTTAAATGTCCACATGAAGCTATATTTCAACTCTGTTTCAGGTTGCTAATTAAAGCCATGTTGTAAGTCTTTTTCAGGCTGCTCTAAAAACGAAACCTCCTGTTTAGCCAGTCTCGTTTCACCTCAGTGTGATATTATACACATCGTAGACTGTCACTGGGTAATATTGGACAATTCTGATATAGGATTTTGAAATTAAAGGCTTAAATGTTCACTCAAAGCTATATTTTGGCTACATTTTGGCTGATAATTAAAGACATACTGTAGCTTTTTTAAGGCTGCTCTAAAAATGAAATCTCCTGTTTAGCCAGACTCATTTCACCTCAGGGTGATATTATACACATCCCAGACTGTCACTGCGTAATATCAGAATATTCTGATAGAGGATTTTAAAATTAAATGCTTAAATGTCCACATGAAGCTATATTTCAACTCTGTTTCAGGCTGCTAATTAAAGCCATATTGTAAGTCTTTTTCAGGATGCTCAAAAAACGAAACCTCCTGTTTTGCCAGACTCATTTCACCTCACGGTGATATTATACACATTGTAGACTGTCACTGGGTAATATTGGACAATTCTGATATAGGATTGTAAAATTAAAGGCTTAAATGTCCACATGAAGCTATATTTCAACTCTGTTTCAGGCTGCTAATTAAAGCCATACTGTAACTCTTTTTAAGGCTGCTAATTAAAGCCATATTTTAACTCTGTTTCAGGCTGCTAATTAAAGACATACTGTAACTCTTTTTCAGGCTGCTCTAAAAATTAAACCTCCTGTTTAGCCAGACTCATTTCACCTCAGGGTGATATTATACACATCCCAGACTGTCACTGCGTAATATCAGACGATTCTGATATAGGATTTTAAAATTAAAGGCTTAAATTTCCACTTAAAGATATATTTCAACTCTATTTCAGGCTGTTAATTAAAGCCATATTGTAAGTTTTTTTCAGGCTGCTCTAAAAATGAAACCTCCTGTTTTGCCAGACTCATTTCACCTCAGGGTGATCGTTTACACATAATTAAAGACATACTGTAACTCTTTTTCAGGCTGCTCTAAAAATTAAACCTCTTGTTTAGCCAGACTCATTTCACCTCAGGGTGATATTATACACATCCCAGACTGTCACTGTGTAATATCAGACGATTCTGATATAGGATTTTAAAATTAAAGGCTTAAATGTCCACTTAAAGCTATATTTCAACTCTATTTCAGGCTGCTAATTGAAGCCATATTGTAAGTTTTTTTCAGGCTGCTCTAAAAATGAAACCTCCTGTTTTGCCAGACTCATTTCACCTCAGGGTGATCGTTTACACATAACTAAATACATACTGTAACTCTTTTTCAGGCTGCTCTAAAAATTAAACCTCCTTTTTAGCCAGACTCATTTCACCTCAGGGTGATATTATACACATTGTAGACTGTCACTGGGTAATATTGGACAATTCTGATATAGGATTGTAAAATTAAAGGCTTAAATGTCCACATGAAGCTATATTTCAACTCTGATTCAGGCTGTTAATTAAAGCCATACTGTAACTCTTTTTAAGGCTGCTAATTAAAGCCATATTGTAACTCTTTTTCAGGCTGCTCTAAAAACAAAACCTCCTGTTTAGCCAGACTCCTTTCACCTCAGGGTGATCCTATACACATCCCAGACTTTCAATGGGTTATATCAGACTACTCTGATATAGGATTTTAAAATTAAAGGCTTAAATGTCCACTTAAAGCTATATTTCAACTCTGTTTCAGGCTGCTAATTAAAGACATGTTGGAAGTCTTTTTCAGGCTGCTCTAAAAACGAAACCTCCTGTTTCGCCAGTCTCATTTCACCTCAGTGTGATATTATACACATCGTAGACAGTCACTGGGTAATATTGGACAATTCTGATATAGGATTTTGAAATTAAAGGCTTAAATGTTCACTCAAAGCTATATTTTGGCTACATTTTGGCTGATAATTAAAGACATACTGTAGCTTTTTTAAGGCTGCTCTAAAAATGAAACCTCCTGTTTAGCCAGACTCATTTCACCTCAGGCTGATATTATACACATCCCAGACTGTCACTGCGTAATATCAGAATATTCTGATAGAGGATTTTAAAATTAAATGCTTAAATGTCCACATGAAGCTATATTTCAACTCTGTTTCAGGCTGCTAATTAAAGCCATATTGTAAGTATTTTTCAGGCTGCTCAAAAAACGAAACCTCCTGTTTAGCCAGACTCATTTCACCTCAGGGTGAAATTATACACATCATAGACTGTCAGTGGGTAATATTGGACAATTCTGATATAGGATTTTAAAATCAAAGGCTTAAATGTCAACTTAAAGCTATATTTCAACTCTGTTTCAGGGTGCTAATTAAAGCCATACTGTAACTCTTTTTAAGGCTGCTAATGAAAGCCATATTGTAACTCTTTTTCAGGCTGCTCTAAAAACAAAACCTCCTGTTTAGCCAGACTCCTTTCACCTCAGGGTGATCCTATACAGATCCCAGACTTTCAATGGGTTATATCAGACTACTCTGATATAGGATTTTAAAATTAAAGGCTTAAATGTCCACTTAAACCTATATTTGAACTCTGTTTCATGCTGGTAATTAAAGACATACTGTGACTCTTTTTCAGGCTGCTCTAAAAATTAAACCTCCTGTTTAGCCAGACTCATTTCACCTCAGGGTGATATTATACACATCCCAGACTGTCACTGCGTAATATCAGACGATTCTGATATAGGATTTTAAAATTAAAGGCTTAAATGTCCACTTAAAGGTATATTTCAACTCTATTTCAGGCTGTTAATTAAAGCCATATTGTAAGTTTTTTTCAGGCTGCTCTAAAAATGAAACCTCCTGTTTTGCCAGACTCATTTCACCTCAGGGTGATCGTTTACACATAATTAAAGACATACTGTAACTCTTTTTCAGGCTGCTCTAAAAATTAAACCTCCTGTTTAGCCAGACTCATTTCACCTCAGGGTGATATTATACACATTGTAGACTGTCACTGGGTAATATTGGACAATTCTGATACAGGATTGTAAAATTAAAGGCTTAAATGTCCACATGAAGCTATATTTCAACTCTGATTCAGGCTGCTAATTAAAGCCATACTGTAACTCTTTTTAAGGCTGCTAATTAAAGCCATATTGTAACTCTTTTTCAGGCTGCTCTAAAAACAAAACCTCCTGTTTAGCCAGACTCCTTTCACCTCAGGGTGATCCTATACACATCCCAGACTTTCAATGGGTTATATCAGACTACTCTGATATAGGATTTTAAAATTAAAGGCTTAAATGTCCACTTAAAGCTATATTTCAACTCTGTTTCAGGCTGCTAATTAAAGACATGTTGTAAGTCTTTTTCAGGCTGATCTAAAAATTAAACCTCCTGTTTAGCCAGACTCATGTCACCTCAGGGTGATATTATACACATCGTAGACTGTCACTGGGTAATATTGGACAATTCTGATATAGGATTTTGAAATTAAAGGCTTAAATGTTCACTCAAAGCTATATTTTGGCTACATTTTGGCTGATAATTAAAGACATACTGTAGCTTTTTTAAGGCTGCTCTAAAAATGAAACCTCCTGTTTAGCCAGACTCATTTCACCTCAGGGTGATATTATACACATCCCAGACTGTCACTGCATAATATCAGACGATTCTGATATAGGATTTTAAAATTAAAGGCTTAAATGTCCACTTAAAGGTATATTTCAACTCTATTTCAGGCTGTTAATTAAAGCCATATTGTAAGTTTTTTTCAGGCTGCTCTAAAAATGAAACCTCCTGTTTTGCCAGACTCATTTCTCCTCAGGGTGATCGTTTACACATAATTAAAGACATACTGTAACTCTTTTTCAGGCTGCTCTAAAAATTAAACCTCCTGTTTAGCCAGACTCATTTCACCTCAGGGTGATATTATACACATCCCAGACTGTCACTGCGTAATATCAGACGATTCTGATATAGGATTTTAAAATTAAAGGCTTAAATGTCTACTTAAAGCTATCTTTCAACTCTATTTCAGGCTGCTAATTGAAGCCATATTGTAAGTTTTTTTCAGGCTGCTCTAAAAATGAAACCTCCTGTTTTGCCAGACTCATTTCACCTCAGGGTGATCGTTTACACATAATTAAATACATACTGTAACTCTTTATTCAGGCTGGTCTAAAAATTAAACCTCCTGTTTAGCCAGACTCATTTCACCTCAGGGTGATATTATACACATTGTAGACTGTCACTGGGTAATATTGGTCAATTCTTATATAGGATTGTAAAATTAAAGGCTTAAATGTCCACATGAAGCTATATTTCAACTCTGATTCAGGCTGCTAATTAAAGCCATACTGTAACTCTTTTTAAGGCTGCTAATTAAAGCCATATTGTAACTCTTTTTAAGGCTGCTCTAAAAACAAAACCTCCTGTTTAGCCAGACTCCTTTCACCTCAGGGTGATCCTATACACATCCCAGACTTTCAATGGGTTATATCAGACTACTCTGATATAGGATTTTAAAATTAAAGGCTTAAATGTCCAAATAAAGCTATATTTAAACTCTGTTTCAGGCTGCTAATTAAAGCCATATTGTAAGTATTTTTCATGCTGCTCAAAAAACGAAACCTCCTGTTTAGCCAGACTCATTTCACCTCAGGGTGAAATTATACACATCGTAGACTGTCACTGGGTAATATTGGACAATTCTGATATAGGATTTTAAAATCAAAGGCTTAAATGTCCACTTAAAGCTATATTTCAACTCTGTTTCAGGGTGCTAATTAAAGCCATACTGTAACTCTTTTTAAGGCTGCTAATTAAAGCCATATTGTAACTCTTTTTCAGGCTGCTCTAAAAACAAAACCTCCTGTTTAGCCAGACTCCTTTCACCTCAGGGTGATCCTATACACATCCCAGACTTTCAATGGGTTATATCAGACTACTCTGATATAGGATTTTAAAATTAAAGGCTTAAATGTCCACTTAAAGCTATATTTGAACTCTGTTTCATGCTGGTAATTAAAGACATACTGTGACTCTTTTTCAGGCTGATCTAAAAATTAAACCTCCTGTTTAGCCAGACTCATGTCACCTCAGGGTGATATTATACACATCCCAGACTGTCACTGCGTAATATCAGACTATTCTGATGTAGGAATTTAAAATTAAATGCTTAAATGTCCACATGAAGCTATATTTCAACTCTGTTTCAGGCTGCTAATTAAAGCAATGTTGTAAGTCTTTTTCAGGCTGCTCTAAAAACGAAACCTCCTGTTTAGCCAGTCTCATTTCACCTCAGTGTGATATTATACACATCGTAGACTGTCACTGGGTAATATTGGACAATTCTGATACAGGATTTTGAAATTAAATGCTTAAATGTTCACTCAAAGCTATATTTTGGCTACATTTTGGCTGCTAATTAAAGACATACTGTAACTCTTTTTCATGCTGCTCTAAAAATTAAACCTCCTGTTTAGCCAGACTCATTTCACCTCAGCGTGATATTATACACATCGTAGACTGTCACTGGGTAATATTGGACAATTCTGATATAGGATTTTGAAAGTAAAGGCTTAAATGTTCACTCAAAGCTATATTTTGGCTACATTTTGGCTGATAATTATAGACATACTGTAGCTTTTTTTAAGGCTGCTCTAAAAACGAAACCTCCTGTTTAGCCAGACTAATTTCACCTCAGGGTGATCGTATACACATCCCAGACTGTCACTGGGTAATATCAGACTATTCTGATATAGGATTTTAAAATTAAAGGATTAAATGTCCACTGAAAGTTATATTTTGGCTAGATTTTGGCTGCTAATTAAAGACATACTGTAACTCTTTTTCAGGCTGCTCTAAAAATTAAACCTCCTCTTTAGCCAGACTCATTTCACCTCAGGGTGATATTATACACATCCCAGACTGTCACTGCGTAATATCAGAATATTCTGATATAGGATTTTAAAATTAAATGCTTAAATGTCCACATAAAGCTATATTTCAACTCTGTTTCAGGATGCTAATTAGAGCCATATTGTAAGTCTTTTTCAGGCTCCTCAAAAAACGAAACCTCCTGTTTAGCCAGACTCATTTCACCTCAGGGTGATATAATACACATCGTAGACTGTCACTGGGTAATATTGGACAATTCTGATATAGGATTTTAAAATTAAAGGCTTAAATGTCCACTCAAAGCTATATTTTGGCTACATTTTGGCTGATAATTAAAGACATACTGTAACTCTTTTTCAGTCTGCTCTAAAAATTAAACCTCCTGTTAAGCCAGACTCATTTCACCTCAGGGTGATATTATACACATCGCAGACTGTCACTGCGTAATATCAGACCATTCTGATATAGGATTTTAAAATTAAAGGCTTAAATATCCACTTAAATCTATATTTCAACTCTGTTTAAGGCTGCTAATTAAAAGCATATTGTAAGTCTTTTTCAGGCTGCTCTAAAAAGGAAACCTCCTGTTTTGCCAGACTCATTTCACCTCAGGGTGATATTATACACATTGTAGACTGTCACTGGGTAATATTGGACAATTCTGATATAGGATTGTAAAATTAAAGGTTTAAATGTCCACATGAAGCTATATTTCAACTCTGTTTCAGGCTGCTAATTAAAGCCATACTGTAACTCTTTTTAAGGCTGCTAATTAAAGCCATATTGTAACTCTTTTTCAGGCTGCTCTAAAAACAAAACCTCCACTTTAGCCAGACTCCTTTCACCTCAGGGTGATCGTATACACATCCCAGACTTTCACTGGGTTATATCAGACTATTCTGATATAGGATTTTAAAATGAAAGGCTTAAATGTCCACTTAAAGCTATATTTTAACTCTGTTTCAGGCTGCTAATTAAAGACATACTGTAACTCTTTTTCAGGCTGCTCTAAAAATTAAACCTCCTGTTTAGCCAGACTCATTTCACCTCAGGGTGTTATTATACACATCCCAGACTATCACTGGGTAATATCACAATAATCTGATATAGGATTGTAAAATTAAAGGCTTAAATGTCCACATGAAGCTATATTTCAACTCTGTTTCAGGCTGCTAATTAAAGACATACTGTAACTCTTTTTGAGGCTGCTAATTAAAGCCATATTGTAACTCTTTTTCAGGCTGCTCTAAAAACAAAACCTCCTGTTTAGCCAGACTCCTTTCACTTCAGGGTGATATTATACACATAGTAGACTGTCACTGGGTAATATTGGACAATTCTGATATACAATTTTGAAATTAAAGGCTTAAATGTCCACTCAAAGCTATATTTTGGCTACATTTTGGCTGCTAATTAAAAACATACTGTAACTCTTTTTCAGTCTGCTCTAAAAACGACACATCCTGTTTAGCCAGACTCATTTCACCTTAGGGTGATTTATACACATAGTAGACTGTCACTGGGTAATATTGGACAATTCTGATACAGGATTTTGAAATTAAAGGCTTAAATGTCCACTCAAAGCTATATTTTGGCTACATTTTGGCTGCTTATTAAAAACATACTGTAACTCTTTTTCAGGCTGCTCTAAAAACTAACCCTCCTGTTTAGCCAGACTCATTTCACCTCAGGGTGATATTATACACATCCCAAACTGTCACTGGGCAATATCAGACTATTCTGATATAGGATTTTAAAATTAAAGGCTTAAATGTCCACATAAAGCTATATTTCAACTCTGTTTCAGGCTGCTAATTAAAGCCATACTGTAACTCTTTTTCAGGCTGCTAATTAAAGCCATATTGTAACTCTTTTTCAGGCTGCTCTAAAAACGACACCTCCTGTTGAGCCAGACTCATTTCACCTCAGGGTGATTTATACACATAGTAGACTGTCACTGGGTAATATTGGACAATTCTGATATAGGATTTTGAAATTAAAGGCTTAAATGTCCACTCAAAGCTATATTTTGGCTACATTTTGGCTGCTAATTAAAAACATACTGTAACTCTTTTTCAGTCTGCTCTAAAAACGACACATCCTGTTTAGCCAGACTCATTTCACCTCAGGGTGATATTATACACATAGTAGACTGTCACTGGGTAATATTGGACAATTATGATATAGGATTTTGAAATTAAAGGCTTAAATGTCCACTCAAAGCTATATTTTGGCTACATTTTGGCTGCTAATTAAAAACTTACTGTAACTCTTTTTCAGGCTGCTCTAAAAACGAAACCTCCTGTTTAGCCAGACTCATTTCACCTCAGGGTGATATTATACACATCCCAGACTGTAACTGGGTAATATCACAATATTCTGATATAGGATTGTAAAATTAAAGGCTTAAATGTCCACATAAAGCTATATTTCAACTCTGTTTCAGGCTGCTAATTAAAGCCATACTGTAACTCTTTTTCAGGCTGCTAATTAAAGCCATATTGTAACTCTTTTTCAGGCTGCTCTAAAAACGACATCTCCTTTTGAGCCAGACTCATTTCACCTCAGGGTGATTTATACACATAGTAGACTGTCACTGGGTAATATTGGACAATTCTGATATAGGATTTTGAAATTAAAGGCTTAAATGTCCACTCAAAGCTATATGTTGGCTACATTTTGGCTGCTAATTAAAAACATACTGTAACTCTTTTTCAGTCTGCTCTAAAAACGACACATCCTGTTTAGCCAGACTCATTTCACCTCAGGGTGATATTATACACATAGTAGACTGTCACTGGGTAATATTGGACAATTCCGAAATAGGATTTTGAAATTAAAGGCTTAAATGTCCACGCAAAGCTATATTTTGGCTACATTTTGGCTGCTAATTAAAAACATACTGTAACTCTTTTTCAGGCTGCTCTAAAAACGAAACCTCCTGTTTAGCCAGACTCATTTCACCTCAGGGTGATTTATACACAAAGTAGACTGTCACTGGGTAATATTGGACAATTCTGATACCCTATTTTGAAATTAAAGGCTTAAATGTCCACTCAAAGCTATATTTTGGCTACATTTTGGCTGCTTATTAAAAACATACTGTAACTCTTTTTCAGGCTGCTCTAAAAACTAACCCTCCTGTTTAGCCAGACTCATTTCACCTCAGGGTGATATTATACACATCCCAAACTGTCACTGGGCAATATCAGACTATTCTGATATAGGATTTTAAAATTAAAGGCTTAAATGTCCACATAAAGCTATATTTCAACTCTGTTTCAGGCTGCTAATTAAAGCCATACTGTAACTCTTTTTCAGGCTGCTAATTAAAGCCATATTGTAACTCTTTTTCAGGCTGCTCTAAAAACGACACCTCCTGTTGAGCCAGACTAATTTCACCTCAGGGTGATTTATACACATAGTAGACTGTCACTGGGTAATATTGGACAATTCTGATATAGGATTTTGAAATTAAAGGCTTAAATGTCCACTCAAAGCTATATTCTGGCTACATTTTGGCTGCTAATTAAAAACATACTGTAACTCTTTTTCAGTCTGCTCTAAAAACGACACATCCTGTTTAGCCAGACTCATTTCACCTCAGGGTGATATTATACACATAGTAGACTGTCACTGGGTAATATTGGACAATTATGATATAGGATTTTGAAATTAAAGGCTTAAATGTCCACTCAAAGCTATATTTTGGCTACATTTTGGCTGCTAATTAAAAACTTACTGTAACTCTTTTTCAGGCTGCTCTAAAAACGAAACATCCTGTTTAGCCAGACTCATTTCACCTCAGGGTGATATTATACACATCCCAAACTGTCACTGGGTAATATCACAATATTCTGATATAGGATTGTAAAATTAAAGGCTTAAATGTCCACATAAAGCTTAATTTCAACTCTGTTTCAGGCTGCTAATTAAAGCCATACTGTAACTCTTTTTCAGGCTGCTAATTAAAGCCATATTGTAACTCTTTTTCAGGCTGCTCTAAAAACGACACCTCCTGTTGAGCCAGACTCATTTCACCTCAGGGTGATTTATACATATAGTAGACTGTCACTGGGTAATATTGGACAATTCTGATATAGGATTTTGAAATTAAAGGCTTAAATGTCCACTCAAAGCTATATTTTGGCTACATTTTGGCTGCTTATTAAAAACATACTGTAACTCTTTTTCAGGCTGCTCTAAAAACTAACCCTCCTGTTTAGCCAGACTCATTTCACCTCAGGGTGATATTATACACATCCCAAACTGTCACTGGGCAATATCAGACTATTCTGATATAGGATTTTAAAATTAAAGGCTTAAATGTCCACATAAAGCTATATTTCAACTCTGTTTCAGGCTGCTAATTAAAGCCATACTGTAACTCTTTTTCAGGCTGCTAATTAAAGCCATATTGTAACTCTTTTTCAGGCTGCTCTAAAAACGACACCTCCTGTTGAGCCAGACTCATTTCACCTCAGGGTGATTTATACACATAGTAGACTGTCACTGGGTAATATTGGACAATTCTTATATAGGATTTTGAAATTAAAGGCTTAAATGTCCACTCAAAGCTATATTTTGGCTACATTTTGGCTGCTAATTAAAAACATACTGTAACTCTTTTTCAGTCTGCTCTAAAAACGACACATCCTGTTTAGCCAGACTCATTTCACCTCAGGGTGATATTATACACATAGTTGACTGTCACTGGGTAATATTGAACAATAACGAAATAGTATTTTGAAATTAAAGGCTTAAATGTCCACTCAAAGCTATATTTTGGCTACATTTTGGCTGCTAATTAAAAACATACTGTAACTCTTTTTCAGGCTGCTCTAAAAACGAAACCTCCTGTTTAGCCAGACTCATTTCACCTCTGGGTGATTTATACACATAGTAGACTGTCACTGGGTAATATTGGACAATTCTGATACAGGATTTTGAAATTAAAGGCTTAAATGTCCACTCAAAGCTATATTTTGGCTAAATTTTGGCTGCTTATTAAAAACATACTGTAACTCTTTGTCAGGCTGCTCTAAAAACGAAACCTCCTGTTTAGCCAGACTCATTTCACCTCAGGGTGATATTATACACATCCCAGACTGTAACTGGGTAATATCACAATATTCTGATATAGGATTGTAAAATTAAAGGCTTAAATGTCCACATAAAGCTATATTTCAACTCTGTTTCAGGCTGCTAATTAAAGCCATACTGTAACTCTTTTTCAGGCTGCTCTAAAAATGACACCTCCTGTTGGGCCAGACTCATTTCACCTCAGGGTGATTTATACACATAGTAGACTGTCACTGGGTAATATTGGACAATTATGATACAGGACTTTGAAATTAAAGGCTTAAATGTCCACATAAAGCTATATTTCAACTCTGTTTCAGGCTGCTAATTAAAGCCATATTGTAACTCTTTTTAAGGCTGCTCTAAAAATTAAAACCTCCTGTTTAGCCAGACTCATTTCACCTCAGGGTGATATTATACACATCCCAGACTGTCACTGGGTAATATCACAATAATCTGATATAGAATTATAAAATTAAAGGCTTAAATGTCCACATGAAGCTATATTTCAACTCTGTTTCAGGCTGCTAATTAAAGACATACTGTAACTCTTTTTCAGGCTGCTAATTAAAGCCATATTGTAACTCTTTTTCAGGCTGCTCTAAAAACAAAACCTCCTGTTTAGCCAGACTCCTTTCACTTCAGGGTGATATTATACACATAGTAGACTGTCACTGGGTAATATCGGACAATTCTGATATACAATTTTGAAATTAAAGGCTTAAATGTCCACTCAAAGCTATATTTTGGCTACATTTTGGCTGCTAATTAAAAACATACTGTAACTCTTTTTCAGTCTGCTCTAAAAACGACACATCCTGTTTAGCCAGACTCATTTCACCTCAGGGTGATATTATATAAATCCCAGACTGTCACTGGGTAATATCACAATATTCTGATACAGGATTGTAAAATTAAAGGCTTAAATGTCCACATAAAGCTATATTTCAACTCTGTTTCAGGCTGCTAATTAAAGCCATACTGTAACTCTTTTTCAGGCTGCTAATTAAAGCCGTATTGTAACTCTTTTTCAGGCTGCTCTAAAAACGACACCTCCTGTTGAGCCAGACTCATTTCACCTCAGGGTGATTTATACATATAGTAGACTGTCACTGGGTAATATTGGACAATTCTGATATAGGATTTTGAAATTAAAGGCTTAAATGTCCACTCAAAGCTATATTTTGGCTACATTTTGGCTGCTAATTAAAAACATACTGTAACTCTTTTTCAGTCTGCTCTAAAAACGACACATCCTGTTTAGCCAGACTCATTTCACCTCAGGGTGATATTATACACATAGTAGACTGTCACTGGGTAATATTGGACAATTATGATATAGGATTTTGAAATTAAAGGCTTAAATGTCCACTCAAAGCTATATTTTGGCTACATTTTGGCTGCTAATTAAAAACTTACTGTAACTCTTTTTCAGGCTGCTCTAAAAACGAAACCTCCTGTTTAGCCAGACTCATTTCACCTCAGGGTGATATTATACACATCCCAGACTGTAACTGGGTAATATCACAATATTCTGATATAGGATTGTAAAATTAAAGGCTTAAATGTCCACATAAAGCTATATTTCAACTCTGTTTCAGGCTGCTAATTAAAGCCATACTGTAACTCTTTTTCAGGCTGCTAATTAAAGCCATATTGTAACTCTTTTTCAGGCTGCTCTAAAAACGACACCTCCTGTTGAGCCAGACTCATTTCACGTCAGGGTGATTTATACATATAGTAGACTGTCACTGGGTAATATTGGACAATTCTGATATAGGATTTTGAAATTAAAGGCTTAAATGTCCACTCAAAGCTATATTTTGGCTACATTTTGGCTGCTAATTAAAAACATACTGTAACTCTTTTTCAGTCTGCTCTAAAAACGACACATCCTGTTTAGCCAGACTCATTTCACCTCAGGGTGATATTATACACATAGTAGACTGTCACTGGGTAATATTGGACAATTATGATATAGGATTTTGAAATTAAAGGCTTAAATGTCCACTCAAAGCTATATTTTGGCTACATTTTGGCTGCTAATTAAAAACTTACTGTAACTCTTTTTCAGGCTGCTCTAAAAACGAAACCTCCTGTTTAGCCAGACTCATTTCACCTCAGGGTGATATTATACACATCCCAGACTGTAACTGGGTAATATCACAATATTCTGATATAGGATTGTAAAATTAAAGGCTTAAATGTCCACATAAAGCTATATTTCAACTCTGTTTCAGGCTGCTAATTAAAGCCATACTGTAACTCTTTTTCAGGCTGCTAATTAAAGCCATATTGTAACTCTTTTTCAGGCTGCTCTAAAAACGACACCTCCTGTTGAGCCAGACTCATTTCACCTCAGGGTGATTTATACACATAGTAGACTGTCACTGGGTAATATTGGACAATTCTGATATAGGATTTTGAAATTAAAGGCTTAAATGTCCACTCAAAGCTATATTTTGGCTACATTTTGGCTGCTAATTAAAAACATACTGTAACTATTTTTCAGTCTGCTCTAAAAACGACACATCCTGTTTAGCCAGACTCATTTCACCTCAGGGTGATATTATACACATAGTAGACTGTCACTGGGTAATATTGGACAATTTTGATATAGGATTTTGAAATTAAAGGCTTAAATGTCCACTCAAAGCTATATTTTGGCTACATTTTGGCTGCTAATTAAAAACTTACTGTAACTCTTTTTCAGGCTGCTCTAAAAACGAAACCTCCTGTTTAGCCAGACTCATTTCACCTCAGGGTGATATTATACACATCCCAAACTGTCACTGGGTAATATCAGACTATTCTGATATAGGATTTTAAAATTAAAGGCTTAAATGTCCACATAAAGCTATATTTCAACTCTGTTTCAGGCTGCTAATTAAAGCCATACTGTAACTCTTTTTCAGGCTGCTAATTAAAGCCATATTGTAACTCTTTTTCAGGCTGCTCTAAAAACGACACCTCCTGTTGAGCCAGACTCATTTCACCTCAGGGTGATTTATACACATAGTAGACTGTCACTGGGTAATATTGGACAATTATGATATAGGATTTTGAAATTAAAGGCTTAAATGTCCACATAAAGCTATATTTCAACTCTGTTTCAGGCTGCTAATTAAAGCCATATTGTAACTCTTTTTAAGGCTGCTCTAAAAATTAAAACCTCCTGTTTAGCCAGACTCATTTCACCTCAGGGTGATATTATACACATCCCAGACTGTCACTGGGTAATATCACAATAATCTGATATAGAATTGTAAAATTAAAGGCTTAAATGTCCACATGAAGCTATATTTCAACTCTGTTTCAGGCTGCTAATAAAAGACATACTGTAACTCTTTTTCAGGCTGCTAATTAAAGCCATATTGTAACTCTTTTTCAGGCTGCTCTAAAAACAAAACCTCCTGTTTAGCCAGACTCCTTTCACTTCAGGGTGATATTATACACATAGTAGACTGTCACTGGGTAATATCGGACAATTCTGATATACAATTTTGAAATTAAAGGCTTAAATGTCCACTCAAAGCTATATTTTGGCTACATTTTGGCTGCTAATTAAAAACATACTGTAACTCTTTTTCAGTCTGCTCTAAAAACGACACATCCTGTTTAGCCAGACTCATTTCACCTCAGGGTGATATTATACACATCCCAGACTGTCACTGGGTAATATCACAATAATCTGATATAGAATTGTAAAATTAAAGGCTTAAATGTCCACATGAAGCTATATTTCAACTCTGTTTCAGGCTGCTAATAAAAGACATACTGTAACTCTTTTTCAGGCTGCTAATTAAAGCCATATTGTAACTCTTTTGCAGGCTGCTCTAAAAACAAAACCTCCTGTTGAGCCAGACTCCTTTCACTTCAGGGTGATATTATACACATAGTAGACTGTCACTGGGTAATATCGGACAATTCTGATATACAATTTTGAAATTAAAGGCTTAAATGTCCACTCAAAGCTATATTTTGGCTACATTTTGGCTGCTAATTAAAAACATACTGTAACTCTTTTTCAGTCTGCTCTAAAAACGACACATCCTGTTTAGCCAGACTCATTTCACCTCAGGGTGATATTATACACATCCCAGACTGTCACTGGGTAATATCACAATATTCTGATATAGGATTGTAAAAGTAAAGGCTTAAATGTCCACATAAACCTATATTTCAACTCTGTTTCAGGCTGCTAATTAAAGCCATACTGTAACTCTTTTTCAGGCTGCTAATTAAAGCCATATTGTAACTCTTTTTCAGGCTGCTCTAAAAACGACACCTCCTGTTGAGCCAGACTCATTTCACCTCAGGGTGATTTATACATATAGTAGACTGTCACTGGGTAATATTGGACAATTCTGATATAGGATTTTGAAATTAAAGGCTTAAATGTCCACTCAAAGCTATATTTTGGCTACATTTTGGCTGCTAATTAAAAACATACTGTAACTCTTTTTCAGTCTGCTCTAAAAACGACACATCCTGTTTAGCCAGACTCATTTCACCTCAGGGTGATATTATACACATAGTAGACTGTCACTGGGTAATATTGGACAATTATGATATAGGATTTTGAAATTAAAGGCTTAAATGTCCACTCAAAGCTATATTTTGCTTACATTTTGGCTGCTAATTAAAAACTTACTGTAACTCTTTTTCAGGCTGCTCGAAAAACGAAACCTCCTGTTTAGCCAGACTCATTTCACCTCAGGGTGATATTATACAAATCCCAGACTGTAACTGGGTAATATCACAATATTCTGATATAGGATTGTAAAATTAAAGGCTTAAATGTCCACATAAAGCTATATTTCAACTCTGTTTCAGGCTGCTAATTAAAGCCATACTGTAACTCTTTTTCAGGCTGCTCTAAAAACGACACCTCCTGTTGAGCCAGACTCATTTCACCTCAGGGTGATTTATACACATAGTAGACTGTCACTGGGTAATATTGGACAATTCTGATATAGGATTTTGAAATTAAAGGCTTAAATGTCCACTCAAAGCTATATTTTGGCTACATTTTGGCTGCTAATTAAAAACATACTGTAACTATTTTTCAGTCTGCTCTAAAAACGACACATCCTGTTTAGCCAGACTCATTTCACCTCAGGGTGATATTATACACATAGTAGACTGTCACTGGGTAATATTGGACAATTATGATATAGGATTTTGAAATTAAAGGCTTAAATGTCCACTCAAAGCTATATTTTGGCTACATTTTGGCTGCTAATTAAAAACTTACTGTAACTCTTTTTCAGGCTGCTCTAAAAACGAAACCTCCTGTTTAGCCAGACTCATTTCACCTCAGGGTGATATTATACACATCCCAGACTGTAACTGGGTAATATCACAATATTCTGATATAGGATTGTAAAATTAAAGGCTTAAATGTCCACATAAAGCTATATTTCAACTCTGTTTCAGGCTGCTAATAAAAGCCATACTGTAACTCTTTTTCAGGCTGCTAATTAAAGCCATATTGTAACTCTTTTTCAGGCTGCTCTAAAAACGACACATCCTGTTTAGCCAGACTCATTTCACATCAGGGTGATATTATACACATAGTAGACTGTCACTGTGTAATATTGGACAATAACGAAATAGGATTTTGAAATTAAAGGCTAAAATGTCCACTCAAAGCTATATTTTGGCTACATTTTGGCTGCTAATTAAAAACATACTGTAACTCTTTTTCAGTCTGCTCTAGAAACGACACATCCTGTTTAGCCAGACTCATTTCACCTCAGGGTGATATTATACACATAGTAGACTGTCACTGGGTAATATTGGACAATTATGATATAGGATTTTGAAATTAAAGGCTTAAATGTCCACTCAAAGCTATATTTTGGCTACATTTTGGCTGCTAATTAAAAACTTACTGTAACTCTTTTTCAGGCTGCTCTAAAAACGAAACATCCTGTTTAGCCAGACTCATTTCACCTCAGGGTGATATTATACACATCCCAGACTGTAACTGGGTAATATCACAATATTCTGATATAGGATTGTAAAATTAAAGGCTTAAATGTCCACATAAAGCTATATTTCAACTCTGTTCCAGGCTGCTAATTAAAGCCATACTGTAACTCTTTTTCAGGCTGCTCTAAAAACGACACCTCCTGTTGAGCCAGACTCATTTCACCTCAGGGTGATTTATACACATAGTAGACTGTCACTGGGTAATATTGGACAATTCTGATATAGGATTTTGAAATTAAAGGCTTAAATGTCCACTCAAAGCTATATTTTGGCTACATTTTGGCTGCTAATTAAAAACATACTGTAACTCTTTTTCAGTCTGCTCTAAAAACGACACATCCTGTTTAGCCAGACTCATTTCACCTCAGGGTGATATTATACACATAGTAGACTGTCACTGGGTAATATTGGACAATTATGATATAGGATTTTGAAAGTAAAGGCTTAAATGTCCACTCAAAGCTATATTTTGGCTACATTTTGGCTGCTAATTAAAAACTTACTGTAACTCTTTTTCAGGCTGCTCTAAAAACGAAACCTCCTGTTTAGCCAGACTCATTTCACCTCAGGGTGATATTATACACATCCCAGACTGTAACTGGGTAATATCACAATATTCTGATATAGGATTGTAAAATTATAGGCTTAAATGTCCACATAAAGCTATATTTCAACTCTATTTCAGGCTGCTAATTAAAGCCATACTGTAACTCTTTTTCAGGCTGCTAATTAAAGCCATATTGTAACTCTTTTTCAGGCTGCTCTAAAAACGACACCTCCTGTTGAGCCAGACTCATTTCACCTCAGGGTGATTTATACACATAGTAGACTGTCACTGGGTAATATTGGACAATTCTGATATAGGATTTTGAAATTAAAGGCTTAAATGTCCACTCAAAGCTATATTTTGGCTACATTTTGGCTGCTAATTAAAAACATACTGTAACTCTTTTTCAGTCTGCTCTAAAAACGACACATCCTGTTTAGCCAGACTCATTTTACCTCAGGGTGATATTATACACATAGTAGACTGTCACTGTGTAATATTGGACAATAACGAAATAGGATTTTGAAATTAAAGGCTTAAATGTCCACTCAAAGCTATATTTTGGCTACATTTTGGCTGCTTATTAAAAACATACTGTAACTCTTTTTCAGGCTGCTCTAAAAACTAACCCTCCTGTTTAGCCAGACTCATTTCACCTCAGGGTGATATTATACACATCCCAAACTGTCACTGGGCAATATCAGACTATTCTGATATAGGATTTTAAAATTAAAGGCTTAAATGTCCACATAAAGCTATATTTCAACTCTGTTTCAGGCTGCTAATTAAAGCCATACTGTAACTCTTTTTCAGGCTGCTAATTAAAGCCATATTGTAACTCTTTTTCAGGCTGCTCTAAAAACGACACCTCCTGTTGAGCCAGACTCATTTCACCTCAGGGTGATTTATACACATAGTAGACTGTCACTGGGTAATATTGGACAATTCTGATATAGGATTTTGAAAATAAAGGCTTAAATGTCCACTCAAAGCTATATTTTGGCTACATTTTGGCTGCTAATTAAAAACATACTGTAACTCTTTTTCAGTCTGCTCTAAAAACGACACATCCTGTTTAGCCAGACTCATTTCACCTCAGGGTGATATTATACACATAGTAGACTGTCACTGGGTAATATTGGACAATTATGATATAGGATTTTGAAAGTAAAGGCTTAAATGTCCACTCAAAGCTATATTTTGGCTACATTTTGGCTGCTAATTAAAAACTTACTGTAACTCTTTTTCAGGCTGCTCTAAAAACGAAACCTCCTGTTTAGCCAGACTCATTTCACCTCAGGGTGATATTATACACATCCCAGACTGTAACTGGGTAATATCACAATATTCTGATATAGGATTGTAAAATTATAGGCTTAAATGTCCACATAAAGCTATATTTCAACTCTATTTCAGGCTGCTAATTAAAGCCATACTGTAACTCTTTTTCAGGCTGCTAATTAAAGCCATATTGTAACTCTTTTTCAGGCTGCTCTAAAAACGACACCTCCTGTTGAGCCAGACTCATTTCACCTCAGGGTGATTTATACACATAGTAGACTGTCACTGGGTAATATTGGACAATTCTGATATAGGATTTTGAAATTAAAGGCTTAAATGTCCACTCAAAGCTATATTTTGGCTACATTTTGGCTGCTAATTAAAAACATACTGTAACTCTTTTTCAGTCTGCTCTAAAAACGACACATCCTGTTTAGCCAGACTCATTTCACCTCAGGGTGATATTATACACATAGTAGACTGTCACTGGGTAATATTGGACAATTATGATAAAGGATTTTGAAATTAAAGGCTTAAATGTCCAATCAAAGCTATATTTTGGCTACATTTTGGCTGCTAATTAAAAACTTACTGTAACTCTTTTTCAGGCTGCTCTAAAAACGAAACCTCCTGTTTAGCCAGACTCATTTCACCTCAGGGTGATATTATACACATCCCAGACTGTAACTGGGTAATATCACAATATTCTGATATAGGATTGTAAAATTAAAGGCTTAAATGTCCACATAAAGCTATATTTCAACTCTGTTTCAGGCTGCTAATTAAAGCCATACTGTAACTCTTTTTCAGGCTGCTAATTAAAGCCATATTGTAACTCTTTTTCAGGCTGCTCTAAAAACGACACCTCCTGTTGAGCCAGACTCATTTCACCTCAGGGTGATTTATACACATATTAGACTGTCACTGGGTAATATTGGACAATTCTGATGTAGGATTTTGAAATTAAAGGCTTAAATGTCCACTCAAAGCTATATTTTGGCTACATTTTGGCTGCTAATTAAAAACATACTGTAACTCTTTTTCAGTCTGCTCTAAAAACGACACATCCTGTTTAGCCAGACTCATTTCACCTCAGGGTGATATTATACACATAGTAGACTGTCACTGTGTAATATTGGACAATAACGAAATAGGATTTTGAAATTAAAGGCTTAAATGTCCACCCAAAGCTATATTTTGGCTACATTTTGGCTGCTAATTAAAAACATACTGTAACTCTTTTTCAGTCTGCTCTAAAAACGAAACCTCCTGTTTAGCCAGACTCATTTCACCTCTGGGTGATTTATACACATAGTAGACTGTCACTGGGTAATATTGGGCAATTCTGATACAGGATTTTGAAATTAAAGGCTTAAATGTCCACTCAAAGCTATATTTTGGCTACATTTTGGCTGCTTATTAAAAACATACTGTAACTCTTTTTCAGTCTGCTCTAAAAACGACACATCCTGTTTAGCCAGACTCATTTCACCTCAGGGTGATATTATACACATAGTAGACTGTCACTGGGTAATATTGGACAATTATGATATAGAATTTTGAAATTAAAGGCTTAAATGTCCACTCAAAGCTATATTTTGGCTACATTTTGGCTGCTAATTAAAAACTTACTGTAACTCTTTTTCAGGCTGCTCTAAAAACGAAACCTCCTGTTTAGCCAGACTCATTTCACCTCAGGGTGATATTATACACATCCCAGACTGTAACTGGGTAATATCACAATATTCTGATATAGGATTGTAAAATTATAGGCTTAAATGTCCACATAAAGCTATATTTCAACTCTATTTCAGGCTGCTAATTAAAGCCATACTGTAACTCTTTTTCAGGCTGCTAATTAAAGCCATATTGTAACTCTTTTTCAGGCTGCTCTAAAAACGACACCTCCTGTTGAGTCAGACTCATTTCACCTCAGGGTGATTTATACACATAGTAGACTGTCACTGGGTAATATTGGACAATTCTGAAATAGGATTTTGAAATTAAAGGCTTAAATGTCCACTCAAAGCTATATGTTGGCTACATTTTGGCTGCTAATTAAAAACATACTGTAACTCTTTTTCAGTCTGCTCTAAAAACGACACATCCTGTTTAGCCAGACTCATTTCACCTCAGGGTGATATTATACACATAGTAGACTGTCACTGGGTAATATTGGACAATTCCGAAATAGGATTTTGAAATTAAAGGCTTAAATGTCCACGCAAAGCTATATTTTGGCTACATTTTGGCTGCTAATTAAAAACATACTGTAACTCTTTTTCAGGCTGCTCTAAAAACGAAACCTCCTGTTTAGCCAGACTCATTTCACCTCAGTGTGATTTATACACATAGTAGACTGTCACTGGCTAATATTGGACAATTCTGATACAGGATTTTGAAATTAAAGGCTTAAATGTCCACTCAAAGCTATATTTTGGCTACATTTTGGCTGCTTATTAAAAACATACTGTAACTCTTTTTCAGGCTGCTCTAAAAACTAACCCTCCTGTTTAGCCAGAATCATTTCACCTCAGGGTGATATTATACACATCCCAAACTGTCACTGGGCAATATCAGACTATTCTGATATAGGATTTTAAAATTAAAGGCTTAAATGTCCACATAAAGCAATATTTCAACTCTGTTTCAGTCTGCTAATTAAAGCCATACTGTAAATCTTTTTCAGGCTGCTAATTAAAGCCATATTGTAACTCTTTTTCAGGCTGCTCTAAAAACGACACCTCCTGTTGAGCCAGACTCATTTCACCTCAGGGTGATTCATACACATAGTAGACTGTCACTGGGTAATATTGGACAATTATGATATAGGATGTTGAAATTAAAGGCTTAAATGTCCACATAAAGCTATATTTCAACTCTGTTTCAGGCTGCTAATTAAAGCCATATTGTAACTCTTTTTAAGGCTGCTCTAAAAATTAAAACCTCCTGTTTAGCCAGACTCATTTCACCTCAGGGTGATATTATACACATCCCAGACTGTCACTGGGTAATATCACAATAATCTGATATAGAATTGTAAAATTAAAGGCTTAAATGTCCACATGAAGCTATATTTCAACTCTGTTTCAGGCTGCTAATTAAAGACATACTGTAACTCTTTTTCAGGCTGCTAATTAAAGCCATATTGTAACTCTTTTTCAGGCTGCTCTAAAAACAAAACCTCCTGTTTAGCCAGACTCCTTTCACTTCAGGGTGATATTATACACATAGTAGACTGTCACTGGGTAATATCGGACAATTCTGATATACAATTTTGAAATTAAAGGCTTAAATGTCCACTCAAAGCTATATTTTGGCTACGTTTTGGCTGCTAATTAAAAACATACTGTAACTCTTTTTCAGTCTGCTCTAAAAACGACACATCCTGTTTAGCCAGACTCATTTCACCTCAGGGTGATATTATACACATCCCAGACTGTCACTGGGTAATATCACAATATTCTGATATAGGATTGTAAAATTAAAGGCTTAAATGTCCACATAAAGCTATATTTCAACTCTGTTTGAGGCTGCTAATTAAAGCCATACTGTAACTCTTTTTCAGGCTGCTAATTAAAGCCATATTGTAACTCTTTTTCAGGCTGCTCTAAAAACGACACCTCCTGTTGAGCCAGACTCATTTCACCTCAGGGTGATTTATACATATAGTAGACTGTCACTGGGTAATATTGGACAATTCTGATATAGGATTTTGAAATTAAAGGCTTAAATGTCCACTCAAAGCTATATTTTGGCTACATTTTGGCTGCTAATTAAAAACATACTGTAACTCTTTTTCAGTCTGCTCTAAAAACGACACATCCTGTTTAGCCAGACTCATTTCACCTCAGGGTGATATTATACACATAGTAGACTGTCACTGGGTAATATTGGACAATTATGATATAGGATTTTGAAATTAAAGGCTTAAATGTCCACTCAAAGCTATATTTTGGCTACATTTTGGCTGCTAATTAAAAACTTACTGTAACTCTTTTTCAGGCTGCTCTAAAAACGAAACCTCCTGTTTAGCCAGACTCATTTCACCTCAGGGTGATATTATACACATCCCAGACTGTAACTGGGTAATATCACAATATTCTGATATAGGATTGTAAAATTAGAGGCTTAAATGTCCACATAAAGCTATATTTCAACTCTGTTTCAGGCTGCTAATTGAAGCCATACTGTAACTCTTTTTCAGGCTGCTCTAAAAACGACACCTCCTGTTGAGCCAGACTCATTTCACCTCAGGGTGATTTATACACATAGTAGACTGTCACTGGGTAATATTGGACAATTCTGATATAGGATTTTGAAATTAAAGGCTTAAATGTCCACTCAAAGCTATATTTTGGCTACATTTTGGCTGCTAATTAAAACATACTGTAACTCTTTTTCAGTCTGCTCTAAAAACGACACATCCTGTTTAGCCAGACTCATTTCACCTCAGGGTGATATTATACACATAGTAGACTGTCACTGGGTAATATTGGACAATTCCGAAATAGGATTTTGAAATTAAAGGCTTAAATGTCCACGCAAAGCTATATTTTGGCTACATTTTGGCTGCTAATTAAAAACATACTGTAACTCTTTTTCAGGCTGCTCTAAAAACGAAACCTCCTGTTTAGCCAGACTCATTTCACCTCAGGGTGATTTATACACATAGTAGACTGTCACTGGGTAATATTGGACAATTCTGATACAGGATTTTGAAATTAAATGCTTAAATGTCCACTCAAAGCTATATTTTGGCTACATTTTGGCTGCTTATTAAAAACATACTGTAATTCTTTTTCAGGCTGCTCTAAAAACTAACCCTCCTGTTTAGCCAGACTCATTTCACCTCAGGGTGATATTATACACATCCCAATCTGTCACTGGGCAATATCAGACTATTCTGATATAGGATTTTAAAATTAAAGGCTTAAATGTCCACATAAAGCTATATTTCAACTCAGTTTCAGGCTGCTAATTAAAGCCATACTGTAACTCTTTTTTCAGGCTGCTAATTAAAGCCATATTGTAACTCTTTTTCAGGCTGCTCTAAAAACGACACCTCCTGTTGAGCCAGACTCATTTCACCTCAGGGTGATTTATACACATAGTAGACTGTCACTGGGTAATATTGGACAATTCTGATATAGGATTTTGAAATTAAAGGCTTAAATGTCCACTCAAAGCTATATTTTGGCTACATTTTGGCTGCTAATTAAAAACATACTGTAACTCTTTTTCAGTCTGCTCTAAAAACGACACATCCTGTTTAGCCAGACTCATTTCACCTCAGGGTGATATTATACACATCCCAGACTGTAACTGGGTAATATCACAATATTCTGATATAGGATTGTAAAATTAAAGGCTTAAATGTCCACATAAAGCTATATTTCAACTCTGTTTCAGGCTGCTAATTAAAGCCATACTGTAACTCTTTTTCAGGCTGCTAATTAAAGCCATATTGTAACTCTTTTTCAGGCTGCTCTAAAAACGACACCTCCTGTTGAGCCATACTCATTTCACCTCAGGGTGATTTATACACATAGTAGACTGTCACTGGGTAATATTGGACAATTATGATATAGGATTTTGAAATTAAAGGCTTAAATGTCCACATAAAGCTATATTTCAACTCTGTTTCAGGCTGCTAATTAAAGCCATATTGTAACTCTTTTTAAGGCTGCTCTAAAAATTAAAACCTCCTGTTTAGCCAGACTCATTTCACCTCAGGGTGATATTATACACATCCCAGACTGTCACTGGGTAATATCACAATAATCTGATATAGAATTGTAAAATTAAAGGCTTAACTGTCCACATGAAGCTATATTTCAACTCTGTTTCAGGCTGCTAATTAAAGACATACTGTAACTCTTTTTCAGGCTGCTAATTAAAGCCATATTGTAACTCTTTTTCAGGCTGCTCTAAAAACAAAACCTCCTGTTTAGCCAGACTCCTTTCACTTCAGGGTGATATTATACACATAGTAGACTGTCACTGGGTAATATCGGACAATTCTGATATACAATTTTGAAATTAAAGGCTTAAATGTCCACTCAAAGCTATATTTTGGCTACATTTTGGCTGCTAATTAAAAACATACTGTAACTCTTTTTCAGTCTGCTCTAAAAACGACACATCCTGTTTAGCCAGACTCATTTCACCTCAGGGTGATATTATACACATAGTAGACTGTCACTGGGTAATATTGGACAATTATGATATAGGATTTTGAAATTAAAGGCTTAAATGTCCACTCAAAGCTATATTTTGGCTACATTTTGGCTGCTAATTAAAAACTTACTGTAACTCTTTTTCAGGCTGCTCTAAAAACGAAACCTCCTGTTTAGCCAGACTCATTTCACCTCAGGGTGATATTATACACATCCCAGACTGTAACTGGGTAATATCACAATATTCTGATATAGGATTGTAAAATTAAAGGCTTAAATGTCCACATAAAGCTATATTTCAACTCTGTTTCAGGCTGCTAATTAAAGCCATACTGTAACTCTTTTTCAGGCTGCTCTAAAAACGACACCTCCTGTTGAGCCAGACTCATTTCACCTCAGGGTGATTTATACACAAAGTAGACTGTCACTGGGTAATATTGGACAATTCTGATATAGGATTTTGAAATTAAAGGCTTAAATGTCCACTCAAAGCTATATTTTGGCTACATTTTGGCTGCTAATTAAAAACATACTGTAACTCTTTTTCAGTCTGCTCTAAAAACGACACATCCTGTTTAGCCAGACTCATTTCACCTCAGGGTGATTTATACACATAGTAGACTGTCACTGGGTAATATTGGACAATTCTGATACAGGATTTTGAAATTAAAGGCTTAAATGTCCACTCAAAGCTATATTTTGGCTACATTTTGGCTGCTTATTAAAAACATACTGTAACTCTTTTTCAGGCTGCTCTAAAAACTAACCCTCCTGTTTAGCCAGACTCATTTCACCTCAGGGTGATATTATACACATCCCAAACTGTCACTGGGCAATATCAGACTATTCTGATATAGGATTTTAAAATTAAAGGCTTAAATGTCCACATAAAGCTATATTTCAACTCTGTTTCAGGCTGCTAATTAAAGCCATACTGTAACTCTTTTTCAGGCTGCTAATTAAAGCCATATTGTAACTCTTTTTCAGGCTGCTCTAAAAACGACACCTCCTGTTGAGCCAGACTCATTTCACCTCAGGGTGATTTATACACATAGTAGACTGTCACTGGGTAATATTGGACAATTCTGATATAGGATTTTGAAATTAAAGGCTTAAATGTCCACTCAAAGCTATATTTTGGCTACATTTTGGCTGCTAATTAAAAACATACTGTAACTCTTTTTCAGTCTGCTCTAAAAACGACACATCCTGTTTAGCCAGACTCATTTCACCTCAGGGTGATATTATACACATAGTAGACTGTCACTGGGTAATATTGGACAATTATGATATAGGATTTTGAAATTAAAGGCTTAAATGTCCACTCAAAGCTATATTTTGGCTACATTTTGGCTGCTAATTAAAAACTTACTGTAACTCTTTTTCAGGCTGCTCTAAAAACGAAACCTCCTGTTTAGCCAGACTCATTTCACCTCAGGGTGATATTATACACATCCCAGACTGTAACTGGGTAATATCACAATATTCTGATATAGGATTGTAAAATTAAAGGCTTAAATGTCCACATAAAGCTATATTTCAACTCTGTTTCAGGCTGCTAATTAAAGCCATACTGTAACTCTTTTTCAGGCTGCTAATTAAAGCCATATTGTAACTCTTTTTCAGGCTGCTCTAAAAACGACACCTCCTGTTGAGCCAGACTCATTTCACCTCAGGGTGATTTATACACATATTAGACTGTCACTGGGTAATATTGGACAATTCTGATGTAGGATTTTGAAATTAAAGGCTTAAATGTCCACTCAAAGCTATATTTTGGCTACATTTTGGCTGCTAATTAAAAACATACTGTAACTCTTTTTCAGTCTGCTCTAAAAACGACACATCCTGTTTAGCCAGACTCATTTCACCTCAGGGTGATATTATACACATAGTAGACTGTCACTGTGTAATATTGGACAATAACGAAATAGGATTTTGAAATTAAAGGCTTAAATGTCCACCCAAAGCTATATTTTGGCTACATTTTGGCTGCTAATTAAAAACATACTGTAACTCTTTTTCAGTCTGCTCTAAAAACGAAACCTCCTGTTTAGCCAGACTCATTTCACCTCTGGGTGATTTATACACATAGTAGACTGTCACTGGGTAATATTGGGCAATTCTGATACAGGATTTTGAAATTAAAGGCTTAAATGTCCACTCAAAGCTATATTTTGGCTACATTTTGGCTGCTTATTAAAAACATACTGTAACTCTTTTTCAGTCTGCTCTAAAAACGACACATCCTGTTTAGCCAGACTCATTTCACCTCAGGGTGATATTATACACATAGTAGACTGTCACTGGGTAATATTGGACAATTATGATATAGAATTTTGAAATTAAAGGCTTAAATGTCCACTCAAAGCTATATTTTGGCTACATTTTGGCTGCTAATTAAAAACTTACTGTAACTCTTTTTCAGGCTGCTCTAAAAACGAAACCTCCTGTTTAGCCAGACTCATTTCACCTCAGGGTGATATTATACACATCCCAGACTGTAACTGGGTAATATCACAATATTCTGATATAGGATTGTAAAATTATAGGCTTAAATGTCCACATAAAGCTATATTTCAACTCTATTTCAGGCTGCTAATTAAAGCCATACTGTAACTCTTTTTCAGGCTGCTAATTAAAGCCATATTGTAACTCTTTTTCAGGCTGCTCTAAAAACGACACCTCCTGTTGAGTCAGACTCATTTCACCTCAGGGTGATTTATACACATAGTAGACTGTCACTGGGTAATATTGGACAATTCTGAAATAGGATTTTGAAATTAAAGGCTTAAATGTCCACTCAAAGCTATATGTTGGCTACATTTTGGCTGCTAATTAAAAACATACTGTAACTCTTTTTCAGTCTGCTCTAAAAACGACACATCCTGTTTAGCCAGACTCATTTCACCTCAGGGTGATATTATACACATAGTAGACTGTCACTGGGTAATATTGGACAATTCCGAAATAGGATTTTGAAATTAAAGGCTTAAATGTCCACGCAAAGCTATATTTTGGCTACATTTTGGCTGCTAATTAAAAACATACTGTAACTCTTTTTCAGGCTGCTCTAAAAACGAAACCTCCTGTTTAGCCAGACTCATTTCACCTCAGTGTGATTTATACACATAGTAGACTGTCACTGGCTAATATTGGACAATTCTGATACAGGATTTTGAAATTAAAGGCTTAAATGTCCACTCAAAGCTATATTTTGGCTACATTTTGGCTGCTTATTAAAAACATACTGTAACTCTTTTTCAGGCTGCTCTAAAAACTAACCCTCCTGTTTAGCCAGAATCATTTCACCTCAGGGTGATATTATACACATCCCAAACTGTCACTGGGCAATATCAGACTATTCTGATATAGGATTTTAAAATTAAAGGCTTAAATGTCCACATAAAGCAATATTTCAACTCTGTTTCAGTCTGCTAATTAAAGCCATACTGTAAATCTTTTTCAGGCTGCTAATTAAAGCCATATTGTAACTCTTTTTCAGGCTGCTCTAAAAACGACACCTCCTGTTGAGCCAGACTCATTTCACCTCAGGGTGATTCATACACATAGTAGACTGTCACTGGGTAATATTGGACAATTATGATATAGGATGTTGAAATTAAAGGCTTAAATGTCCACATAAAGCTATATTTCAACTCTGTTTCAGGCTGCTAATTAAAGCCATATTGTAACTCTTTTTAAGGCTGCTCTAAAAATTAAAACCTCCTGTTTAGCCAGACTCATTTCACCTCAGGGTGATATTATACACATCCCAGACTGTCACTGGGTAATATCACAATAATCTGATATAGAATTGTAAAATTAAAGGCTTAAATGTCCACATGAAGCTATATTTCAACTCTGTTTCAGGCTGCTAATTAAAGACATACTGTAACTCTTTTTCAGGCTGCTAATTAAAGCCATATTGTAACTCTTTTTCAGGCTGCTCTAAAAACAAAACCTCCTGTTTAGCCAGACTCCTTTCACTTCAGGGTGATATTATACACATAGTAGACTGTCACTGGGTAATATCGGACAATTCTGATATACAATTTTGAAATTAAAGGCTTAAATGTCCACTCAAAGCTATATTTTGGCTACATTTTGGCTGCTAATTAAAAACATACTGTAACTCTTTTTCAGTCTGCTCTAAAAACGACACATCCTGTTTAGCCAGACTCATTTCACCTCAGGGTGATATTATACACATCCCAGACTGTCACTGGGTAATATCACAATATTCTGATATAGGATTGTAAAATTAAAGGCTTAAATGTCCACATAAAGCTATATTTCAACTCTGTTTGAGGCTGCTAATTAAAGCCATACTGTAACTCTTTTTCAGGCTGCTAATTAAAGCCATATTGTAACTCTTTTTCAGGCTGCTCTAAAAACGACACCTCCTGTTGAGCCAGACTCATTTCACCTCAGGGTGATTTATACATATAGTAGACTGTCACTGGGTAATATTGGACAATTCTGATATAGGATTTTGAAATTAAAGGCTTAAATGTCCACTCAAAGCTATATTTTGGCTACATTTTGGCTGCTAATTAAAAACATACTGTAACTCTTTTTCAGTCTGCTCTAAAAACGACACATCCTGTTTAGCCAGACTCATTTCACCTCAGGGTGATATTATACACATAGTAGACTGTCACTGGGTAATATTGGACAATTATGATATAGGATTTTGAAATTAAAGGCTTAAATGTCCACTCAAAGCTATATTTTGGCTACATTTTGGCTGCTAATTAAAAACTTACTGTAACTCTTTTTCAGGCTGCTCTAAAAACGAAACCTCCTGTTTAGCCAGACTCATTTCACCTCAGGGTGATATTATACACATCCCAGACTGTAACTGGGTAATATCACAATATTCTGATATAGGATTGTAAAATTAGAGGCTTAAATGTCCACATAAAGCTATATTTCAACTCTGTTTCAGGCTGCTAATTGAAGCCATACTGTAACTCTTTTTCAGGCTGCTCTAAAAACGACACCTCCTGTTGAGCCAGACTCATTTCACCTCAGGGTGATTTATACACATAGTAGACTGTCACTGGGTAATATTGGACAATTCTGATATAGGATTTTGAAATTAAAGGCTTAAATGTCCACTCAAAGCTATATTTTGGCTACATTTTGGCTGCTAATTAAAACATACTGTAACTCTTTTTCAGTCTGCTCTAAAAACGACACATCCTGTTTAGCCAGACTCATTTCACCTCAGGGTGATATTATACACATAGTAGACTGTCACTGGGTAATATTGGACAATTCCGAAATAGGATTTTGAAATTAAAGGCTTAAATGTCCACGCAAAGCTATATTTTGGCTACATTTTGGCTGCTAATTAAAAACATACTGTAACTCTTTTTCAGGCTGCTCTAAAAACGAAACCTCCTGTTTAGCCAGACTCATTTCACCTCAGGGTGATTTATACACATAGTAGACTGTCACTGGGTAATATTGGACAATTCTGATACAGGATTTTGAAATTAAATGCTTAAATGTCCACTCAAAGCTATATTTTGGCTACATTTTGGCTGCTTATTAAAAACATACTGTAACTCTTTTTCAGGCTGCTCTAAAAACTAACCCTCCTGTTTAGCCAGACTCATTTCACCTCAGGGTGATATTATACACATCCCAATCTGTCACTGGGCAATATCAGACTATTCTGATATAGGATTTTAAAATTAAAGGCTTAAATGTCCACATAAAGCTATATTTCAACTCAGTTTCAGGCTGCTAATTAAAGCCATACTGTAACTCTTTTTTCAGGCTGCTAATTAAAGCCATATTGTAACTCTTTTTCAGGCTGCTCTAAAAACGACACCTCCTGTTGAGCCAGACTCATTTCACCTCAGGGTGATTTATACACATAGTAGACTGTCACTGGGTAATATTGGACAATTCTGATATAGGATTTTGAAATTAAAGGCTTAAATGTCCACTCAAAGCTATATTTTGGCTACATTTTGGCTGCTAATTAAAAACATACTGTAACTCTTTTTCAGTCTGCTCTAAAAACGACACATCCTGTTTAGCCAGACTCATTTCACCTCAGGGTGATATTATACACATCCCAGACTGTAACTGGGTAATATCACAATATTCTGATATAGGATTGTAAAATTAAAGGCTTAAATGTCCACATAAAGCTATATTTCAACTCTGTTTCAGGCTGCTAATTAAAGCCATACTGTAACTCTTTTTCAGGCTGCTAATTAAAGCCATATTGTAACTCTTTTTCAGGCTGCTCTAAAAACGACACCTCCTGTTGAGCCATACTCATTTCACCTCAGGGTGATTTATACACATAGTAGACTGTCACTGGGTAATATTGGACAATTATGATATAGGATTTTGAAATTAAAGGCTTAAATGTCCACATAAAGCTATATTTCAACTCTGTTTCAGGCTGCTAATTAAAGCCATATTGTAACTCTTTTTAAGGCTGCTCTAAAAATTAAAACCTCCTGTTTAGCCAGACTCATTTCACCTCAGGGTGATATTATACACATCCCAGACTGTCACTGGGTAATATCACAATAATCTGATATAGAATTGTAAAATTAAAGGCTTAACTGTCCACATGAAGCTATATTTCAACTATGTTTCAGGCTGCTAATTAAAGACATACTGTAACTCTTTTTCAGGCTGCTAATTAAAGCCATATTGTAACTCTTTTTCAGGCTGCTCTAAAAACAAAACCTCCTGTTTAGCCAGACTCCTTTCACTTCAGGGTGATATTATACACATAGTAGACTGTCACTGGGTAATATCGGACAATTCTGATATACAATTTTGAAATTAAAGGCTTAAATGTCCACTCAAAGCTATATTTTGGCTACATTTTGGCTGCTAATTAAAAACATACTGTAACTCTTTTTCAGTCTGCTCTAAAAACGACACATCCTGTTTAGCCAGACTCATTTCACCTCAGGGTGATATTATACACATAGTAGACTGTCACTGGGTAATATTGGACAATTATGATATAGGATTTTGAAATTAAAGGCTTAAATGTCCACTCAAAGCTATATTTTGGCTACATTTTGGCTGCTAATTAAAAACTTACTGTAACTCTTTTTCAGGCTGCTCTAAAAACGAAACCTCCTGTTTAGCCAGACTCATTTCACCTCAGGGTGATATTATACACATCCCAGACTGTAACTGGGTAATATCACAATATTCTGATATAGGATTGTAAAATTAAAGGCTTAAATGTCCACATAAAGCTATATTTCAACTCTGTTTCAGGCTGCTAATTAAAGCCATACTGTAACTCTTTTTCAGGCTGCTCTAAAAACGACACCTCCTGTTGAGCCAGACTCATTTCACCTCAGGGTGATTTATACACAAAGTAGACTGTCACTGGGTAATATTGGACAATTCTGATATAGGATTTTGAAATTAAAGGCTTAAATGTCCACTCAAAGCTATATTTTGGCTACATTTTGGCTGCTAATTAAAAACATACTGTAACTCTTTTTCAGTCTGCTCTAAAAACGACACATCCTGTTTAGCCAGACTCATTTCACCTCAGGGTGATTTATACACATAGTAGACTGTCACTGGGTAATATTGGACAATTCTGATACAGGATTTTGAAATTAAAGGCTTAAATGTCCACTCAAAGCTATATTTTGGCTACATTTTGGCTGCTTATTAAAAACATACTGTAACTCTTTTTCAGGCTGCTCTAAAAACTAACCCTCCTGTTTAGCCAGACTCATTTCACCTCAGGGTGATATTATACACATCCCAAACTGTCACTGGGCAATATCAGACTATTCTGATATAGGATTTTAAAATTAAAGGCTTAAATGTCCACATAAAGCTATATTTCAACTCTGTTTCAGGCTGCTAATTAAAGCCATACTGTAACTCTTTTTCAGGCTGCTAATTAAAGCCATATTGTAACTCTTTTTCAGGCTGCTCTAAAAACGACACCTCCTGTTGAGCCAGACTCATTTCACCTCAGGGTGATTTATACACATAGTAGACTGTCACTGGGTAATATTGGACAATTCTGATATAGGATTTTGAAATTAAAGGCTTAAATGTCCACTCAAAGCTATATTTTGGCTACATTTTGGCTGCTAATTAAAAACATACTGTAACTCTTTTTCAGTCTGCTCTAAAAACGACACATCCTGTTTAGCCAGACTCATTTCACCTCAGGGTGATATTATACACATAGTAGACTGTCACTGGGTAATATTGGACAATTATGATATAGGATTTTGAAATTAAAGGCTTAAATGTCCACTCAAAGCTATATTTTGGCTACATTTTGGCTGCTAATTAAAAACTTACTGTAACTCTTTTACAGGCTGCTCTAAAAACGAAACCTCCTGTTTAGCCAGACTCATTTCACCTCAGGGTGATATTATACACATCCCAGACTGTAACTGGGTAATATCACAATATTCTGATATAGGATTGTAAAATTAAAGGCTTAAATGTCCACATAAAGCTATATTTCAACTCTGTTTCAGGCTGCTAATTAAAGACATACTGTAACTCTTTTTCAGGCTGCTAATTAAAGCCATATTGTAACTCTTTTTCAGGCTGCTCTAAAAACAAAACCTCCTGTTTAGCCAGACTCCTTTCACTTCAGGGTGATATTATACACATAGTAGACTGTCACTGGGTAATATCGGACAATTCTGATATACAATTTTGAAATTAAAGGCTTAAATGTCCACTCAAAGCTATATTTTGGCTACATTTTGGCTGCTAATTAAAAACATACTGTAACTCTTTTTCAGTCTGCTCTAAAAACGACACATCCTGTTTAGCCAGACTCATTTCACCTCAGGGTGATATTATACACATAGTAGACTGTCACTGGGTAATATTGGACAATTATGATATAGGATTTTGAAATTAAAGGCTTAAATGTCCACTCAAAGCTATATTTTGGCTACATTTTGGCTGCTAATTAAAAACTTACTGTAACTCTTTTTCAGGCTGCTCTAAAAACGAAACCTCCTGTTTAGCCAGACTCATTTCACCTCAGGGTGATATTATACACATCCCAGACTGTAACTGGGTAATATCACAATATTCTGATATAGGATTGTAAAATTAAAGGCTTAAATGTCCACATAAAGCTATATTTCAACTCTGTTTCAGGCTGCTAATTAAAGCCATACTGTACCTCTTTTTCAGGCTGCTCTAAAAACGACACCTCCTGTTGAGCCAGACTAATTTCACCTCAGGGTGATTTATACACATAGTAGACTGTCACTGGGTAATATTGGACAATTCTGATATAGGATTTTGAAATTAAAGGCTTAAATGTCCACTCAAAGCTATATTTTGGCTACATTTTGGCTGCTAATTAAAAACATACTGTAACTCTTTTTCAGTCTGCTCTAAAAACGACACATCCTGTTTAGCCAGACTCATTTCACCTCAGGGTGATATTATACACATAGTAGACTGTCACTGGGTAATATTGGACAATTATGATATAGGATTTTGAAATTAAAGGCTTAAATGTCCACTCAAAGCTATATTTTGGCTACATTTTGGCTGCTAATTAAAAACTTACTGTAACTCTTTTACAGGCTGCTCTAAAAACGAAACCTCCTGTTTAGCCAGACTCATTTCACCTCAGGGTGATATTATACACATCCCAGACTGTAACTGGGTAATATCACAATATTCTGATATAGGATTGTAAAATTAAAGGCTTAAATGTCCACATAAAGCTATATTTCAACTCTGTTTCAGGCTGCTAATTAAAGACATACTGTAACTCTTTTTCAGGCTGCTAATTAAAGCCATATTGTAACTCTTTTTCAGGCTGCTCTAAAAACAAAACCTCCTGTTTAGCCAGACTCCTTTCACTTCAGGGTGATATTATACACATAGTAGACTGTCACTGGGTAATATCGGACAATTCTGATATACAATTTTGAAATTAAAGGCTTAAATGTCCACTCAAAGCTATATTTTGGCTACATTTTGGCTGCTAATTAAAAACATACTGTAACTCTTTTTCAGTCTGCTCTAAAAACGACACATCCTGTTTAGCCAGACTCATTTCACCTCAGGGTGATATTATACACATAGTAGACTGTCACTGGGTAATATTGGACAATTATGATATAGGATTTTGAAATTAAAGGCTTAAATGTCCACTCAAAGCTATATTTTGGCTACATTTTGGCTGCTAATTAAAAACTTACTGTAACTCTTTTTCAGGCTGCTCTAAAAACGAAACCTCCTGTTTAGCCAGACTCATTTCACCTCAGGGTGATATTATACACATCCCAGACTGTAACTGGGTAATATCACAATATTCTGATATAGGATTGTAAAATTAAAGGCTTAAATGTCCACATAAAGCTATATTTCAACTCTGTTTCAGGCTGCTAATTAAAGCCATACTGTACCTCTTTTTCAGGCTGCTCTAAAAACGACACCTCCTGTTGAGCCAGACTAATTTCACCTCAGGGTGATTTATACACATAGTAGACTGTCACTGGGTAATATTGGACAATTCTGATATAGGATTTTGAAATTAAAGGCTTAAATGTCCACTCAAAGCTATATTTTGGCTACATTTTGGCTGCTAATTAAAAACATACTGTAACTCTTTTTCAGTCTGCTCTAAAAACGACACATCCTGTTTAGCCAGACTCATTTCACCTCAGGGTGATATTATACACATAGTAGACTGTCACTGGGTAATATTGGACAATTCTGATATAGGATTCTGAAATTAAAGGCTTAAATGTCCACTCAAAGCTATATTTTGGCTACATTTTGGCTGCTAATTAAAAACATACTGTAACTCTTTTTCAGTTTGCTCTAAAAACGACACATCCTGTTTAGCCAGACTCATTTCACCTCAGGGTGATATTATACACATAGTAGACTGTCACTGGGTAATATTGGACAATTCTGATACAGGATTTTGAAATTAAAGGCTTAAATGTCCACTCAAAGCTATATTTTGGCTACATTTTGGCTGCTAATTAAAAACTTACTGTAACTCTTTTTCAGGCTGCTCTAAAAACGAAACCTCCTGTTTAGCCAGACTCATTTCACCTCAGGGTGATATTATACACATCCCAGACTGTAACTGGGTAATATCACAATATTCTGATATAGGATTGTAAAATTAAAGGCTTAAATGTCCACATAAAGCTATATTTCAACTCTGTTTCAGGCTGCTAATTAAAGCCATACTGTAACTCTTTTTCAGGCTGCTAATTAAAGCCATATTGTAACTCTTTTTCAGTCTGCTCTAAAAACGACACAACCTGTTTAGCCAGACTCATTTCACCTCAGGGTGATATAATACACATAGTAGACTGTCACTGGGTAATATTGGACAATAACGAAATAGGATTTTGAAATTAAAGGCTTAAATGTCCACTCAAAGCTATATTTTGGCTACATTTTGGCTGCTAATTAAAAACATACTGTAACTCTTTTTCAGTCTGCTCTAAAAACGAAACCTCCTGTTTAGCCAGACTCATTTCACCTCTGGGTGATTTATACACATAGTAGACTGTCACTGGGTAATATTGGGCAATTCTGATACAGGATTTTGAAATTAAAGGCTTAAATGTCCACTCAAAGCTATATTTTGGCTACATTTTGGCTGCTTATTAAAAACATACTGTAACTCTTTTTCAGGCTGCTCTAAAAACGAAACCTCCTGTTTAGCCAGACTCATTTCACCTCAGGGTGATATTATACACATCCCAGACTGTAACTGGGTAATATCACAATATTCTGATATAGGATTGTAAAATTAAAGGCTTAAATGTCCACATAAAGCTATATTTCAACTCTGTTTCAGGCTGCTAATTAAAGCCACACTGTAACTCTTTTTCAGGCTGCTAATTAAAGCCATATTGTAACTCTTTTTCAGGCTGCTCTAAAAACGACACCTCCTGTTGAGCCAGACTCATTTCACCTCAGGGTGATTTATACACATAGTAGACTGTCACTGGGCAATACTGGACAATTCTGATATAGCATTTTGAAATTAAAGGCTTAAATGTCCACTCAAAGCTATATTTTGGCTACATTTTGGCCGCTAATTAAAAACATACTGTAACTCTTTTTCAGTCTGCTCTAAAAACGACACATCCTGTTTAGCCAGACTCATTTCACCTCAGGGTGATATTATACACATAGTAGAATGTCACTGGGTCATATTGGACAATACCGAAATAGGATTTTGAAATTAAAGGCTTAAATGTCCACTCAAAGCTATATTTTGGCTACATTTTGGCTGCTAATTAAAAACATACTGTAACTCTTTTTCAGGCTGCTCTAAAAACGAAACCTCCTGTTTAGCCAGACTCATTTCACCTCAGGGTGATTTATACACATAGTAGACTGTCACTGGGTAATATTGGACAATTCTGATACAGGATTTTGAAATTAAAGGCTTAAATGTCCACTCAAAGCTATATTTTGGCTACATTTTGGCTGCTTATTAAAAACATACTGTAACTCTTTTTCAGGCTGCTCTAAAAACTAACCCTCCTGTTTAGCCAGACTCATTTCACCTCAGGGTGATATTATACACATCCCAGACTGTCACTGGGCAATATCAGACTATTCTGATATAGGATTTTAAAATTAAAGGCTTAAATGTCCACATAAAGCTATATTTCAACTCTGTTTCAGGCTGCTAATTAAAGCCATATTGTAACTCTTTTTAAGGCTGCTCTAAAAATTAAAACCTCCTGTTTAGCCAGACTCATTTCACCTCAGGGTGATATTATACACATCCCAGACTGTCACTGGGTAATATCACAATAATCTGATATAGGATTGTAAAATTAAAGGCTTAAATGTCCACATGAAGCTATATTTCAACTCTGTTTCAGGCTGCTAATTAAAGACATACTGTAACTCTTTTTCAGGCTGCTAATTAAAGCCATATTGTAACTCTTTTTCAGGCTGCTCTAAAAACAAAACCTCCTGTTTAGCCAGACTCCTTTCACTTCAGGGTGATATTATACACATAGTAGACTGTCACTGGGTAATATTGGACAATTCTGATATAGGATTTTGAAATTAAAGGCTTAAATGTCCACTCAAAGCTATATTTTGGCTACATTTTGGCTGCTAATTAAAAACATACTGTAACTCTTTTTCAGTCTGCTCTAAAAACGACACATCCTGTTTAGCCAGACTCATTTCACCTCAGGGTGATAGAATACATATACCAGACTGTCACTTGGCAATATCAGACTATTCTTATATAGGATTTTAAAATTAAAGGCTTAAATATCCACATAAAGCTATATTTCAACTCTTTTTCAGGCTGCTAATTAAAGCCATACTGTAACTCTTTTTCAGGCTGCTGTAAAAACAAAACATCCTGTTTAGCCAGACTCATTTCACCTCAGGGGGACATTATACACATAGTAGACTGTCAATGGGTAATATCAGAATATTCTGATATAGGAATTTAAAATTAAAGGCTTAAATATCCACATAAAGCTATATTTCAACTCTTTTTCAGGCGGCTAATTAAAGCCATATTGTAACTCTTTTTCAGGCTGCTCTAAAAACAAAACCTCCTGTTTAGCCAGACTCCTTTCACCTCAGGGTGATATTCTACACATCGTAGACTGTCACTGGGTAATATTGGACAATTCCGATATAGGATTTTGAAATTAAAGGCTTAAATGTCCACATAAAGCTATATTTCAACTCTGTTTCAGGCTGCTAATTAAAGACATACTGTAACTCTTTTTCAGGCTGCTAATTAAAGCCATACTGTAACTCTTTTTCAGGCTGCTCTAAAAATAAAACCTCCTGTTTAGCCAAAAAACATTTCACCTCACGGTGATCGTATACAAATCCCAGACTGCCACTGGGTAATATCAGACTATTCTGATATAGGATTTTAAAATTAAAGGCTTAAATGTCCACTGAAAGCTATATTTTAACTCTGTTTCAGGCTGCTAATTAAAGGCATACTGTAACTGTTTTTCAGGCTGCTAATTAAAAACATACTGTAACTCTTTTTAAGGCTGCTCTAAAAACGAAACCTCCTGTTTAGCCAGACTCATTTCACCTCAGGGTGATATTATACACATCCCAGACTGTCATTGGGTAATATCAGAATATTCTGATAGAGGATTGTAAAATTAAAGGCTTAAATGTCCACATAAAGCTATATTTCAACTCTGTTTCAGGCTGCTAATTAAAGCCATACTGTAACTCTTTTTCAGGCTGCTCTAAAAACAAAACCTCCTGTTTAGCCAGACTCATTTCACCTCAGGGTGACGTTCTACACATAGTAGACTGTCACTGGGTAATATCAGAATATTCTGATATAGGATTGTAAAATTAAAGGCTTAAATGTCCAAATAAAGCTATATTTCAACTCTGTTTCAGGCTGCTAATTAAAGCCATACTGTAACTCTTTTTCAGGCTGCTAATTAAAGCCATACTGTTACTCTTTTTCAGGCTACTCTAAAA
This sequence comes from Zingel zingel, assembly GCA_023566125.1. Taxonomy (NCBI): domain Eukaryota; kingdom Metazoa; phylum Chordata; class Actinopteri; order Perciformes; family Percidae; genus Zingel; species Zingel zingel. Next base: position 13,851,996 of record CM042323.1, read on the forward strand.
ACAAAACCTCCTGTGTAGCCAGACTCCTTTCACCTCAGGGTGATATTATACACATGGTAGACTGTCCCTGGGTAACATTGGACAATTCTGATATAGGATTGTAAAATTAAAGGCTTAAATGTCCACTCAATGCTATATTTTGGCTACATTTTGGCTGCTAATTTAAGCCATACTGTAACTCTTTTTAAGGCTGCTCTAAAAACGAAACCTCCTGTTTAGCCAGACTCATTTCACCTCAGGGTGATATTATACACATCCCAGACTGTCACTGGGTAATATCAGAATATTCTGATATAGGATTGTAAAATTAAAGGCTTAAATGTCCACATAAAGCTATATTTCAACTCTGTTTCAGGCTGCTAATTAAAGCCATACTGTAACTCTTTTTCAGGCTTCTAATTAAAGCCATACTGTAACTCTTTTTCAGGCTACTCTAAAAACAAAACCTCCTGTGTAGCCAGATTCCTTTCACCTCAGGGTGATATTATACACATGGTAGACTGTTCCTGGGTAATATTGGACAATTCTGATACAGGATTTTGAAATTAAAGGCTTAAATGTCCATTCAAAGCTATATTTTGGCTACATTTTGGCTGCTAATTAAAGACATACTGTAACTCTTTTTCAGGCTGCTCTAAAAACTAAACCTACTGTTTTAGCCAGACTCATTTCACCTCAGGGTGATCGTATACACATCACAGACTGTCACTGGGTAATATCCGACTATTCTGATATAGGATTTTAAAATTACCGGCTTAAATGTCCACTCAAAGCAATATTTCAACTCTGTTACAGGCTGCTAATTAAAGCCATATTGTAACTCTTTTTCAGGCTGCTCTAAAAACAAAACCTCCTGTTTAGCCAGACTCATTTCACCTCAGGGTGATAGTATACATATCCCAGACTGTCACTGGTTAATATCAGACGATTCTGATATAGGATTTTAAAATTAAAGGCTTAAATGTCCACATAAAGCTATATTTCAACTCTGTTTCAGGCTGCTAATTAAAGCCATACTGTAACTCTTTTTCAGGCTGCTAATTAAAGCCATACTTTAACTCTTATTCAGGCTGCTCTAAAAACGAGACCTCCTGTTTAGCCAGACTCATTTCACCTCAGGGTGTTAATATACACATCATAGACTGTCAATGGGTAATAATGGACAATTCTGATAAAGTATTTTAAAATTAAAGGCTTAAATGTCCACTTAAAGCTATGTTTTAACTCTGTTTCAGGCTGCTAATTAAAGCCATACTGTAACTCTTTTTCAGGCTGCTAATTAAAGCCATACTGTAACTCTTTTTAAGGCTGCTCTAAAAATGAAACCTCCTGTTTAGCCAGAATCATTTCACCTCAGGGTGATAGAATACATATACCAGACTGTCACTTGGCAATATCAGAGTATTCTGATATAGGATTTAGAAATTAAAGGCTTAAATGTCCACTCAATTCTATATTTTGGCTACATTTTGGCTGCTAATTAAAACATACTGTAACTCAATTTCAGGCTGCTCTAAAAATGAAACCTCCTGTTTAGCCAGACTCCTTTCACCTCAGGGTGATATTATACACATCGTAGACTGTCACTGGGTAATATTGGACAATTCCGATATCGGATTTTTAAATTAAAGGCTTAAATGTCCACTCAAAGCTATATTTTGGCTACATTTTGGCTGCTAATTAAAGACATACTGTAACTCTTTTTCAGGCTGCTCTAAAAACTAAACCTCCTGTTTAGCCAGACTCATTTCACCTCAGGGTGATAGTATACATATCCCAGTCTGTCACTGGTTAATATCAGAATATTCTGATATAGGATTTTAAAATTAAAGGCTTAAATGTCCACATAAAGCTATATTTCAACTCTGTTTCAGGCTGCTAATTAAAGCCATACTGTAACTCTTTTTCAGGCTGCTCTAAAAACAAAACCTCCTCTTTTGCCAGACTCATTCCACCTCAGGGTGACATTATACACATAGTAGACTGTCACTGGGTAATATCAGAATATTGTGATATAGGATTGTAAAATTAAAGGCTTAAATGTCCACATAAAGCTATATTTCAACTCTGTTTCAGGCTGCTAATTAAAGCCATACTGTAACTCTTTTTCAGGCTGATAATTAAAGCCATACTTTAACTCTTTATCAGGCTGCTCTAAAAACGAGACCTCCTGTTTAGCCAGACTCATTTCACCTCAGGGTGTTCGTATACACATCACAGACTGTCACTGGGTAATATCAGACTATTCTGATATAGGCTTTTAAAATTAAAGGCTTAAATGTCTACTTAAAGCAATATTTCAACTCTGTTTAAAGCTGCTAATTAAAGCCATATTGTAAGTCTTTTTCAGGCTGCTCTAAAAACAAAACCTCCTGTTTAGCCAGACTCATTTCACCTCAGGGTGATATTATACGCATCTCAGACTGTCACTGGGTAATATCAGAATATTCTGATATAGGATTGTAAAATTAAAGGCTTTAATGTCCACATAAAGCTATATTTTAACTCTGTTTCAGGCTGCTAATTAAAGCCATACTGTATCTCTTTTTCAGGCTGCTAATTAAAGCCATACTGTAACTCTTTTTCAGGCTGCTCTAAAAACTAAACCTACTGTTTAGCCAGACTCATTTCACCTCAGGGTGATCCTATACACATCACAGAGTGTCACTGGGTAATATCAGACTATTCTGATATAGGATTTTAAAATTAACGGCTTAAATGTCCACTTAAAGCAATATTTCAACTCTGTTTCAGGCTGCTAATTAAAGCCATTTTGTAACTCTTTTTCAGGCTGCTATTAAAACAAAACCTCCTGTTTAGCCAGACTCCTTTAACCTCAGGGTGATATTATACACATCCCAGACTGTCACTGGGTAATATCACAACTTTCTGATATAGGATTGTAAAATGAAAGTCTTAATTGTCCACATGAAGCTATATTTCAACTCTGTTTCGGGCTGCTAATTAAAAACATACTGTAACTCTTTTTCAGGCTGCTAATTAAAGTCATATTGTAACTCTTTTTCAGGCTGCTCTAAAAACAAAACCTCCTGTTTAGCAAGACTCCTCTCACCTCAGGGTGATATTATACACATCGTAGACTCTCACTGGGTAATATTGGACAATTCTGATACAGGATTTTGAAATTAAAGGCTTAAATGTCCACTCAAAGCTATATTTCAACTCTGTTTCAGGATGCTAATTAAAGCCATACTGTAATTCTTTTTAAGGCTGCTCTAAAAACAAAACCTCCTGTTTAGCCAAAAAACATTTCAACTCAGGGTGATCGTATACAAATCACAGACTGCCACTGGGTAATATCAGACTATTCTGATATAGGATTTTAAAAGTAAAGGCTTAAATGTCCCCCGAAAGCTATATTTTAACTCTGTTTCAGGCTGCTAATTAAAGGCATACTGTAACTGTTTTTCAGGCTGCTAATTAAAGCCATACTGTAACTCTTTTTAAGGCTGCTCTAAAAACAAAACCTCCTGTTTAGCCAGACTCCTTTCACCTCAGGGTGATATTATACACATAGTAGACTGTCACTGGGTAATATTGGACAATTCTGATATAGGATTTTGAAATTAAAGGCTTAAATGTCCACTCAAAGCTATATTTTGGCTACATTTTGGCTGCTAATTAAAAACATACTGTAACTCTTTTTCAGTCTGCTCTAAAAACGACACATCCTGTTTAGCCAGACTCATTTCACCTCAGGGTGATATTATACACATCCCAGACTGTAACTGGGTAATATCACAATATTCTGATATAGGATTGTAAAATTAAAGGCTTAAATGTCCACATAAAGCTATATTTCAACTCTGTTTCAGGCTGCTAATTAAAGCCATACTGTAACTCTTTTTCAGGCTGCTAATTAAAGCCATATTGTAACTCTTTTTCAGGCTGCTCTAAAAACGACACCTCCTGTTGAGCCATACTCATTTCACCTCAGGGTGATTTATACACATAGTAGACTGTCACTGGGTAATATTGGACAATTATGATATAGGATTTTGAAATTAAAGGCTTAAATGTCCACATAAAGCTATATTTCAACTCTGTTTCAGGCTGCTAATTAAAGCCATATTGTAACTCTTTTTAAGGCTGCTCTAAAAATTAAAACCTCCTGTTTAGCCAGACTCATTTCACCTCAGGGTGATATTATACACATCCCAGACTGTCACTGGGTAATATCACAATAATCTGATATAGAATTGTAAAATTAAAGGCTTAACTGTCCACATGAAGCTATATTTCAACTCTGTTTCAGGCTGCTAATTAAAGACATACTGTAACTCTTTTTCAGGCTGCTAATTAAAGCCATATTGTAACTCTTTTTCAGGCTGCTCTAAAAACAAAACCTCCTGTTTAGCCAGACTCCTTTCACTTCAGGGTGATATTATACACATAGTAGACTGTCACTGGGTAATATCGGACAATTCTGATATACAATTTTGAAATTAAAGGCTTAAATGTCCACTCAAAGCTATATTTTGGCTACATTTTGGCTGCTAATTAAAAACATACTGTAACTCTTTTTCAGTCTGCTCTAAAAACGACACATCCTGTTTAGCCAGACTCATTTCACCTCAGGGTGATATTATACACATAGTAGACTGTCACTGGGTAATATTGGACAATTATGATATAGGATTTTGAAATTAAAGGCTTAAATGTCCACTCAAAGCTATATTTTGGCTACATTTTGGCTGCTAATTAAAAACTTACTGTAACTCTTTTTCAGGCTGCTCTAAAAACGAAACCTCCTGTTTAGCCAGACTCATTTCACCTCAGGGTGATATTATACACATCCCAGACTGTAACTGGGTAATATCACAATATTCTGATATAGGATTGTAAAATTAAAGGCTTAAATGTCCACATAAAGCTATATTTCAACTCTGTTTCAGGCTGCTAATTAAAGCCATACTGTAACTCTTTTTCAGGCTGCTCTAAAAACGACACCTCCTGTTGAGCCAGACTCATTTCACCTCAGGGTGATTTATACACAAAGTAGACTGTCACTGGGTAATATTGGACAATTCTGATATAGGATTTTGAAATTAAAGGCTTAAATGTCCACTCAAAGCTATATTTTGGCTACATTTTGGCTGCTAATTAAAAACATACTGTAACTCTTTTTCAGTCTGCTCTAAAAACGACACATCCTGTTTAGCCAGACTCATTTCACCTCAGGGTGATTTATACACATAGTAGACTGTCACTGGGTAATATTGGACAATTCCGAAATAGGATTTTGAAATTAAAGGCTTAAATGTCCACGCAAAGCTATATTTTGGCTACATTTTGGCTGCTAATTAAAAACATACTGTAACTCTTTTTCAGGCTGCTCTAAAAACGACACCTCCTGTTGAGCCAGACTCATTTCACCTCAGGGTGATTTTATACACATAGTAGACTGTCACTGGGAAAAATTGGACAATTCTGATATAGGATTTTGAAATTAAAGGCTTAAATGTCCACTCAAAGCTATATTTTGGCTACATTTTGGCCGCTAATTAAAAACATACTGTAACTCTTTTTCAGTCTGCTCTAAAAACGACACATCCTGTTTAGCCAGACTCATTTCACCTCAGGGTGATATTATACACATAGTAGAATGTCACTGGGTCATATTGGACAATACCGAAATAGGATTTTGAAATTAAAGGCTTAAATGTCCACTCAAAGCTATATTTTGGCTACATTTTGGCTGCTAATTAAAAACATACTGTAACTCTTTTTCAGGCTGCTCTAAAAACGAAACCTCCTGTTTAGCCAGACTCATTTCAGCTCAGGGTGATTTATACACATAGTAGACTGTCACTGGGTAATATTGGACAATTCTGATACAGGATTTTGAAATTAAAGGCTTAAATGTCCAATCAAAGCTATATTTTGGCTACATTTTGGCTGCTTATTAAAAACATACTGTAACTCTTTTTCAGGCTGCTCTAAAAACTAACCCTCCTGTTTAGCCAGACTCATTTCACCTCAGGGTGATATTATACACATCCCAGACTGTCACTGGGCAATATCAGACTATTCTGATATAGGATTTTAAAATTAAAGGCTTAAATGTCCACATAAAGCTATATTTCAACTCTGTTTCAGGCTGCTAATTAAAGCCATATTGTAACTCTTTTTAAGGCTGCTCTAAAAATTAAAACCTCCTGTTTAGCCAGACTCATTTCACCTCAGGGTGATATTATACACATCCCAGACTGTCACTGGGTAATATCACAATAATCTGATATAGGATTGTAAAATTAAAGGCTTAAATGTCCACATGAAGCTATATTTCAACTCTGTTTCAGGCTGCTAATTAAAGACATACTGTAACTCTTTTTCAGGCTGCTAATTAAAGCCATATTGTAACTCTTTTTCAGGCTGCTCTAAAAACAAAACCTCCTGTTTAGCCAGACTCCTTTCACTTCAGGGTGATATTATACACATAGTAGACTGTCACTGGGTAATATTGGACAATTCTGATATAGGATTTTGAAATTAAAGGCTTAAATGTCCACTCAAAGCTATATTTTGGCTACATTTTGGCTGCTAATTAAAAACATACTGTAACTCTTTTTCAGTCTGCTCTAAAAACGACACATCCTGTTTAGCCAGACTCATTTCACCTCAGGGTGATAGAATACATATACCAGACTGTCACTTGGCAATATCAGACTATTCTTATATAGGATTTTAAAATTAAAGACTTAAATATCCACATAAAGCTATATTTCAACTCTTTTTCAGGCTGCAAATTAAAGCCATACTGTAACTCTTTTTCAGGCTGCTGTAAAAACAAAACATCCTGTTTAGCCAGACTCATTTCACCTCAGGGGGACATTATACACATAGTAGACTGTCAATGGGTAATATCAGAATATTCTGATATAGGAATTTAAAATTAAAGGCTTAAATATCCACATAAAGCTATATTTCAACTCTTTTTCAGGCGGCTAATTAAAGCCATATTGTAACTCTTTTTCAGGCTGCTCTAAAAACAAAACCTCCTGTTTAGCCAGACTCCTTTCACCTCAGGGTGATATTCTACACATCGTAGACTGTCACTGGGTAATATTGGACAATTCCGATATAGGATTTTGAAATTAAAGGCTTAAATGTCCACATAAAGCTATATTTCAACTCTGTTTCAGGCTGCTAATTAAAGACATACTGTAACTCTTTTTCAGGCTGCTAATTAAAGCCATACTGTAACTCTTTTTCAGGCTGCTCTAAAAATAAAACCTCCTGTTTAGCCAAAAAACATTTCACCTCACGGTGATCGTATACAAATCCCAGACTGCCACTGGGTAATATCAGACTATTCTGATATAGGATTTTAAAATTAAAGGCTTAAATGTCCACTGAAAGCTATATTTTAACTCTGTTTCAGGCTGCTAATTAAAGGCATACTGTAACTGTTTTTCAGGCTGCTAATTAAAAACATACTGTAACTCTTTTTAAGGCTGCTCTAAAAACGAAACCTCCTGTTTAGCCAGACTCATTTCACCTCAGGGTGATATTATACACATCCCAGACTGTCATTGGGTAATATCAGAATATTCTGATAGAGGATTGTAAAATTAAAGGCTTAAATGTCCACATAAAGCTATATTTCAACTCTGTTTCAGGCTGCTAATTAAAGCCATACTGTAACTCTTTTTCAGGCTGCTCTAAAAACAAAACCTCCTGTTTAGCCAGACTCATTTCACCTCAGGGTGACGTTCTACACATAGTAGACTGTCACTGGGTAATATCAGAATATTCTGATATAGGATTGTAAAATTAAAGGCTTAAATGTCCAAATAAAGCTATATTTCAACTCTGTTTCAGGCTGCTAATTAAAGCCATACTGTAACTCTTTTTCAGGCTGCTAATTAAAGCCATACTGTTACTCTTTTTCAGGCTACTCTAAAAACAAAACCTCCTGTGTAGCCAGACTCCTTTCACCTCAGGGTGATATTATACACATGGTAGACTGTCCCTGGGTAACATTGGACAATTCTGATATAGGATTGTAAAATTAAAGGCTTAAATGTCCACTCAATGCTATATTTTGGCTACATTTTGGCTGCTAATTTAAGCCATACTGTAACTCTTTTTAAGGCTGCTCTAAAAACGAAACCTCCTGTTTAGCCAGACTCATTTCACCTCAGGGTGATATTATACACATCCCAGACTGTCACTGGGTAATATCAGAATATTCTGATATAGGATTGTAAAATTAAAGGCTTAAATGTCCACATAAAGCTATATTTCAACTCTGTTTCAGGCTGCTAATTAAAGCCATACTGTAACTCTTTTTCAGGCTTCTAATTAAAGCCATACTGTAACTCTTTTTCAGGCTACTCTAAAAACAAAACCTCCTGTGTAGCCAGATTCCTTTCACCTCAGGGTGATATTATACACATGGTAGACTGTCCCTGGGTAATATTGGACAATTCTGATACAGGATTTTGAAATTAAAGGCTTAAATGTCCATTCAAAGCTATATTTTGGCTACATTTTGGCTGCTAATTAAAGACATACTGTAACTCTTTTTCAGGCTGCTCTAAAAACTAAACCTACTGTTTTAGCCAGACTCATTTCACCTCAGGGTGATCGTATACACATCACAGACTGTCACTGGGTAATATCCGACTATTCTGATATAGGATTTTAAAATTACCGGCTTAAATGTCCACTCAAAGCAATATTTCAACTCTGTTACAGGCTGCTAATTAAAGCCATATTGTAACTCTTTTTCAGGCTGCTCTAAAAACAAAACCTCCTGTTTAGCCAGACTCATTTCACCTCAGGGTGATAGTATACATATCCCAGACTGTCACTGGTTAATATCAGACGATTCTGATATAGGATTTTAAAATTAAAGGCTTAAATGTCCACATAAAGCTATATTTCAACTCTGTTTCAGGCTGCTAATTAAAGCCATACTGTAACTCTTTTTCAGGCTGCTAATTAAAGCCATACTTTAACTCTTATTCAGGCTGCTCTAAAAACGAGACCTCCTGTTTAGCCAGACTCATTTCACCTCAGGGTGTTAATATACACATCATAGACTGTCAATGGGTAATAATGGACAATTCTGATAAAGTATTTTAAAATTAAAGGCTTAAATGTCCACTTAAAGCTATGTTTTAACTCTGTTTCAGGCTGCTAATTAAAGCCATACTGTAACTCTTTTTCAGGCTGCTAATTAAAGCCATACTGTAACTCTTTTTAAGGCTGCTCTAAAAATGAAACCTCCTGTTTAGCCAGAATCATTTCACCTCAGGGTGATAGAATACATATACCAGACTGTCACTGGGCAATATCAGAGTATTCTGATATAGGATTTTGAAATTAAAGGCTTAAATGTCCACTCAATTCTATATTTTGGCTACATTTTGGCTGCTAATTAATACATACTGTAACTCAATTTCAGGCTGCTCTAAAAATGAAACCTCCTGTTTAGCCAGACTCCTTTCACCTCAGGGTGATATTATACACATCGTAGACTGTCACTGGGTAATATTGGACAATTCCGATATCGGATTTTGAAATTAAAGGCTTAAATGTCCACTCAAAGCTATATTTTGGCTACATTTTGGCTGCTAATTAAAGACATACTGTAACTCTTTTTCAGGCTGCTCTAAAAACTAAACCTCCTGTTTAGCCAGACTCATTTCACCTCAGGGTGATAGTATACATATCCCAGTCTGTCACTGGTTAATATCAGAATATTCTGATATAGGATTTTAAAATTAAAGGCTTAAATGTCCACATAAAGCTATATTTCAACTCTGTTTCAGGCTGCTAATTAAAGCCATACTGTAACTCTTTTTCAGGCTGCTCTAAAAACAAAACCTCCTCTTTTGCCAGACTCATTCCACCTCAGGGTGACATTATACACAGAGTAGACTGTCACTGGGTAATATCAGAATATTGTGATATAGGATTGTAAAATTAAAGGCTTAAATGTCCACATAAAGCTATATTTCAACTCTGTTTCAGGCTGCTAATTAAAGCCATACTGTAACTCTTTTTCAGGCTGATAATTAAAGCCATACTTTAACTCTTTATCAGGCTGCTCTAAAAACGAGACCTCCTGTTTAGCCAGACTCATTTCACCTCAGGGTGTTCGTATACACATCACAGACTGTCACTGGGTAATATCAGACTATTCTGATATAGGCTTTTAAAATTAAAGGCTTAAATGTCTACTTAAAGCAATATTTCAACTCTGTTTAAAGCTGCTAATTAAAGCCATATTGTAAGTCTTTTTCAGGCTGCTCTAAAAACAAAACCTCCTGTTTAGCCAGACTCATTTCACCTCAGGGTGATATTATACGCATCTCAGACTGTCACTGGGTAATATCAGAATATTCTGATATAGGATTGTAAAATTAAAGGCTTAAATGTCCACATAAAGCTATATTTTAACTCTGTTTCAGGCTGCTAATTAAAGCCATACTGTAACTCTTTTTCAGGCTGCTAATTAAAGCCATTTTGTAACTCTTTTTCAGGCTGCTCTTAAAACAAAACCTCCTGTTTAGCCAGACTCCTTTAACCTCAGGGTGATATTATACACATCCCAGACTGTCACTGGGTAATATCACAACTTTCTGATATAGGATTGTAAAATGAAAGTCTTAATTGTCCACATGAAGCTATATTTCAACTCTGTTTCGGGCTGCTAATTAAAAACATACTGTAACTCTTTTTCAGGCTGCTAATTAAAGTCATATTGTAACTCTTTTTCAGGCTGCTCTAAAAACAAAACCTCCTGTTTAGCAAGACTCCTCTCACCTCAGGGTGATATTATACACATCGTAGACTCTCACTGGGTAATATTGGACAATTCCGATACAGGATTTTGAAATTAAAGGCTTAAATGTCCACTCAAAGCTATATTTCAATTCTGTTTCAGGATGCTAATTAAAGCCATACTGTAATTCTTTTTAAGGCTGCTCTAAAAACAAAACCTCCTGTTTAGCCAAAAAACATTTCAACTCAGGGTGATCGTATACAAATCACAGACTGCCACTGGGTAATATCAGAATATTCTGATATAGGATTTTAAAAGTAAAGGCTTAAATGTCCCCCGAAAGCTATATTTTAACTCTGTTTCAGGCTGCTAATTAAAGGCATACTGTAACTGTTTTTCAGGCTGCTAATTAAAGCCATACTGTAACTCTTTTTAAGGCTGCTCTAAAAACAAAACCTCCTGTTTAGCCAGACTCCTTTCACCTCAGGGTGATATTATACACATAGTAGACTGTCACTGGGTAATATTGGACAATTCTGATATATCATTTTGAAATTAAAGGCTTAAATGTCCACTTAAAGCAATATTTCAACTCTGTTTAAGGCTGCAAATTAAAGCCATATTGTAACTCTTTTTCAGGCTGCTCTAAAAACGAGACCTCCTGTTTAGCCAGACTCATTTCACCTCAGGGTGATAATATACACATCGTAGACTGTCAATGGGTAATATTGGACAATTCTGATAAAGTATTTTAAAATTAAAGGCTTAAATGTCCACTTAAAGCTATGTTTTGACTCTGTTTCAGGCTGCTAATTAAAGCCATACTGTAACTCTTTTTCAGGCTGCTAATTAAAACCATACTGTAACTCTATTTAAGGCTGCTCTAAAAATGAAACATCCTGTTTAGCCAGACTCATTTCACCTCAGGGTGATGTTATACACATCGTAGACGGTCACTGGGTAATATTGGACAATTCTGATATAGGATTTTAAAATTAAAAGCTTAAATGTCCACTCAAAGCTATATTTTGGCTACATTTTGGCTGCTGATTAATGACATAATGTAACTCTTTTTCAGGCTGCTCTAAAAACTAAATCTACTGTTTAGCAGACTTATTTCACCTCAGGGTGATAGTATACACATCCCAGACTGTCACTGGGTAATATCAGAATATTCTGATATAGGATTGTAAAATTAAAGGCTTAAATGTCCACTCAAAGCAATATTTCAACTCTGTTTCAGGCTGCTAATTAAAGCCATATTGTAACTCTTTTTCAGGCTGCTCTAAAAACAAAACCTCCTGTTTAGCCAGACTCCTTTCACCTCAGGGTGATATTATACACATCCCAGACTGTCACTGGGTAATATCACAACATTCTGATATAGGATTGTAAAATGAAAGTCTTAATTGTCCACATGAAGCTATAATTCAACTCTCTTTCAGGCTGCTAATTAAAGACATACTGTAACTCTTTTTCAGGCTGCTAATTAAAGCCATATTGTAACTCTTTTTCAGGCTGCTCTAAAAACAAAACCTCCTGTTTAGCCAGACTCCTTTCACCTCAGGGTGATATTATACACATCGTAGACTGTCACTGGGTAATATTGGACAATTCCGATATAGGATTTTGAAATTAAATGTTTAAATGTCCACTCAAAGCTATATTTTGGCTACATTTTGGCTGCTAATTAAAGCCATACTGTAACTCTTTTTCAGGCTGCTAATTAAAGCCATATTGTAACTCTTTTTCAGGCTGCTCTAAAAACAAAACCTCCTGTTTAGCCAGACTCCTTTTACCTCAGGGTGATATTATACATATAGTAGACTGTCAATGGGTAATATTGGACAATTCTGATATAGGATTTTAAAATTAAAGGCTTAAATGTCCACTTAAAGCTATGTTTTAACTCTGTTTCAGGCTGCTAATTAAAGCCATACTGTAACTCTTTTTCAGGCTGCTAATTAAAGCCATACTGTAACTCTTTTTAAGGCTGCTCTAAAAATGAAACCTCCTGTTTAGCCAGAATCATTTCACCTCAGGGTGATAGAATACATATACCAGACTGTCACTGGGCAATATCAGAGTATTCTGATATAGGATTTTGAAATTAAAGGCTTAAATGTCCACTCAATTCTATATTTTGGCTACATTTTGGCTGCTAATTAAAACATACTGTAACTCAATTTCAGGCTGCTCTAAAAATGAAACCTCCTGTTTAGCCAGACTCCTTTCACCTCAGGGTGATATTATACACATCGTAGACTGTCACTGGGTAATATTGGAAAATTCCGATATCGGATTTTGAAATTAAAGGCTTAAATGTCCACTCAAAGCTATATTTTGGCTACATTTTGGCTGCTAATTAAAGACATACTGTAACTCTTTTTCAGGCTGCTCTAAAAACTAAACCTCCTGTTTAGCCAGACTCATTTCACCTCAGGGTGATAGTATACATATCCCAGTCTGTCACTGGTTAATATCAGAATATTCTGATATAGGATTTTAAAATTAAAGGCTTAAATGTCCACATAAAGCTATATTTCAACTCTGTTTCAGGCTGCTAATTAAAGCCATACTGTAACTCTTTTTCAGGCTGCTCTAAAAACAAAACCTCCTCTTTTGCCAGACTCATTCCACCTCAGGGTGACATTATACACATAGTAGACTGTCACTGGGTAATATCAGAATATTGTGATATAGGATTGTAAAATTAAAGGCTTAAATGTCCACATAAAGCTATATTTCAACTCTGTTTCAGGCTGCTAATTAAAGCCATACTGTAACTCTTTTTCAGGCTGATAATTAAAGCCATACTTTAACTCTTTATCAGGCTGCTCTAAAAACGAGACCTCCTGTTTAGCCAGACTCATTTCACCTCAGGGTGTTCGTATACACATCACAGACTGTCACTGGGTAATATCAGACTATTCTGATATAGGCTTTTAAAATTAAAGGCTTAAATGTCTACTTAAAGCAATATTTCAACTCTGTTTAAAGCTGCTAATTAAAGCCATATTGTAAGTCTTTTTCAGGCTGCTCTAAAAACAAAACCTCCTGTTTAGCCAGACTCATTTCACCTCAGGGTGATATTATACGCATCTCAGACTGTCACTGGGTAATATCAGAATATTCTGATATAGGATTGTAAAATTAAAGGCTTAAATGTCCACATAAAGCTATATTTTAACTCTGTTTCAGGCTGCTAATTAAAGCCATACTGTAACTCTTTTTCAGGCTGCTAATTAAAGCCATACTGTAACTCTTTTTCAGGCTGCTCTAAAAACTAAACCTACTGTTTAGCCAGACTCATTTCACCTCAGGGTGATCCTATACACATCACAGAGTGTCACTGGGTAATATCAGACTATTCTGATATAGGATTTTAAAATTAACGGCTTAAATGTCCACTTAAAGCAATATTTCAACTCTGTTTCAGGCTGCTAATTAAAGCCATTTTGTAACTCTTTTTCAGGCTGCTCTTAAAACAAAACCTCCTGTTTAGCCAGACTCCTTTAACCTCAGGGTGATATTATACACATCCCAGACTGTCACTGGGTAATATCACAACATTCTGATATAGGATTGTAAAATGAAAGTCTTAATTGTCCACATGAAGCTATATTTCAACTCTGTTTCGGGCTGCTAATTAAAAACATACTGTAACTCTTTTTCAGGCTGCTAATTAAAGCCATATTGTAACTCTTTTTCAGGCTGCTCTAAAAACAAAACCTCCTGTTTAGCAAGACTCCTCTCACCTCAGGGTGATATTATACACATCGTAGACTCTCACTGGGTAATATTGGACAATTCCGATACAGGATTTTGAAATTAAAGGCTTAAATGTCCACTCAAAGCTATATTTCAACTCTGTTTCAGGATGCTAATTAAAGCCATACTGTAATTCTTTTTAAGGCTGCTCTAAAAACAAAACCTCCTGTTTAGCCAAAAAACATTTCACCTCAGGGTGATCGTATACAAATCACAGACTGCCACTGGGTAATATCAGACTATTCTGATATAGGATTTTAAAAGTAAAGGCTTAAATGTCCCCCGAAAGCTATATTTTAACTCTGTTTCAGGCTGCTAATTAAAGGCATACTGTAACTGTTTTTCAGGCTGCTAATTAAAGCCATACTGTAACTCTTTTTAAGGCTGCTCTAAAAACAAAACCTCCTGTTTAGCCAGACTCCTTTCACCTCAGGGTGATATTATACACATAGTAGACTGTCACTGGGTAATATTGGACAATTCTGATATATCATTTTGAAATTAAAGGCTTAAATGTCCACTTAAAGCAATATTTCAACTCTGTTTAAGGCTGCAAATTAAAGCCATATTGTAACTCTTTTTCAGGCTGCTCTAAAAACGAGACCTCCTGTTTAGCCAGACTCATTTCACCTCAGGGTGATAATATACACATCGTAGACTGTCAATGGGTAATATTGGACAATTCTGATAAAGTATTTTAAAATTAAAGGCTTAAATGTCCACTTAAAGCTATGTTTTGACTCTGTTTCAGGCTGCTAATTAAAGCCATACTGTAACTCTTTTTCAGGCTGCTAATTAAAACCATACTGTAACTCTATTTAAGGCTGCTCTAAAAATGAAACATCCTGTTTAGCCAGACTCATTTCACCTCAGGGTGATGTTATACACATCGTAGACGGTCACTGGGTAATATTGGACAATTCTGATATAGGATTTTAAAATTAAAAGCTTAAATGTCCACTCAAAGCTATATTTTGGCTACATTTTGGCTGCTGATTAATGACATAATGTAACTCTTTTTCAGGCTGCTCTAAAAACTAAATCTACTGTTTAGCAGACTTATTTCACCTCAGGGTGATAGTATACACATCCCAGACTGTCACTGGCTAATATCAGAATATTCTGATATAGGATTGTAAAATTAAAGGCTTAAATGTCCACTCAAAGCAATATTTCAACTCTGTTTCAGGCTGCTAATTAAAGCCATATTGTAACTCTTTTTCAGGCTGCTCTAAAAACAAAACCTCCTGTTTAGCCAGACTCCTTTCACCTCAGGGTGATATTATACACATCCCAGACTGTCACTGGGTAATATCACAACATTCTGATATAGGATTGTAAAATGAAAGTCTTAATTGTCCACATGAAGCTATAATTCAACTCTCTTTCAGGCTGCTAATTAAAGACATACTGTAACTCTTTTTCAGGCTGCTAATTAAAGCCATATTGTAACTCTTTTTCAGGCTGCTCTAAAAACAAAACCTCCTGTTTAGCCAGACTCCTTTCACCTCAGGGTGATATTATACACATCGTAGACTGTCACTGGGTAATATTGGACAATTCCGATATAGGATTTTGAAATTAAATGTTTAAATGTCCACTCAAAGCTATATTTTGGCTACATTTTGGCTGCTAATTAAAGACATACTGTAACTCTTTTTCAGGCTGCTAATTAAAGCCATATTGTAACTCTTTTTCAGGCTGCTCTAAAAACAAAACCTCCTGTTTAGCCAGACTCCTTTTACCTCAGGGTGATATTATACACATAGTAGACTGTCAATGGGTAATACTGGACAATTCTGATATAGGATTTTGAAATTAAAGGCTTAAATGTCCACTTAAAGCAATATTTCAACTCTGTTTAAGGCTGCTAATTAAAGCCATATTATAAGTCTTTTTCAGGCTGCTCTAAAAACAAAACCTCCTGTTTAGCCAGACTCTTTTCACCTCAGGGTGACATTATACACATAGTAGACTGTCACTGGGTAATATCAGAATATTCTGATATAGGATTGTAAAATTAAAGGCTTAAATGTCCACTTATAGCTATATTTCAACTCTGTTTCAGGCTGCTAATTAAAGCCATACTGTAACTCTTTTTCAGGCTGCTAATTAAAGCCATACTTTAACTCTTTTTCAGGCTGCTCTAAAAACAAAACCTCCTGTTTAGCAAGACTCCTCTCACCTCAGGGTGATATTATACACATCGTAGACTCTCACTGGGTAATATTGGACAATTCCGATACAGGATTTTGAAATTAAAGGCTTAAATGTCCACTCAAAGCTATATTTCAACTCTGTTTCAGGATGCT
This sequence comes from Zingel zingel, assembly GCA_023566125.1. NCBI lineage: Eukaryota > Metazoa > Chordata > Actinopteri > Perciformes > Percidae > Zingel > Zingel zingel. The sequence goes on from CM042323.1 coordinate 13,868,838, forward strand.
AATTAAAGCCATACTGTAATTCTTTTTAAGGCTGCTCTAAAAACAAAACCTCCTGTTTAGCCAAAAAACATTTCACCTCAGGGTGATCGTATACAAATCACAGACTGCCACTGGGTAATATCAGACTATTCTGATATAGGATTTTAAAAGTAAAGGCTTAAATGTCCCCCGAAAGCTATATTTTAACTCTGTTTCAGGCTGCTAATTAAAGGCATACTGTAACTGTTTTTCAGGCTGCTAATTAAAGCCATACTGTAACTCTTTTTAAGGCTGCTCTAAAAACAAAACCTCCTGTTTAGCCAGACTCCTTTCACCTCAGGGTGATATTATACACATAGTAGACTGTCACTGGGTAATATTGGACAATTCTGATATATCATTTTGAAATTAAAGGCTTAAATGTCCACTTAAAGCAATATTTCAACTCTGTTTAAGGCTGCAAATTAAAGCCATATTGTAACTCTTTTTCAGGCTGCTCTAAAAACGAGACCTCCTGTTTAGCCAGACTCATTTCACCTCAGGGTGATAATATACACATCGTAGACTGTCAATGGGTAATATTGGACAATTCTGATAAAGTATTTTAAAATTAAAGGCTTAAATGTCCACTTAAAGCTATGTTTTGACTCTGTTTCAGGCTGCTAATTAAAGCCATACTGTAACTCTTTTTCAGGCTGCTAATTAAAACCATACTGTAACTCTATTTAAGGCTGCTCTAAAAATGAAACATCCTGTTTAGCCAGACTCATTTCACCTCAGGGTGATGTTATACACATCGTAGACGGTCACTGGGTAATATTGGACAATTCTGATATAGGATTTTAAAATTAAAAGCTTAAATGTCCACTCAAAGCTATATTTTGGCTACATTTTGGCTGCTGATTAATGACATAATGTAACTCTTTTTCAGGCTGCTCTAAAAACTAAATCTACTGTTTAGCAGACTTATTTCACCTCAGGGTGATAGTATACACATCCCAGACTGTCACTGGCTAATATCAGAATATTCTGATATAGGATTGTAAAATTAAAGGCTTAAATGTCCACTCAAAGCAATATTTCAACTCTGTTTCAGGCTGCTAATTAAAGCCATATTGTAACTCTTTTTCAGGCTGCTCTAAAAACAAAACCTCCTGTTTAGCCAGACTCCTTTCACCTCAGGGTGATATTATACACATCCCAGACTGTCACTGGGTAATATCACAACATTCTGATATAGGATTGTAAAATGAAAGTCTTAATTGTCCACATGAAGCTATAATTCAACTCTCTTTCAGGCTGCTAATTAAAGACATACTGTAACTCTTTTTCAGGCTGCTAATTAAAGCCATATTGTAACTCTTTTTCAGGCTGCTCTAAAAACAAAACCTCCTGTTTAGCCAGACTCCTTTCACCTCAGGGTGATATTATACACATCGTAGACTGTCACTGGGTAATATTGGACAATTCCGATATAGGATTTTGAAATTAAATGTTTAAATGTCCACTCAAAGCTATATTTTGGCTACATTTTGGCTGCTAATTAAAGACATACTGTAACTCTTTTTCAGGCTGCTAATTAAAGCCATATTGTAACTCTTTTTCAGGCTGCTCTAAAAACAAAACCTCCTGTTTAGCCAGACTCCTTTTACCTCAGGGTGATATTATACACATAGTAGACTGTCAATGGGTAATACTGGACAATTCTGATATAGGATTTTGAAATTAAAGGCTTAAATGTCCACTTAAAGCAATATTTCAACTCTGTTTAAGGCTGCTAATTAAAGCCATATTATAAGTCTTTTTCAGGCTGCTCTAAAAACAAAACCTCCTGTTTAGCCAGACTCTTTTCACCTCAGGGTGACATTATACACATAGTAGACTGTCACTGGGTAATATCAGAATATTCTGATATAGGATTGTAAAATTAAAGGCTTAAATGTCCACTTATAGCTATATTTCAACTCTGTTTCAGGCTGCTAATTAAAGCCATACTGTAACTCTTTTTCAGGCTGCTAATTAAAGCCATACTTTAACTCTTTTTCAGGCTGCTCTAAAAACGAGACCTCCTGTTTAGCCAGACTCATTTCACCTCAGGGTGATAATATACACATCGTAGACTGTCAATGGGTAATAATGGACAATTCTGATAAAGTATTTTAAAATTAAAGGCTTAAATGTCCACTTATAGCTATGTTTTAACTCTGTTTCAGGCTGCTAATTAAAGCCATACTGTAACTCTTTTTCAGGCTGCTAATTAAAGCCATACTGTAACTCTTTTTAAGGCTGCTCTAAAAATGAAACATCCTGTTTAGCCAGACTCATTTCACCTCAGGGTGATATTATACACATTGTAGACGGTCACTGGGTAATATTGGACAATTCTGATATAGGATTTTAAAATTAAAGGTTTAAATGTCCACTCAAAGCTATATTTTGGCTACATTTTGGCTGCTGATTAATGACATAATGTAACTCTTTTTCAGGCTGCTCTAAAAACTAAATCTACTGTTTAGCAGACTTATTTCACCTCAGGGTGATAGTATACACATCCCAGACTGCCACTGGGTAATATCAGAATATTCTGATATAGGATTGTAAAATTAAAGGCTTAAATGTCCACTCAAAGCAATATTTCAACTATGTTTCAGGCTGCTAATTAAAGCCATATTGTAACTCTTTTTCAGGCTGCTCTAAAAACAAAACCTCCTGTTTAGCCAGACTCCTTTCACCTCAGGGTGATATTATACACATCCCAGACTGTCACTGGGTAATATCACAACATTCTGATATTGGATTTTAAAATTACCGGCTTAAATGTCCACTTAAAGCAATATTTCAACTCTGTTTCAGGCTGCAAATTAAAGCCATATTGTAACTCTTTTTCAGGCTGCTCTAAAAACAAAACCTCCTGTTTAGCCAGACTCCTTTCACCTCAGGGTGATATTATACACATAGTAGACTGTCACTGGGTAATATTAGACAATTCTGATATATCATTTTGAAATTAAAGGCTTAAATGTCCACTTAAAGCAATATTTCAACTCTGTTTAAGGCTGCAAATTAAAGCCATATTGTAACTCTTTTTCAGGCTGCTCTAAAAACGAGACCTCCTGTTTAGCCACACTCATTTCACCTCAGGGTAATATTATACACATCGTAGACTGTCAATGGGTAATAATGAACAATTCTGATAAAGTATTTTAAAATTAAAGGCTTAAATGTCCACTTAAAGCTATGTTTTAACTCTGTTTCAGGCTGCTAATTAAAGCCATACTGTAACTCTTTTTCAGGTTGCTAATTAAAGCCATATTGTAACTCTTTTTCAGGCTGCTCTAAAAACAAAACCTCCTATTTAGCCAGACTCCTTTTACCTCAGGGTGATATTATACACATAGTAGACTGTCAATGGGTAATATTGGACAATTCTGATATAGGATTTTAAAATTAAAGGCTTAAATGTCCACTCAAAGCTATATTTTGGCTACATTTTGGCTGCTGATTAATGACATAATGTAACTCTTTTTCAGGCTGCTCTAAAAACTAAATCTACTGTTTAGCAGACTTATTTCACCTCAGGGTGATAGTATACACATCCCAGACTGTCACTGGGTAATATCAGAATATTCTGATATAGGATTGTAAAATTAAAGGCTTAAATGTCCACTCAAAGCAATATTTCAACTCTGTTTCAGGCTGCTAATTAAAGCCATATTGTAACTCTTTTTCAGGCTGCTCTAAAAACAAAACCTCCTGTTTAGCCAGACTCCTTTCACCTCAGGGTGATATTATACACATCCCAGACTGTCACTGGGTAATATCACAACATTCTGATATTGGATTTTAAAATTATCGGCTTAAATGTCCACTTAAAGCAATATTTCAACTATGTTTCAGGCTGCAAATTAAAGCCATATTGTAACTCTTTTTCAGGCTGCTCTAAAAACAAAACCTCCTGTTTAGCCAGACTCCTTTCACCTCAGGGTGATATTATACACATAGTAGACTGTCACTGGGTAATATTGGACAATTCTGATATATCATTTTGAAATTAAAGGCTTAAATGTCCACTTAAAGCAATATTTCAACTCTGTTTAAGGCTGCAAATTAAAGCCATATTGTAACTCTTTTTCAGGCTGCTCTAAAAACGAGACCTCCTGTTTAGCCAGACTCATTTCACCTCAGGGTAATATTATACACATCGTAGACTGTCAATGGGTAATAATGAACAATTCTGATAAAGTATTTTAAAATTAAAGGCTTAAATGTCCACTTAAAGCTATGTTTTAACTCTGTTTCAGGCTGCTAATTAAAGCCATACTGTAACTCTTTTTCAGGTTGCTAATTAAAGCCATACTGTAACTCTTTTTAAGGCTGCTCTAAAAATGAAACATCCTGTTTAGCCAGACTCATTTCACCTCAGGGTGATATTATACACATCGTAGACGGTCACTGGGTAATATTGGACAATTCTGATATAGGATTTTAAAATTAAAGGCTTAAATGTCCACTCAAAGCTATATTTTGGCTACATTTTGGCTGTTGATTAATGACATACTGTAACTCTTTTTCAGGCTGCTCTAAAAACTAAATCTACTGTTTAGCAGACTTATTTCACCTCAGGGTGATAGTATACACATCCCAGACTGTCACTGGGTAATATCAGAATATTCTGATATAGGATTGTAAAATTAAAGGCTTAAATGTCCACATGAAGCTATATTTCAACTCTTTTTCAGGCTGCTAATTAAAACCATACTGTAACTCTTTTTCAGGCTGCTCTAAAAACGAAACCTCCTGTTTAGCCAGACACATTTCACCTCAGGGTGATATTATACACATCCCAGACTGTCACTGGGTAATACCAGACTATTCTGATATAGGATTTTAAAATTACCGGCTTAAATGTCCACTTAAAGCAATATTTCAACTCTGTTTCAGGCTGCAAATTAAAGCCATATTGTAACTCTTTTTCAGGCTGCTCTAAAAACAAAACCTCCTGTTTAGCCAGACTCCTTTCACCTCAGGGTGATATTATACACGTAGTAGACTGTCTCTGGGTAATATTGGACAATTCTGATATATCATTTTGAAATTAAAGGCTTAAATGTCCACTTAAAGCAATATTTCAACTCTGTTTAAGGCTGCTAATTAAAGCCATATTGTAAGTCTTTTTCAGGCTGCTCTAAAAACGAAACCTCCTGTTTAGCCAGACTCATTTCACCTCAGGGTGATAGTATACACATCCCAGACTGTCACTGGGTAATATCAGAATATTCTGATATAGGATTGTAAAATTAAAGGCTTAAATGTCCACTCAAAGCAATATTTCAACTCAGTTTCAGGCTGCTAATTAAAGCCATATTGTAACTCTTTTTCAGGCTGCTCTAAAAACAAAACCTCCTGTTTAGCCAGACTCCTTTCACCTCAGGGTGATATTATACACATCCCAGACTGTCACTGGGTAATATCACAACATTCTGATATAGGATTGTAAAATGAAAGTCTTAATTGTCCACATGAAGCTATAATTCAACTCTCTTTCAGGCTGCTAATTAAAGACATACTGTAACTCTTTTTCAGGCTGCTAATTAAAGCCATATTGTAACTCTTTCAGGCTGCTCTAAAAACAAAACCTCCTGTTTAGCCAGACTCCTTTCACCTCAGGGTGATATTATACACATCGTAGACTGTCACTGGGTAATATTGGACAATTCCGATATAGGATTTTGAAATTAAATGTTTAAATGTCCACTCAAAGCTATATTTTGGCTACATTTTGGCTGCTAATTAAAGACATACTGTAACTCTTTTTCAGGCTGCTAATTAAAGCCATATTGTAACTCTTTTTCAGGCTGCTCTAAAAACAAAACCTCCTATTTAGCCAGACTCCTTTTACCTCAGGGTGATATTATACACATAGTAGACTGTCAATGGGTAATATTGGACAATTCTGATATAGGATTTTGAAATTAAAGGCTTAAATGTCCACTTAAAGCAATATTTCAACTCTGTTTAAGGCTACTAATTAAAGCCATATTGTAAGTCTTTTTCAGGCTGCTCTAAAAACAAAACCTCCTGTTTAGCCAGACTCTTTTCACCTCAGGGTGACATTATACACATAGTAGACTGTCACTGGGTAATATCAGAATATTCTGATATAGGATTGTAAAATTAAAGGCTTAAATGTCCACTTATAGCTATATTTCAACTCTGTTTCAGGCTGCTAATTAAAGCCATACTGTAACTCTTTTTCAGGCTGCTAATTAAAGCCATACTTTAACTCTTTTTCAGGCTGCTCTAAAAATGAGACCTCCTGTTTAGCCAGACTCATTTCACCTCAGGGTGATAATATACACATCGTAGACTGTCAATGGGTAATAATGGACAATTCTGATAAAGTATTTTAAAATTAAAGGCTTAAATGTCCACTTATAGCTATGTTTTAACTCTGTTTCAGGCTGCTAATTAAAGCCATACTGTAACTCTTTTTCAGGCTGCTAATTAAAGCCATACTGTAACTCTTTTTAAGGCTGCTCTAAAAATGAAACATCCTGTTTAGCCAGACTCATTTCACCTCAGGGTGATATTATACACATTGTAGACGGTCACTGGGTAATATTGGACAATTCTGATATAGGATTTTAAAATTAAAGGCTTAAATGTCCACTCAAAGCTATATTTTGGCTACATTTTGGCTGCTGATTAATGACATAATGTAACTCTTTTTCAGGCTGCTCTAAAAACTAAATCTACTGTTTAGCAGACTTATTTCACCTCAGGGTGATAGTATACACATCCCAGACTGTCACTGGGTAATATCAGAATATTCTGATATAGGATTGTAAAATTAAAGGCTTAAATGTCCACTCAAAGCAATATTTCAACTCTGTTTCAGGCTGCTAATTAAAGCCATATTGTAACTCTTTTTCAGGCTGCTCTAAAAACAAAACCTCCTGTTTAGCCAGACTCCTTTCACCTCAGGGTGATATTATACACATCCCAGACTGTCACTGGGTAATATCACAACATTCTGATATTGGATTTTAAAATTACCGGCTTAAATGTCCACTTAAAGCAATATTTCAACTATGTTTCAGGCTGCAAATTAAAGCCATATTGTAACTCTTTTTCAGGCTGCTCTAAAAACAAAACCTCCTGTTTAGCCAGACTCCTTTCACCTCAGGGGGATATTATACACATAGTAGACTGTCACTGGGTAATATTGGACAATTCTGATATATCATTTTGAAATTAAAGGCTTAAATGTCCACTTAAAGCAATATTTCAACTCTGTTTAAGGCTGCAAATTAAAGCCATATTGTAACTCTTTTTCAGGCTGCTCTAAAAACGAGACCTCCTGTTTAGCCAGACTCATTTCACCTCAGGGTAATATTATACACATCGTAGACTGTCAATGGGTAATAATGAACAATTCTGATAAAGTATTTTAAAATTAAAGGCTTAAATGTCCACTTAAAGCTATGTTTTAACTCTGTTTCAGGCTGCTAATTAAAGCCATACTGTAACTCTTTTTCAGGTTGCTAATTAAAGCCATACTGTAACTCTTTTTAAGGCTGCTCTAAAAATGAAACATCCTGTTTAGCCAGACTCATTTCACCTCAGGGTGATATTATACACATCGTAGACGGTCACTGGGTAATATTGGACAATTCTGATATAGGATTTTAAAATTAAAGGCTTAAATGTCCACTCAAAGCTATATTTTGGCTACATTTTGGCTGTTGATTAATGACATACTGTAACTCTTTTTCAGGCTGCTCTAAAAACTAAATCTACTGTTTAGCAGACTTATTTCACCTCAGGGTGATAGTATACACATCCCAGACTGTCACTGGGTAATATCAGAATATTCTGATATAGGATTGTAAAATTAAAGGCTTAAATGTCCACATGAAGCTATATTTCAACTCTTTTTCAGGCTGCTAATTAAAACCATACTGTAACTCTTTTTCAGGCTGCTCTAAAAACGAAACCTCCTGTTTAGCCAGACACATTTCACCTCAGGGTGATATTATACACATCCCAGACTGTCACTGGGTAATACCAGACTATTCTGATATAGGATTTTAAAATTACCGGCTTAAATGTCCACTTAAAGCAATATTTCAACTCTGTTTCAGGCTGCAAATTAAAGCCATATTGTAACTCTTTTTCAGGCTGCTCTAAAAACAAAACCTCCTGTTTAGCCAGACTCCTTTCACCTCAGGGTGATATTATACAAGTAGTAGACTGTCACTGGGTAATATTGGACAATTCTGATATATCATTTTGAAATTAAAGGCTTAAATGTCCACTTAAAGCAATATTTCAACTCTGTTTAAGGCTGCTAATTAAAGCCATATTGTAAGTCTTTTTCAGGCTGCTCTAAAAACGAAACCTCCTGTTTAGCCAGACTCATTTCACCTCAGGGTGATAGTATACACATCCCAGACTGTCACTGGGTAATATCAGAATATTCTGATATAGGATTGTAAAATTAAAGGCTTAAATGTCCACTCAAAGCAATATTTCAACTCAGTTTCAGGCTGCTAATTAAAGCCATATTGTAACTCTTTTTCAGGCTGCTCTAAAAACAAAACCTCCTGTTTAGCCAGACTCCTTTCACCTCAAGGTGATATTATACACATCCCAGACTGTCACTGGGTAATATCACAACATTCTGATATAGGATTGTAAAATGAAAGTCTTAATTGTCCACATGAAGCTATAATTCAACTCTCTTTCAGGCTGCTAATTAAAGACATACTGTAACTCTTTTTCAGGCTGCTAATTAAAGCCATATTGTAACTCTTTCAGGCTGCTCTAAAAACAAAACCTCCTGTTTAGCCAGACTCCTTTCACCTCAGGGTGATATTATACACATCGTAGACTGTCACTGGGTAATATTGGACAATTCCGATATAGGATTTTGAAATTAAATGTTTAAATGTCCACTCAAAGCTATATTTTGGCTACATTTTGGCTGCTAATTAAAGACATACTGTAACTCTTTTTCAGGCTGCTAATTAAAGCCATATTGTAACTCTTTTTCAGGCTGCTCTAAAAACAAAACCTCCTATTTAGCCAGACTCCTTTTACCTCAGGGTGATATTATACACATAGTAGACTGTCAATGGGTAATATTGGACAATTCTGATATAGGATTTTAAAATTAAAGGCTTAAATGTCCACTCAAAGCTATATTTTGGCTACATTTTGGCTGCTGATTAATGACATAATGTAACTCTTTTTCAGGCTGCTCTAAAAACTAAATCTACTGTTTAGCAGACTTATTTCACCTCAGGGTGATAGTATACACATCCCAGACTGTCACTGGGTAATATCAGAATATTCTGATATAGGATTGTAAAATTAAAGGCTTAAATGTCCACTCAAAGCAATATTTCAACTCTGTTTCAGGCTGCTAATTAAAGCCATATTGTAACTCTTTTTCAGGCTGCTCTAAAAACAAAACCTCCTGTTTAGCCAGACTCCTTTCACCTCAGGGTGATATTATACACATCCCAGACTGTCACTGGGTAATATCACAACATTCTGATATTGGATTTTAAAATTACCGGCTTAAATGTCCACTTAAAGCAATATTTCAACTATGTTTCAGGCTGCAAATTAAAGCCATATTGTAACTCTTTTTCAGGCTGCTCTAAAAACAAAACCTCCTGTTTAGCCAGACTCCTTTCACCTCAGGGGGATATTATACACATAGTAGACTGTCACTGGGTAATATTGGACAATTCTGATATATCATTTTGAAATTAAAGGCTTAAATGTCCACTTAAAGCAATATTTCAACTCTGTTTAAGGCTGCAAATTAAAGCCATATTGTAACTCTTTTTCAGGCTGCTCTAAAAACGAGACCTCCTGTTTAGCCAGACTCATTTCACCTCAGGGTAATATTATACACATCGTAGACTGTCAATGGGTAATAATGAACAATTCTGATAAAGTATTTTAAAATTAAAGGCTTAAATGTCCACTTAAAGCTATGTTTTAACTCTGTTTCAGGCTGCTAATTAAAGCCATACTGTAACTCTTTTTCAGGTTGCTAATTAAAGCCATACTGTAACTCTTTTTAAGGCTGCTCTAAAAATGAAACATCCTGTTTAGCCAGACTCATTTCACCTCAGGGTGATATTATACACATCGTAGACGGTCACTGGGTAATATTGGACAATTCTGATATAGGATTTTAAAATTAAAGGCTTAAATGTCCACTCAAAGCTATATTTTGGCTACATTTTGGCTGTTGATTAATGACATACTGTAACTCTTTTTCAGGCTGCTCTAAAAACTAAATCTACTGTTTAGCAGACTTATTTCACCTCAGGGTGATAGTATACACATCCCAGACTGTCACTGGGTAATATCAGAATATTCTGATATAGGATTGTAAAATTAAAGGCTTAAATGTCCACATGAAGCTATATTTCAACTCTTTTTCAGGCTGCTAATTAAAACCATACTGTAACTCTTTTTCAGGCTGCTCTAAAAACGAAACCTCCTGTTTAGCCAGACACATTTCACCTCAGGGTGATATTATACACATCCCAGACTGTCACTGGGTAATACCAGACTATTCTGATATAGGATTTTAAAATTACCGGCTTAAATGTCCACTTAAAGCAATATTTCAACTCTGTTTCAGGCTGCAAATTAAAGCCATATTGTAACTCTTTTTCAGGCTGCTCTAAAAACAAAACCTCCTGTTTAGCCAGACTCCTTTCACCTCAGGGTGATATTATACACGTAGTAGACTGTCACTGGGTAATATTGGACAATTCTGATATATCATTTTGAAATTAAAGGCTTAAATGTCCACTTAAAGCAATATTTCAACTCTGTTTAAGGCTGCTAATTAAAGCCATATTGTAAGTCTTTTTCAGGCTGCTCTAAAAACGAAACCTCCTGTTTAGCCAGACTCATTTCACCTCAGGGTGATAGTATACACATCCCAGACTGTCACTGGGTAATATCAGAATATTCTGATATAGGATTGTAAAATTAAAGGCTTAAATGTCCACTCAAAGCAATATTTCAACTCAGTTTCAGGCTGCTAATTAAAGCCATATTGTAACTCTTTTTCAGGCTGCTCTAAAAACAAAACCTCCTGTTTAGCCAGACTCCTTTCACCTCAGGGTAATATTATACACATCCCAGACTGTCACTGGGTAATATCACAACATTCTGATATAGGATTGTAAAATGAAAGTCTTAATTGTCCACATGAAGCTATAATTCAACTCTCTTTCAGGCTGCTAATTAAAGACATACTGTAACTCTTTTTCAGGCTGCTAATTAAAGCCATATTGTAACTCTTTCAGGCTGCTCTAAAAACAAAACCTCCTGTTTAGCCAGACTCCTTTCACCTCAGGGTGATATTATACACATCGTAGACTGTCACTGGGTAATATTGGACAATTCCGATATAGGATTTTGAAATTAAATGTTTAAATGTCCACTCAAAGCTATATTTTGGCTACATTTTGGCTGCTAATTAAAGACATACTGTAACTCTTTTTCAGGCTGCTAATTAAAGCCATATTGTAACTCTTTTTCAGGCTGCTCTAAAAACAAAACCTCCTATTTAGCCAGACTCCTTTTACCTCAGGGTGATATTATACACATAGTAGACTGTCAATGGGTAATATTGGACAATTCTGATATAGGATTTTAAAATTAAAGGCTTAAATGTCCACTCAAAGCTATATTTTGGCTACATTTTGGCTGCTGATTAATGACATAATGTAACTCTTTTTCAGGCTGCTCTAAAAACTAAATCTACTGTTTAGCAGACTTATTTCACCTCAGGGTGATAGTATACACATCCCAGACTGTCACTGGGTAATATCAGAATATTCTGATATAGGATTGTAAAATTAAAGGCTTAAATGTCCACTCAAAGCAATATTTCAACTCAGTTTCAGGCTGCTAATTAAAGCCATATTGTAACTCTTTTTCAGGCTGCTCTAAAAACAAAACCTCCTGTTTAGCCAGACTCCTTTCACCTCAGGGTGATATTATACACATCCCAGACTGTCACTGGGTAATATCACAACATTCTGATATAGGATTGTAAAATGAAAGTCTTAATTGTCCACATGAAGCTATAATTCAACTCTCTTTCAGGCTGCTAATTAAAGACATACTGTAACTCTTTTTCAGGCTGCTAATTAAAGCCATATTGTAACTCTTTCAGGCTGCTCTAAAAACAAAACCTCCTGTTTAGCCAGACTCCTTTCACCTCAGGGTGATATTATACACATCGTAGACTGTCACTGGGTAATATTGGACAATTCCGATATAGGATTTTGAAATTAAATGTTTAAATGTCCACTCAAAGCTATATTTTGGCTACATTTTGGCTGCTAATTAAAGACATACTGTAACTCTTTTTCAGGCTGCTAATTAAAGCCATATTGTAACTCTTTTTCAGGCTGCTCTAAAAACAAAACCTCCTATTTAGCCAGACTCCTTTTACCTCAGGGTGATATTATACACATAGTAGACTGTCAATGGGTAATATTGGACAATTCTGATATAGGATTTTGAAATTAAAGGCTTAAATGTCCACTTAAAGCAATATTTCAACTCTGTTTAAGGCTACTAATTAAAGCCATATTGTAAGTCTTTTTCAGGCTGCTCTAAAAACAAAACCTCCTGTTTAGCCAGACTCTTTTCACCTCAGGGTGACATTATACACATAGTAGACTGTCACTGGGTAATATCAGAATATTCTGATATAGGATTGTAAAATTAAAGGCTTAAATGTCCACTTATAGCTATATTTCAACTCTGTTTCAGGCTGCTAATTAAAGCCATACTGTAACTCTTTTTCAGGCTGCTAATTAAAGCCATACTTTAACTCTTTTTCAGGCTGCTCTAAAAATGAGACCTCCTGTTTAGCCAGACTCATTTCACCTCAGGGTGATAATATACACATCGGAGACTGTCAATGGGTAATAATGGACAATTCTGATAAAGTATTTTAAAATTAAAGGCTTAAATGTCCACTTATAGCTATGTTTTAACTCTGTTTCAGGCTGCTAATTAAAGCCATACTGTAACTCTTTTTCAGGCTGCTAATTAAAGCCATACTGTAACTCTTTTTAAGGCTGCTCTAAAAATGAAACATCCTGTTTAGCCAGACTCATTTCACCTCAGGGTGATATTATACACATTGTAGACGGTCACTGGGTAATATTGGACAATTCTGATATAGGATTTTAAAATTAAAGGCTTAAATGTCCACTCAAAGCTATATTTTGGCTACATTTTGGCTGCTGATTAATGACATAATGTAACTCTTTTTCAGGCTGCTCTAAAAACTAAATCTACAGTTTAGCAGACTTATTTCACCTCAGGGTGATAGTATACACATCCCAGACTGTCACTGGGTAATATCAGAATATTCTGATATAGGATTGTAAAATTAAAGGCTTAAATGTCCACTCAAAGCAATATTTCAACTCTGTTTCAGGCTGCTAATTAAAGCCATATTGTAACTCTTTTTCAGGCTGCTCTAAAAACAAAACCTCCTGTTTAGCCAGACTCCTTTCACCTCAGGGTGATATTATACACATCCCAGACTGTCACTGGGTAATATCACAACATTCTGATATTGGATTTTAAAATTACCGGCTTAAATGTCCACTTAAAGCAATATTTCAACTCTGTTTCAGGCTGCAAATTAAAGCCATATTGTAACTCTTTTTCAGGCTGCTCTAAAAACAAAACCTCCTGTTTAGCCAGACTCCTTTCACCTCAGGGTGATATTATACACATAGTAGACTGTCACTGGGTAATATTGGACAATTCTGATATATCATTTTGAAATTAAAGGCTTAAATGTCCACTTAAAGCAATATTTCAACTCTGTTTAAGGCTGCAAATTAAAGCCATATTGTAACTCTTTTTCAGGCTGCTCTAAAAACGAGACCTCCTGTTTAGCCAGACTCATTTCACCTCAGGGTAATATTATACACATCGTAGACTGTCAATGGGTAATAATGAACAATTCTGATAAAGTATTTTAAATCTAAAGGCTTAAATGTCCACTTAAAGCTATGTTTTAACTCTGTTTCAGGCTGCTAATTAAAGCCATACTGTAACTCTTTTTCAGGTTGCTAATTAAAGCCATACTGTAACTATTTTTAAGGCTGCTCTAAAAATGAAACATCCTGTTTAGCCAGACTCATTTCACCTCAGGGTGATATTATACACATCGTAGACGGTCACTGGGTAATATTGGACAATTCTGATATAGGATTTTAAAATTAAAGGCTTAAATGTCCACTCAAAGCTATATTTTGGCTACATTTTGGCTGTTGATTAATGACATACTGTAACTCTTTTTCAGGCTGCTCTAAAAACTAAATCTACTGTTTAGCAGACTTATTTCACCTCAGGGTGATAGTATACACATCCCAGACTGTCACTGGGTAATATCAGAATATTCTGATATAGGATTGTAAAATTAAAGGCTTAAATGTCCACATGAAGCTATATTTCAACTCTTTTTCAGGCTGCTAATTAAAACCATACTGTAACTCTTTTTCAGGCTGCTCTAAAAACAAAACCTCCTGTTTAGCCAGACACATTTCACCTCAGGGTGATATTATACACATCCCAGACTGTCACTGGGTAATACCAGACTATTCTGATATAGGATTTTAAAATTACCGGCTTAAATGTCCACTTAAAGCAATATTTCAACTCTGTTTCAGGCTGCAAATTAAAGCCATATTGTAACTCTTTTTCAGGCTGCTCTAAAAACAAAACCTCCTGTTTAGCCAGACTCCTTTCACCTCAGGGTGATATTATACACGTAGTAGACTGTCACTGGGTAATATTGGACAATTCTGATATATCATTTTGAAATTAAAGGCTTAAATGTCCACTTAAAGCAATATTTCAACTCTGTTTAAGGCTGCTAATTAAAGCCATATTGTAAGTCTTTTTCAGGCTGCTCTAAAAACGAAACCTCCTGTTTAGCCAGACTCATTTCACCTCAGGGTGATCGTATACACATTCCAGACTGTCACTGGGTAATATCAGAATATTCTGATATAGGATTGTAAAATTAAAGGCTTAAATGTCCACTCAAAGCAATATTTCAACTCAGTTTCAGGCTGCTAATTAAAGCCATATTGTAACTCTTTTTCAGGCTGCTCTAAAAACAAAACCTCCTGTTTAGCCAGACTCCTTTCACCTCAGGGTGATATTATACACATCCCAGACTGTCACTGGGTAATATCACAACATTCTGATATAGGATTGTAAAATGAAAGTCTTAATTGTCCACATGAAGCTATAATTCAACTCTCTTTCAGGCTGCTAATTAAAGACATACTGTAACTCTTTTTCAGGCTGCTAATTAAAGCCATATTGTAACTCTTTCAGGCTGCTCTAAAAACAAAACCTCCTGTTTAGCCAGACTCCTTTCACCTCAGGGTGATATTATACACATCGTAGACTGTCACTGGGTAATATTGGACAATTCCGATATAGGATTTTGAAATTAAATGTTTAAATGTCCACTCAAAGCTATATTTTGGCTACATTTTGGCTGCTAATTAAAGACATACTGTAACTCTTTTTCAGGCTGCTAATTAAAGCCATATTGTAACTCTTTTTCAGGCTGCTCTAAAAACAAAACCTCCTATTTAGCCAGACTCCTTTTACCTCAGGGTGATATTATACACATAGTAGACTGTCAATGGGTAATATTGGACAATTCTGATATAGGATTTTGAAATTAAAGGCTTAAATGTCCACTTAAAGCAATATTTCAACTCTGTTTAAGGCTACTAATTAAAGCCATATTGTAAGTCTTTTTCAGGCTGCTCTAAAAACAAAACCTCCTGTTTAGCCAGACTCTTTTCACCTCAGGGTGACATTATACACATAGTAGACTGTCACTGGGTAATATCAGAATATTCTGATATAGGATTGTAAAATTAAAGGCTTAAATGTCCACTTATAGCTATATTTCAACTCTGTTTCAGGCTGCTAATTAAAGCCATACTGTAACTCCTTTTCAGGCTGCTAATTAAAGCCATACTTTAACTCTTTTTCAGGCTGCTCTAAAAACGAGACCTCCTGTTTAGCCAGACTCATTTCACCTCAGGGTGATAATATACACATCGTAGACTGTCAATGGGTAATAATGGACAATTCTGATAAAGTATTTTAAAATTAAAGGCTTAAATGTCCACTTATAGCTGTGTTTTAACTCTGTTTCAGGCTGCTAATTAAAGCCATACTGTAACTCTTTTTCAGGCTGCTAATTAAAGCCATACTGTAACTCTTTTTAAGGCTGCTCTAAAAATGAAACATCCTGTTTAGCCAGACTCATTTCACCTCAGGGTGATATTATACACATCGTAGACGGTCACTGGGTAATATTGGACAATTCTGATATAGGATTTTAAAATTAAAGGCTTAAATGTCCACTCAAAGCTATATTTTGGCTACATTTTGGCTGCTGATTAATGACATAATGTAACTCTTTTTCAGGCTGCTCTAAAAACTAAATCTACTGTTTAGCAGACTTATTTCACCTCAGGGTGATAGTATACACATCCCAGACTGTCAATGGGTAATATCAGAATATTCTGATATAGGATTGTAAAATTAAAGGCTTAAATGTCCACTCAAAGCAATATTTCAACTCTGTTTCAGGCTGCTAATTAAAGCCATATTGTAACTCTTTTTCAGGCTGCTCTAAAAACAAAACCTCCTGTTTAGCCAGACTCCTTTCACCTCAGGGTGATATTATACACATCCCAGACTGTCACTGGGTAATATCACAACATTCTGATATAGGATTTTAAAATTACCGGCTTAAATGTCCACTTAAAGCAATATTTCAACTCTGTTTCAGGCTGCAAATTAAAGCCATATTGTAACTCTTTTTCAGGCTGCTCTAAAAACAAAACCTCCTGTTTAGCCAGACTCCTTTCACCTCAGGGTGATATTATACACATAGTAGACTGTCACTGGGTAATATTGGACAATTCTGATATATCATTTTGAAATTAAAGGCTTAAATGTCCACTTAAAGCAATATTTCAACTCTGTTTAAGGCTGCAAATTAAAGCCATATTGTAACTCTTTTTCAGGCTGCTCTAAAAACGAGACCTCCTGTTTAGCCAGACTCATTTCACCTCAGGGTAATATTATACACATCGTAGACTGTCAATGGGTAATAATGGACAATTCTGATAAAGTATTTTAAAATTAAAGGCTTAAATGTCCACTTAAAGCTATGTTTTAACTCTGTTTCAGGCTGCTAATTAAAGCCATACTGTAACTCTTTTTCAGGCTGCTAATTAAAGCCATACTGTAACTCTTTTTAAGGCTGCTCTAAAAATGAAACATCCTGTTTAGCCAGACTCATTTCACCTCAGGGTGATATTATACACATCGTAGACGGTCACTGGGTAATATTGGACAATTCTGAAATAGGATTTTAAAATTAAAGGCTTAAATGTCCACTCAAAGCTATATTTTGGCTACATTTTGGCTGCTGATTAATGACATACTGTAACTCTTTTTCAGGCTGCTCTAAAAACTAAATCTACTGTTTAGCAGACTTATTTCACCTCAGGGTGATAGTATACACATCCCAGACTGTCACTGGGTAATATCAGAATATTCTGATATAGGATTGTAAAATTAAAGGCTTAAATGTCCACATGAAGCTATATTTCAACTCTTTTTCAGGCTGCTAATTAAAACCATACTGTAACTCTTTTTCAGGCTGCTCTAAAAACGAAACCTCCTGTTTAGCCAGACACATTTCACCTCAGGGTGATATTATACACATCCCAGACTGTCACTGGGTAATACTAGACTATTCTGATATAGGATTTTAAAATTACCGGCTTAAATATCCACTTAAAGCAATATTTCAACTCTGTTTCAGGCTGCAAATTAAAGCCATATTGTAACTCTTTTTCAGGCTGCTCTAAAAACAAAACCTCCTGTTTAGCCAGACTTCTTTCACCTCAGGGTGATATTATACACGTAGTAGACTGTCACTGGGTAATATTGGACAATTCTGATATATCATTTTGAAATTAAAGGCTTAAATGTCCACTTAAAGCAATATTTCAACTCTGTTTAAGGCTGCTAATTAAAGCCATATTGTAAGTCTTTTTCAGGCTGCTCTAAAAACGAAACCTCCTGTTTAGCCAGACTCATTTCACCTCAGGGTGATCGTATACACATTCCAGACTGTCACTGGGTAATATCAGAATATTCTGATATAGGATTGTAAAATTAAAGGCTTAAATGTCCACATAAAGCTATATTTCAACTATTTTTCAGGCTGCTAATTAAAACCATACTGTAACTCTTTTTCAGGCTGCTCTAAAAACGAAACCTCCTGTTTAGCCAGACACATTTCACCTCAGGGTGATATTATACACATCCCAGACTGTCACTGGGTAATATCAGAATATTCTGATACAGGATTGTAAAATTAAAGGCTTAAATGTCCACATGAAGCTATATTTCAACTCTGTTTCAGGCTGCTAATTAAAGCCATACTGTAACTCGTTTTCAGGATGCTAATTAAAGCCATATTGTAAATCTTTTTCAGGCTGCTCTAAAAACAAAACCTCCTGTTTAGCCAGACTCCTTTCACCTCAGGGTGATATTATACACATCGTAGACTGTCACTGGGTAATATTGGACAATTCTGATATAGGATGTTGAAATTAAAGGCTTAAATGTCCAATCAAAGCTATATTTTGGCTAAATTTTGGCTGCTAATTAAAGACATTCTGTAACTCTTTTTCAGGCTGCTCTAAAAACAAAACCTCCTGTTTAGCCAGACTCATTTCACATCAGGGTGACATTACACACATAGTAGACTGTCACTGGGTAATATCAGAATATTCTGATATAGGATTGTAAAATTAAAGGCTTAAATGTCCACATGAAACTATATTTCAACTCTTTTTCAGGCTGCTAATTAAAACCATACTGTAACTCTTTTTCAGGCTGCTCTAAAAACGAAACATCCTGTTTAACCAGACACATTTCACCTCAGGGTGATATTATACACATCCCAGACTGTCACTGGGTAATATCAGAATATTCTGATACAGGATTGTAAAATTAAAGGCTTAAATTTCCACATGAAGCTATATTTCAACTCTGTTTCAGGTTGCTAATTAAAGCCATACTGTAACTCGTTTTCAGGATGCTAATTAAAGCCATATTGTAAATCTTTTTCAGGCTGCTCTAAAACCAAACCATCCTGTTTAGCCAGAATCCGTTCACCTCAGGGTGATATTATACACATCGTAGAATGTCACTGGGTAATATTGGACAATTCTGATATAGGATTTTGAAATTAAAGGCTTAAATGTCCACTCAAAGCTATATTTTGGCTACATTTTGGCTGCTAATTAAAAACATACTGTAACTCTTTTTCAGGCTGCTCTAAAAACGAAACCTCCTGTTTAGCCAGACTCATTTCACCTCAGGGTGATCGTATGCACATTCCAGACTGTCACTGGGTAATATCAGAATATTCTGATACAGGATTGTAAAATTAAAGGCTTAAATGTCCACATGAAGCTATATTTCAACTCTGTTTCAGGCTGCTAATTAAAGCCATACTGTAACTCGTTTTCAGGATGCTAATTAAAGCCATATTGTAAATCTTTTTCAGGCTGCTCTAAAAACAAAACCTCCTGTTTAGCCAGACTCCTTTCACCTCAGGGTGATATTATACACATCGTAGACTGTCACTGGGTAATATTGGACAATTCTGATATAGGATGTTGAAATTAAGGGCTTAAATGTCCAATCAAAGCTATATTTTGGCTAAATTTTGGCTGCTAATTAAAGACATTCTGTAACTCTTTTTCAGGCTGCTCTAAAAACAAAACCTCCTGTTTAGCCAGACTCATTTCACCTCAGGGTGACATTCCACACATAGTAGACTGTCACTGGGTAATATCAGAATATTCTGATATAGGATTGTAAAATTAAAGGCTTAAATGTCCACATGAAACTATATTTCAACTCTTTTTCAGGCTGCTAATTAAAACCATACTGTAACTCTTTTTCAGGCTGCTCTAAAAACGAAACCTCCTGTTTAACCAGACACATTTCACCTCCGGGTTATATTATACACATACCAGACTGTCACTGGGTAATATCAGAATATTCTGATACAGGATTGTAAAATTAAAGGCTTAAATTTCCACATGAAGCTATATTTCAACTCTGTTTCAGGTTGCTAATTAAAGCCATACTGTAAGTCGTTTTCAGGATGCTAATTAAAGCCATATTGTAAATCTTTTTCTGGCTGCTCTAAAACCAAAACATCCTGTTTAGCCAGACTCCTTTCACCTCAGGGTGATATTATACACATCGTAGACTGTCACTGGGTAATATTGGACAATTCTGATATAGGATTTTGAAATTAAAGGCTTAAATGTCCACTCAAAGCTATATTTTGGCTACATTTTGGCTGCTAATTAAAAACATACTGTAACTCTTTTTCAGGCTGCTCTAAAAACGAAACCTCCTGTTTAGCCAGACTCATTTCACCTCAGGGTGATCGTATACACATTCCAGACTGTCACTGGGTAATATCAGAATATTCTGATATAGGATTGTAAAATTAAAGGCTTAAATGTCCACATAAAGCTATATTTCAACTCTTTTTCAGGCTGCTAATTAAAACCATACTGTAAGTCTTTTTCAGGCTGCTCTAAAAACGAAACCTCCTGTTTAACCGGACACATTTTACCTCAGGGTGATATTATACACATCCCAGACTGTCACTGGGTAATATCAGAATATTCTGATACAGGATTGTAAAATTAAAGGCTTAAATGTCCACATTAAGCTATATTTCAACTCTGTTTCAGGCTGCTAATTAAAGCCATACTGTAACTCGTTTTCAGGATGCTAATTAAAGCCATATTGTAAATCTTTTTCAGGCTGCTCTAAAAACAAAACCTCCTGTTTAGCCAGACTCCTTTCACCTCATGGTGATATTATACACATCGTAGACTGTCACTGGGTAATATTGGACAATTCTGATATAGGATGTTGAAATTAAGGGCTTAAATGTCCAATCAAAGCTATATTTTGGCTAAATTTTGGCTGCTAATTAAAGACATTCTGTAACTCTTTTTCAGGCTGCTCTAAAAACAAAACCTCCTGTTTAGCCAGACTCATTTCACCTCAGGGTGACATTCCACACATAGTAGACTGTCACTGGGTAATATCAGAATATTCTGATATAGTATTGTAAAATTAAAGGCTTAAATGTCCACATGAAACTATATTTCAACTCTTTTTCAGGCTGCTAATTAAAACCATACTGTAACTCTTTTTCAGGCTGCTCTAAAAACGAAACCTCCTTTTTAACCAGACACATTTCACCTCCGGGTGATATTATACACATACCAGACTGTCACTGGGTAATATCAGAATATGCTGATACAGGATTGTAAAATTAAAGGCTTAAATTTCCACATGAAGCTATATTTCAACTCTGTTTCAGGTTGCTAATTAAAGCCATACTGTAAGTCGTTTTCAGGATGCTAATTAAAGCCATATTGTAAATCTTTTTCTGGCTGCTCTAAAACCAAAACATCCTGTTTAGCCAGACTCCTTTCACCTCAGGGTGATATTATACACATCGTAGACTGTCACTGGGTAATATTGGACAATTCTGATATAGGATTTTGAAATTAAAGGCTTAAATGTCCACTCAAAGCTATATTTTGGCTACATTTTGGCTGCTAATTAAAAACATACTGTAACTCTTTTTCAGGCTGCTCTAAAAACGAAACCTCCTGTTTAGCCAGACTCATTTCACCTCAGGGTGATCGTATACACATTCCAGACTGTCACTGGGTAATATCAGAATAATCTGATATAGGATTGTAAAATTAAAGGCTTAAATGTCCACATTAAGCTATATTTCAACTCTTTTTCAGGCTGCTAATTAAAACCATACTGTAAGTCTTTTTCAGGCTGCTCTAAAAACGAAACCTCCTGTTTAACCAGACACATTTTACCTCAGGGTGATATTATACACATCCCAGACTGTCACTGGGCAATATCAGAATATTCTGATACAGGATTGTAAAATTAAAGGCTTAAATGTCCACATGAAGCTATATTTCAACTCTGTTTCAGGCTGCTAATTAAAGCCATACTGTAACTCGTTTTCAGGATGCTAATTAAAGCCATATTGTAAATCTTTTTCAGGCTGCTCTAAAAACAAAACCTCCTGTTTAGCCAGACTCCTTTCACCTCAGGGTGATATTATACACATCGTAGACTGTCACTGGGTAATATTGGACAATTCTGATATAGGATGTTGAAATTAAGTGCTTAAATGTCCAATCAAAGCTATATTTTGGCTAAATTTTGGCTGCTAATTAAAGACATTCTGTAACTCTTTTTCAGGCTGCTCTAAAAACAAAACCTCCTGTTTAGCCAGACTCATTTCACCTCAGGGTGACATTCCACACATAGTAGACTGTCACTGGGTAATATCAGAATATTCTGATATAGGATCGTAAAATTAAAGGCTTAAATGTCCACATGAAACTATATTTCAACTCTTTTTCAGGCTGCTAATTAAAACCATACTGTAACTCTTTTTCAGGCTGCTCTAAAAACGAAACCTCCTGTTTAACCAGACACATTTCACCTCCGGGTGATATTATACACATACCAGACTGTCACTGGGTAATATCAGAATATTCTGATACAGGATTGTAAAATTAAAGGCTTAAATTTCCACATGAAGCTATATTTCAACTCTGTTTCAGGTTGCTAATCAAAGCCATACTGTAAGTCGTTTTCAGGATGCTAATTAAAGCCATATTGTAAATCTTTTTCTGGCTGCTCTAAAACCAAAACATCCTGTTTAGCCAGACTCCTTTCACCTCAGGGTGATATTATACACATCGTAGACTGTCACTGGGTAATATTGGACAATTCTGATATAGGATTTTGAAATTAAAGGCTTAAATGTCCACTCAAAGCTATATGTTGGCTACATTTTGGCTGCTAATTAAAAACATACTGTAACTCTTTTTCAGGCTGCTCTAAAAACGAAACCTCCTGTTTAGCCAGACTCATTTCACCTCAGGGTGATCGTATACACATTCCAGACTGTCACTGGGTAATATCAGAATATTCTGATATAGGATTGTAAAATTAAAGGCTTAAATGTCCACATAAAGCTATATTTCAACTCTTTTTCAGGCTGCTAATTAAAACCATACTGTAAGTCTTTTTCAGGCTGCTCTAAAAACGAAACCTCCTGTTTAACCAGACACATTTTACCTCAGGGTGATATTATACACATCCCAGACTGTCACTGGGTAATATCAGAATATTCTGATACAGGATTGTAAAATTAAAGTCTTAAATGTCCACATGAAGCTATATTTCAACTCTGTTTCAGGCTGCTAATTAAAGCCATACTGTAACTCGTTTTCAGGATGCTAATTAAAGCCATATTGTAAATCTTTTTCAGGCTGCTCTAAAAACAAAACCTCCTGTTTAGCCAGACTCCTTTCACCTCAGGGTGATATTATACACATCGTAGACTGTCACTGGGTAATATTGGACAATTCTGATATAGGATGTTGAAATTAAAGGCTTAAATGTCCAATCAAAGCTATATTTTGGCTAAATTTTGGCTGCTAATTAAAGACATTCCGTAACTCTTTTTCAGGCTGCTAATTAAAGCCATATTGTTACTCTTTTTCAGTCTGCTCTAAAAACAAAACAATCCTATTTAGCCAGATTCCTTTCACCTCAGGGTGATATTATACACATCGTAGACTGTCACTGGGTAATATTGGACAATTCCGATATAGGATTTTGAAATTAAAGGCTTAAATGGTCACTCAACGCTATATTTTGGCTACATTATGGCTGCTAATTAAAGACATACTGTAACTCTTTTTCAGGCTGCTCTAAAAACGAATCCTCCTGTTTAGCCAGACTCATTTCACATCAGGGTGATAGTATACACATCCCAGACTGGCACTGGGTATTATCAGACTATTCTGATTCAGGATTTTAAAATTAAAGGCTTAAATGTCCACATAAAGCTATATTTCAACTCTGTTTCAGGCTGCTAATTAAAGCCATACTGTAACTCTTTTTCAGGCTGCTAATTAAAGCCATATTGTAACTCTTTTTCAGTCTGCTCTAAAAATGAAACCTCCTGTTTAGCCAGACTCATTTCAACTAAGGTTGATATTCTACACATCGTAGACTGCCACTGGGTAATATCGGACTATTCTTATATAGGATTTTAAAATTAAAGGCTTAAATGTCCGCTTAAAGCTATATTTCAACATTGTATCAGGCTGCTAATTAAAGCCATACTGTAACTCTGTTTCAGGCTGCTAATTAAAGCTTCACTGTAATTCTTTTTCAGGCTGCTCTAAAGACTAAACCTCCTGTTTAGCCATACTCCTTTCACTTCAGGGGGATAGTATACACATCCCAGACTGTCACTGGGTAATATCAGACTTTTCTGATATAGGACTTTAAAATTAAAGGCTTAAATGTCCAATTAAAGCTATATTTCAACTCTGTTTAAGGCTGCTAATTAAAGCCATGTTGTAAGTCTTTTTCAGGCTGCTCTAAAAACAAAACCTCCTGTTTAGCCAGACTCATTTCACCTCAGGGTGATATTATACACATCCCAGACTGTCACTGGGTAATATCAGAATTTTCTGATATAGGATTGTAAAATTAAAGGCTTAAATGTCCACATGAAGCTATATTTCAACTCTGTTTCAGGCTTCTAATTTAAGCCATACTGTAACTATTTTTCAGGCTGCTAATTAAAGCCATATTGTAAGTCTTTTTCAGGCTGCTCTAAAAACAAAACCTCCTGTTTAGCCAGACTCATTTCACCTCAGGGTGATATTATACACATCCCAGACTGTCACTGGGTAATATCACAATATTCTGATATAGGATTGTAAAATTAAAGGCTTAAATGTCCACATAAAGCTATATTTCAACTCTGTTTCAGGCTGCTAATTAAAGCCCTACTGTAAATCTTTTTCAGGCTGCTAATTAAAGCCATATTGTAACTCTTTTTCATGCATCTCTAAAAACGAAACCTCCCGTTTAGCCAGACTCATTTCACCTCAGGGTGATAGTATACACATCCCAGACTGTCACTGGGTAATATCAGACTATTCTGATATAGGATTTTAAAATGAAAGGCTTTAATGTCCACTTAAAACTATATTTCCACTCTGTTTCATGCTGCTAATTAAGGCCATACTGTAACTCTTTTTCAGGCTGCTAATTAAAGCCATATTGTAACTCTTTTTCAAGCTGCTTTAGAAATGAAACCTCCTGTTTAGACAGACTCATTTCACCTCAGGGTGATATTATACACATCCCAGACTGTCACTGGGTAATATCAGAATATTTTGATATAGGATTGTAAAATTAAAGGCTTAAATGTCCACATAAAGCTATATTTCAACTCTGTTTCAGGCTTCTAATTTAAGCCATACTGTAAATCTTTTTCAGGCTGCTAATTAAAGCCATATTGTAACTCTTTTTCAGGCTGCTCTAAAAACAAAACCTCCTGTTTAGCCAGACTCCTTTCACCTCACGGTGATATTATACACATCGTAGACTGTCACTGGGTAATATTGGACAATTCCGATATCGGATTTTGAAATTAAAGGCTTAAATGTCCACTCAAAGCTATATTTTGGCTACATTTTGGCTGCTAATTAAAAGATACTGTAACTCTTTTTCAAGCTGCTCTAAAAACGAAACCTCCTGTTTAGCCAGACTCATTTCACCTCAGGGTGATCGTATACACATCCCAGACTGTCGCTGGGTAATATCAGACTATTCTGATATAGGATTTTAAAATTAAAGGCTTAAATGTCCACTTAAAGCTATATTTCAACTCTGTTTCAGGCTGCTAATTAAAGCCATACTGTAACTCTTTTTCAGGCTGTTCTAAAAATGAAACCTCCTCCTAGGATTCGTAAAATTAAAGGCTTAAATGTCCACCTAAAGCTATATTTAGGCTATATTATGGCTGCTAATTTCAGCCATATTGTAACTCTTTCAGGTTGCTCTTCAAACAAAATATCCTATTTAGCCAGATTCATTTCACTTCAGGGTGACAGTATACAAATCCTGATATAGTATTTTTAAATTAAAGGCTTAAATGTCCACCTAAAGCTATATTTCAACTCTTTTTTAGGCTAATTAAAGCCATATTGTAAATATTTTTCAGGCTGCTAATTGAAGCCATATTGTAACTCTTTTTCAGGCTGCTCTAAAAATGAAACCTCCGGTTTAGCCATACTCATTTCACCTCAGGGTGATAATATACACATCGTAGACTGTCAATGGGTAATGTTTGACAAATCTGATATAAGATTTTAAAATTAAAGGCTTAAATGTCCGCTTAAAGCTATATTTCAACTCTGTTTCAGGCTGCTAATTAAAGCCATATTGTAACTCTTTTTAAGGCTGCTCTAAAAAAAAAAAACTCCGGTTTAGCCATACTCATTTCACCTCAGGGTGATAGTATACACATCCCAGACGGTCACTGGGTAATATCAGACTATTCTGATATAGAATTTTAAAATAAATGCTTAAATGTCCACTTAAACCTATATTTCAACTCTGTTTCAGGCTGCTAATTAAAGCCATACTGTAACTCTTTTTCTGGCTGCTAATTAAAGCCATATTGTAACTCTTTTTCATGCTGCTTTAAAAATGAAACCTCCTGTTTAGCCAGACTCATTTCACCTCAAGGTGATATTATACACATCGTAGACTGTCACTGGGTAATTTTGGACAATTCTAATATAGAATTTTCAAAATTAAATTCTTAAATGTCCACTCAAAGCTATATTTTGGCTACATTTTGGCTGCTAATTAAAGCCATATTGTAACTCTTTTTCAGGCTGCTCTAAAAACGAAACCTCCTGTTTAGCCAGACTCATTTCCCCTCAGGGTGATATTAAACACATCGTAGACTTTCACTGGGTAATATCAGACTATTCTGATATAGGATTTTAAAATGAAAGGCTTAAATGTCCAACTAAAGCTATATTTAGGCTATATTTTGGCTGCTAATTTCAGCCATATTGTAACTCTTTCAGGCTGCTCTTCAAAAAAACTATCCTGTTTAGCCAGATTCATTTCACTTCAGGGTGACAGTATACAAATCCCAGACTGTCACTGACAGTCACGGATTATTCTGATATAGTATTTTTAAATTAAAGGCTTAAATGTCCACTTAAAGCTATATTTCAACTCTTTTTCAGGCTAATTAAAGCCATATTGTATATCTTTTTCAGGCTGCTCTAAAAACGAAACCTCCTGTTTAATCAGACTCTTTTCACCTCAGGGTTATATCATACACATTGTAGACTGTCACTGGGTAATATTCGACAATTCTGATATAGGATTTTATATTTAAAGGCTTAAATGTCTACTCAAAGCTATTTTTGGCTACATTTTGGCTGCTTAATTCAGCCATATTGTAACTCTTTCAGGTTGCTCTTCAAACAAAATATCCTGTTTAGCCATATTAATTTCACTTCAGGGTGACAGTATACAAATCCTAGACTGTCACTGACAGTCACGGATTATTCTGATATAGTATTTTTAAATTAAAGGCTTAAATGCCCACTTAAAGCTATATTTCAACTCTTTTTCAGGCTAATTAAAGCCATATTGTAAATCTTTTTCAGGCTGCTCTAAAAACAAAACCTCCTGTTTAACCAGACTCATTTCACGTCAGGGTTATATTATACACAACGTAGACTGTCACTGGTTAATATTAGACAATTCTGATATAGGATTTTAAAATTAAAGGCTTAAATGTCCAATTAAAGCTATATTTTGACTATATTTTGGCTGCTAATGAAAGCCATATTGTAACTCTTTTTCAGGCTGATCTAAACACAAAACCTCCAGTTCAGCCAGACTCATTTCGCCTCAGGGTAATAGTATACACATCCCAGACTTTTACTTGTTAATATCGGACTTTTCTCATATAGGATTTTAAAATTAAAGGCTTAAATGTCCAATTAAAGCTGTATTATTGGCTATATTTTGGCTGCTAATTAAAGCCATATTGTAACTCTTTTTCAGGCTGCTCTTGAAACAAAATATCCTGTTTAGCCTGACTCATTTCAGCTCACGGTGATAGTATAGTCACTGGCTAATATCTGAATATTCTGATATAGGATTTTAAAATTAAAGGCTTAAATGTCCAATTAAAGCTATAATTTGACATTTGAAATTTGCGGGTTGAACGAGAACGCTGCAAAGGGCAGCCGCTATTCAGGCTGCAACTAACCCTATAGGACAAATGTGCATTGTCAATGTTCGTCCACTAAAATTGTTGTTCTTGCCACTGCCAAGCTCAGATTGTTATTCTAATTGTCTGATATCCTTTTGTGTGTAACTTACTGCTGCCAGGTCAACACTGCAGTAGCACAATATGCCCCACAATAAGAATTCCCAGTGACAGGATATGGAATCCATGTGGGCTTAATAGAATGCCTTTAAAAATTCTAAATTAATTCTGTTTTTTTATTCAATGAAAATTGTCAAATATCACTTCCATAAAGCTGTTCTTAGCAGACACATCCGGGCAATCAACTTTGCATTTCAGATTCTTCACAGCGAAGTTCAAGTTGCATGCAAAGTTTATGTTCATAAAGGTAGGTAGTCTAAGATCATAGACTACCTCCGCAATTATAACAGATCACTTGAGGGCCCAGTTAATGCTAGTGCTGTGTAAGTTTATGACACCAAAGCAGTCAGGGTAGGAACCCATACGTTTATGCATATTGCTTGCTTGAAATATGACCAAAGCATTTTGACAGTAGTTTGAGTTCAACCTAAAAACAGGTCAATTACTCAGGATTCCCGTAATAGTGTGTTTCTGCTCCTGGTACAGAAAATTTCAAATTTTCGAGAAAAATAGGTAACATTTTATTTGAAGGGGTGCGCATCAGGCTGACATGACACCGTCATAATTATGACATGACACCTGTCATGAACATGGAGTCTTTTTGAACGTTCATGACTGTCGTCATTAAGTGTCATTCGGTAAATGATGACACTTTTAATGCAAAGTTAGCATTGTTTGAGATGTTTGTGGTATGTGTCAAGTGTTAAAAATAATTTACCGAATGACTTATGCATACCCTTTCAAATTAAGTGTTACTGAAAAATATTAATCCCTAGTGTTTACATTACTTTCCGCTCAGTTCTTATGTGTGTGTGTGTGTGTGTGTGTGTGTGTGTGTGTGTGTGTGTGTGTGTGTGTGTGTCTGTGTGTGTGTGTGTGTGTGTGTGTGTGTGTGTGTGTGTGTGTGTGAGAGAGAGAGATTCTATCCCTGAAGGCCTATCAGTGATTTCATTAGGCACACACTCACAATGCATCTGCTCCTTCACTCCAACAGCAGAATGGGAGCAATAGGTAGAAAATTGACCATTTGCATTTTCCCAGCTGTTGGTTACAGCTCGCCTGCATGCTTGACCACAACCAATCAGAGACACTGCTTTCCATCTGTTTTCTGCGCTCAGTCTGGGTCCCAATCTCTGTTCACTTCCTCTACCCTTTTCACAGGGCTTTAGAATCAACGGCCGTATGGCTGAATACACCCATCAGATGCTTTCAGATCCCTGAGTGTTTGGGAAAAGTGCACATCCTGGTGACAGGAATGAGCTCGGACAGCATGAGGTCACATGGTCGGATGAGTGAATTAGAGGCTTGTGCATTTCATGATATTAAATAGCGCATTATCATACAGGATGTCAGCCACTGTTTACATGATGTCCCAACAACACATACACAGACACACTAAGGTGTCTGATCCAATAGAAAGCCATTCCACTCAAAACATTGATCATCAACCAACCAACACAGAATAATAATCTTCAAAAGGGATGTTTAATAAAAGAGTTTGGGAAAAAAAGGAAGAAAGATTACAATGTTCTAACTAACTTTAACCATGTTGGAGCTCCATGGAGTCGAACATCTTATACACTGGTAAGACCCAATGAGGTTTAACCATGTCTCCATCTAATTTAAATAGCTCACGTTACTGTATTATGTGAACAGTTAACTTCATTTAATATTGTATGTGGCGTTTTCTTTTGTGGGGTGCAAATGTTCCAACAAAACCAGTTCCTTCCTGAAGCTATTTAGCAGAGCTAGCGTTGCTGCGTCCGGAGCTTAGCGCCGCCCAAGACGATTGTGATTGGTTTAAAGCAATGCAAACAACCCAGAGTGTTTTTTTCTCCTATCCCAGAATGCAATTGTAGTGTAGCCAGATCTTAATCCACAGCGCTGTGGATATGGGTCTGGCAATGTGAGACTACATACTATTAGTTTGGTTTTGTTGAAATTATTATTGTAAATAGATGAATGTAAGTCCTGTCCATCTGTCTTTACTGGAGTCAGTACCATCCACATACTGCAGTGAGTTGAGGCTCACTGTACGTGAACATTACATTAAGAGGAGAGCGAAACAGTTTAAGGTAGTCAGATGGAAAAGACTCCATTACACACTGTGGAGCCTGCAGTAACAGGAACTACAGCATCGTGAACAGTGACCCCTCCCAAACACGGTCAGAGCTAAGTCACTGCTCAACCACCAAAGAAGCATGAATTATTAGATGTACTGCTCCATGAAGATGGTGAGACTATGATGCAGGTCAGCACTGTCATAGCTCCCAGCACTTCATTTTAAATAAGACATTAATGCTGGTTCTGCTGACCTCACATTTCCCTTTGCATCTTTTCATTCATTTCATTCCAGCTTTTGTCTCTTGTATTCTGCTCCCTATCACAGACAATAGTAAACACGTCGACAGCCTCACATAGGAAACTATGCATTTCAAGTCTACATTAATGAGGAGATGACATGGTATGACACTAGCACACTATCAATTTACAAACATCAGACTAAAAAGACCGTCTGAGGAAATTCTCTTTCTAAGGTCATGTTGATATCTTGTGTAACTTTACTTTGTGCTGTAGCAGCATGGTTGCACTACGTTGCTTACATTACGTGCTTTATTGACACGCCCCTGGACTGATATGTTACATCTGTGTTCAACTGCCAAAATGTCTGATGTAAAAAGCCCAAAATACGTATTGCATATGTGGTTAATTTGGCTGTTCACAAGAGGTGGCTATACAATGTTCAATCATGGATTTCTGAATCAGTTAACTATGTTGGACAAAAAGTATATTGTGAAACTGGATTTCAAACAGCAGACCTCTGGAACATGTCTCTCCGCCCTGCAGTGTGCTGTGGCCGGCGTGCGGCGGCGCGGCACATTTTAATACCAGGTGTAAATGTAATCTAGTTAAATTACATCTAGATAGAATCTGGATACAAGACACATTATAATGCCAGTTGTATGTGGGGTGTGAGTGTGCAGGACAAAGACTATCACTGTAATGATAGACGCAGATTGTTGAGGGGGGGTACCGTGCAACCAGGATCATGGATAGTGAAATTAAAAAACTTCTTTCTTTTCACATTTTTATTTACACACATTTCAGTCTCATTAAGGTGTCAGTCCAAATGCTTCGACAAAATAAAGACATAAAAACATCAGTTAATATCAGTCGGTGTGGAAGACCATGTATACATGGATGGATTTAAAAGAACCAGGTTACTACAATGCATGTTAAAGTCTTGTCTGGTTATGTTAACCTGGTTTCTTGTCTGCATGCAAACGTAAACTCTGAGTACTCCAAGTATTTTAACATAGTAAGGTTTTTAAAGACTGCTGAATAAAAGTATCCGTAAAGACAGTTTTCATTTGAAGCATGATGCATGATATACGGCAGTTTCATTGAAGTGTCTCAATGTGAATATGTGTCCTTCAGTATGAAAAACATTTTCCAACTTTGAAGCTACTTAAAAGAGAAATTTACCACCAGCGTTCAAGGAGTGAATATGGGTGTTTCATGTTTTTACTCTGCCATCTTTTATGTGAAGATTTTGAAGTGTAGTAGGACTGTGGCTGCATGTTACAGACTGTGGCGCAGTCTTTTAAGCCTCACTTTAATTAGTCCATGGCCTGACAGAACACACATATATTGGCTTCTCACTCAGTGTGCACTGTGCACTGTGTACAGTGGGGCAAAAAAGTATTTAGTCAGCCACCAATTGTGGAAGTTCTCCCACTTAAAAAGATGAGAGAGGCCTGTAATTTTCATCATAGGTACACTTCAACTATGAGAGACAAAATTAGAAAATAAATCCAGAAAATCACATTGTAGGATTTTTAATGAATTTATTGGTAAATTCCTTGGTAAAATAAGTATTTGGTCACCTACAAACAAGCAAGATTTCTGGCTCTCACAGACCTGTAACTTCTTCTTTAAGAGGCTCCTCTGTCCTCCACTCGTTACTTGTATTAATGGCACCTGTTTGAACTTGTTATCAGTATAAAAGACACCTGTCCACAACCTCAAACAGTCACACTCCACACTCCACTATGGCCAAGACCAAAGAGCTGTCAAAGGACACCAGAAACAAAATTGTCGACCTGCACCAGGCTGGGAAGACTGAATATGCAATAGGTAAGCAGCTTGGTGTGAAGAAATCAACTGTGGGAGCAATTATAAGAAAACGGAAGACATACAAGACCACTGATATTCTCCCTCGATCCGGGGCTCCACGCAAGATCTCACCAACTGGGGTCAAAATGATCACAAGAACGGTGAGCAAAAATCCCAGAACCACATGGGGGGACCTAGGGAATGACCTGCAGAGAGCTGGGACCAAAGTAACAAAGACTACCATCAGTAACACACTACGCCGCCAGGGACTCAAATCCTGCAGTGCCAGACGTGTCCCCCTGCTTAAGCCAGTACATGTCCAGGCCCGTCTGAGGTTTGCTAGAGAGCATTTGGATGATCTAGAAAAGGATTGGGAGAATGTCATATGGTCAGATGAAACCAAAATAGAACTTTTTGGTAAAAACTCAACTCGTCGTGTTTGGAGGAGAAAGAATGCTGAGTTGTATCCAAAGAACACCATACCTACTGTGAAGCATGGGGGTGGAAACATCATGCTTTGGGGCTGTTTTTCTGCAAAGGGACCAGGATGACTGATCCGTGTAAAGGAAAGAATGAATGGGGCCATGTATCGTGAGATTTTGAGTGAAAACCTCCTTCCATCAGCAAGGGCATTGAAGATGAAACGTGGCTGGGTCTTTCAGCATGACAATGATCCCAAACACACCGCCCGGACAACAAAGGAGTGGCTTCGTAAGAAGCGTTTCAAGGTCCTGGAGTGGCCTAGCCAGTCTCCAGATCTCAACCCCATAGAAAATCTTTGGAGGGAGTTGAAAGTCCATGTTGCCCAGCGACAGCCCCAAAACATCACTGCTCTAGAGGAGATCTGCATGGAGGAATGGGCCAAAATACCAGCAACAGTGTGTGAAAACCTTGTGAAGACTTACAAAAAACATTTGACCTCTGTCATTGACAACAAACGGTATATAACAAAGTATTGAGATGAACTTTTGTTATTGACCAAATACTTATTTTCCACCAAAATGTACCAATAAATTCATTAAAAATCCTACAATGTGATTTTTTTGATTTTTTTTTCTCATTTTGTCTCTCATAGTTGAAGTCTACCTATGATGAAAATTGCAGGCCTCTCATCTTTTTAAGTGGGAGAACTTGCACAATTGGTGGCTGACTAAATACTTTTTTGCCCCACTGTACCTGTGTTTTTAACCTGACATAGTGTAGACTTTGGAGCGTCACTTTGGAAATCCAAACTTTACTACAACATGAATTGATCACTGATCATCACAATTTCCTTCCCAACATGTGGCAGACACGTCAAATGTAGACTTTGTTCAGCAGTTTGTGATAATTGTGTGCATAGGCAGTGGAAATACTGTATCTCTAATAAGCTGATTCACTGTTTTAAGTTTAATAAATGAAATCGTCATTTCAATTATACATTGATCTTAACATTGTTGGGGCACAGTTATATTATGTCTGAGTCTGACATCTGATTGTGAAATAGCAGCAGATGGGAAAGAGTTGAGGCATGAACTCACAGACTTGGATTCATCCAGCTGAAATGAAACAGCAGTTATGAATATCTGTTTTCCAGTCAGAAATGAGGGATTTGTTTGTCATGTTTGTCACTTGAATCCAAAATTGAATGTCCAGAGCAGAGTTTCTTGCTAAGCCATTATTTTCCAGCCACCTTGTTTAGCTATAGCAAGATGGCAAGAGTCTTGTTAATGCAAGCCTATAAAAGAAGAATCTATATTCTACATAAACCTGAAAACACCTGCCAAATCATTGTTCTTTATGCATGCTGGTTAGAATAACCAAAGAAACAGTAGTTAACACAGCCATGTTAATTCACAGCCAATATGAGGTCAGTTTAAACAACACAGTCTCACTCCCGCCACGTCAAAAAGCCACGTTTGTTAATGATGCAAAAAGTCTCCTTTAGCGTCATATTTAGATAGGAACATATGTTCAACCTGTAAATACCTCTCAGGTTTTGGGGATGGGAAGCATTTGGTCTGAATTTGGAAAAAACCAAAGCACTAAATAAAAGATCTTTGGTGTATGAATGAGGCTACCAACCATGTCCACCATTTGTGTACAGTAATTACAGCAAGGTACTACAGTTAATCTGACAGTGATTTATTTATTATATATGATGCATGCAGCACCTAATGAATGATCCTCTGACCTAAAGTTATTCTGATAGAGGTCATCTATTTCTCATCACACACTGCTCTGTATTCGCCCCATCTCCCTGCCTCCTCTTTTTCTTACTCTTTAATTAATCAATTTTTAAAATAGATCACGGCCACTGAAGATAAGAGTGCAAATGTTATTCTGTGTTACAGCTAAGTTATGACTTTCTCTGACATTTTTTCGAGAAAATTATTAAAAACCCTAGACAGATGGCCCCTTTCTTATGTAAAACTATGCAGATAAATGTCTTTTATATTAGCATATATTAAAATGTTGAAGATGGTGTCAGTGGGCCTCTCGCAGCTCCGCCTGGCTCTGCTTCTCTTTACTTTCCAGCAAGAGACAGACTCGACTAATTGCCAGCAACATTAGGCAGCACATAATGCGGTGACAACTACTAGTCCCAAAAAAGGAGGGCGGAGGAGAGGTAGAATATTTAAGAACCAGCTTAACCCTTGTGTTGTATTCCCGTCAACCATGAACTTGTTGTCCTTCCGGGTCAAAGTCGAAAATGTCGTTTTTTCCAACGTTTTTGTCACTTTTTTTCAATGCTTTTTTAAATGTATGGTCAATAAACCTCATTTAAATGACATTATACCTTATTTGTGAATTAAAAATGCAGAAATTATTAATTGTTTTGACTAATAGTTAAGATCAGAGGATGTTGAGTTAATCACAGACTGGTTTATGTCAAAGTTTAGTCAGGATAGTGTTTTAAAACCATTTAAAAAACAAAAAATTAAAATGCTATGAAATTCAATAAAACAACCACAATTCAATGGAAGTAATCATTCATTTTACCTGCGAAGAATGTCGTATGTCCAAGTTATTGTAAGCAATTTGGTTGTAAGAAACCCATATTTCTGATATAAAAAACAGGTCAAATTTAACCCAAGGACAACACGAGGGCTAAAGCTGAGAGTACAGACCCCAACCCTTACCCTGTCTGTCTGTCTGTGGACAGATTCTGTCACCGCCTGCAAGTTGCAATCACAAAAATGTGTAGTTAAGATCAAAATGGCCGACGTCGAAGAGGGGTGGGTGCCATAAGTAGGGGGGCAGGACGTAAGGAAAGGGCCATTGGCCCCCCTTCTTTACGCACCTGGGCCGATTTGGCGTCATGGCAGTTCCCATCATAAGATGGTCTGGTGTTTTCAATGTGTTAGCGAATACCGTACGTTCTCAAAAAGCTTTCCTTCACATGTCATACTCACCCCTCTCCTGCTCTGAGTTTCTGTCTCTCTTGAATTGTATGCTTTTTCCTGGCTTGAAAAGCACAGCCCTGAACCCAAACATTGTGTTTCCATGTGATATCTTTCAATTTTTAAATAATAGCCCTTCCCAACTGCAGATTGAACTGTAGATTAAAGGCAAGCCTTTTTTGATTTCTCTTTTATATTTCATCTTTCTGTGCACAAATAAATCAATACAAATACATCAATTCACATGTAAATGGCTACCATGAACATTTTATGGCAGTAATTATTTCACGAATGTGGCCAGTAAATATTACTGAAAAAGATGTATTGCAGGGCCTGGTCAGCCCCATGCATGTGTCAAATAAATGGAACAAATTGAAAAGAAAATATAAGGTGCAGTTAAAACCACAAGAGGAAACTACTGAAAATATCCTGTTTGAAAAACTTGTAAATAAATATGTCGAATTAGTGTCTTCCTTAACGTTCATGTATGTCATTTGGTTTGGCTTTTTGGGAGCACCTGGCTGCTTCCGAGATCATCACATAGCACTGACAACAACAACAAACCAACAATAATATGTGCAACTCAAAAGTGGATAACGAGCAATAATTAAGTCCTTGTCCAAGGTTGTAACACCAGACAAAAATACCACATAAGCCACAGTGGCATTGTCCATTTATTACATTACATGACATATCATTTAGCTGACACTTTCATCCATAGCTTACAATTGCTATATATGTCAGAGTTCGCAGATCTCTGGAGCAACTAGGGGTTAAGCGTCTTGCTCAGGGACACATTGTATCACAATGTGAATTAAACCTGGGTCTCTCACACCAAAGGTATGTGTCACATCCACTGCACCATCACCATCCACAGACACACCACATCTCCTATCACTTTCTATCTGTTGCTTTAGTTGTCCCCAGAAGGAGCTCAAACTGTCCCAGCATGGTCGATGAGCTGGCGCCAATATTTGAACATTATGTTGAACAAAACGTGCAAATTGGCATTGCTTATTTGTCACGCCCCACCCCCCCACCCCCCCCCGATTAGAATTCCTAAGAATTTAGGAAGTTGTGAATTCTGGATGCTACCATGGCGTGACCACAGACTTTGAAACAACACTATCAAATACTCTCAGCATGTGTAAGGTAGCACCTTTATCCATGTACGTACTGTTATCTCATCAAGACAATTACAGACCTTCCATTATGTATTACTTTGAAAGAAAATTGAATGTGAAAGAATGTGGGATTTTAAGCTAGGGCACCAGCGCGTTTTGATGAGTATTTGATCCAAGAAGAAAAAAAATTATCAGTGAGGGACTGTGACATCTGCAGCGCTGCACACAAATTGCTCTGACCACTGAATTATGACCAGAGAATTAAACAGCGTCTTCCTGAACTGCTGGCCACTGAAGCCAAACATATTTGGACTTTTGACACCAAAGATTGCAGATTGGAGTTGTAATTATACACTTGCCAGAGGCACATCTGCCAGGGAGACACATACGTTGACAGTTGAAAACATTTCACCATTCTTAAGAGGAAACTCTCAGACCAGAACATGGGGAAAAGATGTCTTTTTGCTGTTTGCATAGTAACTCCTGATAATTTCCACCTACGGAAAAGCAAGCATTTCTGTTTACCTGCCAAAATGAACAATCATCATGTTAACTGTAATTGGGCTACTTTTAAAGTGTTGGTGTTGTAATTTTTTGTCCGTTGGTTTGCGAAAGGCAGCAAACAGACTAGAACACCATTTACAACAAAACAAGTTATTTTGTGAATCAGTGAATTGGTCTAAATGTTCACAATGATTTATTTTTATAATAATATACTGTATCTGGTTACGAAGATGATCTATTAATGACAATATACTGTATTAAATTACGCAAGGCAAATTTAGGACCTAGGTGAAATAACTTATGGGAAAACGGCTTTTAATGCTGGCAATTATAGTAATGCTGTTGGACTTTAAAAGCAGTGTAAGGGTTAGTGTAATATGTTTTGGCAGGTGAATATTTGGAGTTCTAGTCTTGGGGAGGTTTTATTGGCCGTTGGGCTGGTTTTGGGCAGGTTTTGGGTGCCAATTGGGCTGGTTTTGTCATACAGACCCTGGCAACCCTGGGTAGGGGGCTTACCTTCATTTTCAGTTGGGGTGGCTGTGGCTCAGGAGGTAGCGCAGGTTTTCCTTTATCCAAAAGGTTGACATTTGATCCCCAGCTCCTCCTGTCGCATGTCGAAGTGTCTTTGAGCAAGACAAAGTTGCTACCTATGGCAGCTCTCCCACCATTGGTGTATGAATGTGCGTGTGAATGAGAGGCAAATTGTAAAGCGATTTGTCCACTAAGGTAGAAAAGTGCTGTATAAATGCAGACTATTTCCCAACTTGTATTTAACCCTCCTTTGTTGGAGTATAAACTGCTGCACAAATAAGGCATGTTTTGTAGACAATTATGAGTGACATCCATGGTAGAAATATGTCTCTTCAATAAACTGCGTAACTTATACTCTGGAGAGATTTAGGTAAATGGACTGTATTTATGTAGAGCATTTCTAGTCTTAACAACTACTCAAAGCGCTTTTACATCGTACAGGAACCATTCACCATTCAGACACATTCATACACTGTGGCCATGGCTGCCATAAAAGGTGCCACCTGCTCATCAGATAAACATCCACACACATTTACACACCGATGCCTGATGAGCATCAGGAGCAAGTTGGGGTTCAGTGTCTTGCCCAAGGACTCTTCGACATGGGACTGCAGGGATCGGACCACAGACCTTCTGATTGGTAGACAACCGCTCTAACACCTAACTTCTTCATGTTTAGCTCACTGGCTACAAAAGTCTTCCAACTCCTTAATAAATAAAACTTATTTTGTTCTCTGGCGTCACTGCAATTACGTTCAGCAGCTAATTGTAATGTTTCTGATTTCAGAGCTTTCCGTAGCACATAAATGCACCATATTCAGAAGTAGACATCCATATGAGTAAGAAATTGCCACTGCATTGTCACAATGTACAATGCATAAAGCCTGGCAAAGTAATATCCAGAGTGTGCTGAAATGAAGAGAGACCACACTAAAGCTGTTTGACAATACAACCTGGTAGTTAACAAAGGCTCCGGAGCTCTTGTTGTTGTTTGTACCTGTAATCTTCTTGTTCCGTCTGTGTGTTTTTCAAGGCCTTTCTCTCGTCTAATAGGGAAGCCTGGCCAGTCACCACCAGAGAGCAAAGAAAAAGCTGTGAAGCTTTCCTCTCTGCTATCAGCTCCAACTACTGCTGCATCAAATTTCCCCTGCTCTGTTTCCCTGCTGCCCCCATTCAGAAGACAGACGTTTGCTGTGAACAGTGGAAGGATGAAGGCACAAGAACGACATGAAAAAATGTGTTAAGCTTTTTTTCTGAGGCAGAGAAAGAAGTCTGTTGGAAGCTGTTTAGAAAGCCTGCTTTGTAGTTGCACATGTGCTTTCAATGAACCTCTCTTTCCTCTCTACTGTAAGCTACCCTGAAACATTTGCAGGATCAGGATTCCTCACAGCTTTACAGACCAACCAAGGCCCAGAACAATACGGAATGAAAAAACAATGAAAGATATGCAGCAAAGCCATGTCATGCTCACAGTGGCAGTGGTAGAAGAAATACACAATGTATTGTTTTAAGGTAAAACTACAATAGTAAAACTATTGATACCGCACAGTACAAGTCCTGTATTCAAATTGTTCTGTTATGGTTTTGATATTCTGTCTTGTATTTTTGTTCATTTATGTTGCCTGATTTAGTTATTTCTTCATTTTTCCTGTGTTTGTATATTTATTCTATATTTTTTTTATGTCATGTTGTGTATTTCCCTGTTTATGTTCTGCTTCCTGTTTTATTTTGATAGTCTGTTTTCTGTCCTGTCATGTCTAGCTTCACTTTGTTTTCCCGCCTTTTGTTGATTGTCCTGCCCCGCCCTGATGTGTTTCACCTGTTGTGTCACCTGTCCCTCATTAGTTCATTACCTCTTGTATTTAACCCCCGTGTTCCCATTGTCTCTTGTTCGATCATTTTTGTATCCCCATGCCGTCAATCTTTTTGTATCCTGTTTTTGCTCCTGCTTTTCTGTTTTCTCCCTGCCTTACTTGTGAGTTTTCCAGTCTCTGTACTGCCGTTTTGTGTTTAATTAAACCCTGACATCCTACCACCTCCTGCCTATCGAGTCTCTCTCTGCGTTTGGGTCCTCCTCTCCCTATTTCCCCGCTAGTTAGCAATCTGCCTATTTCCCCGCTAGTTAGCAATCTCCCTGAACCCAAGCTGGTTAGCAGCTTTCCTGAGCCCCGGCTGACTAGCAGCCTGCCAGACTCCCCGGCTGACTAGCAGCCTCCCAGACTCCCCGCTAGCTAGCCGCCTCCCTATTCCCCGGCTAGCTAGCAATCTCCCTGAGCCCCGGCTGATGAGCAGCCTTCCAGATTCCCCGCTAGCTAGCAGCCCCCCTGAATCCAGGCTGGCTAGCAGCCTCCCTGAGCCCCAGCCAGTTAGTGGCTCGCCTGGATCCAGGTTAGCTAGCAGCTGTCCTAGCGACCCCGGGCCCCCTAGCGGCCCTGAGTCTTCCAGCGTTTCTAAGTTTTCTAGTGTTTACGAGTGTTCTAGTGTTTCCGAGTGTTCTAGCGCCCTTAGGTTGTCCAGCCTTTCTGATCCCCAGCTGATTGGCAGCCTTCCAGAGTCTGCGCTGACGGCGCTTCCAGAGTCTGCGCTGA
Organism: Zingel zingel; assembly: GCA_023566125.1. Lineage (NCBI taxonomy): Eukaryota > Metazoa > Chordata > Actinopteri > Perciformes > Percidae > Zingel > Zingel zingel. The sequence goes on from CM042323.1 coordinate 13,909,579, forward strand.
CGGCGCTTCCAGAGTCTGCGCTGACGGCGCTTCCAGAGTCTGCGCTGGTCTGCGCTTCCAGAGTCTGCGCTGGTCTGCACCTCTGAGATCTTGCTGGTCTCCGGCACCCCTGAGACCGCCCCCGAGACCACCCTTGAGACTTTGCCGGTCTCTGGGGACCCTGAGACCACACTTGAGACCTTCCCAGAAACTCTACCTGAGTCGGCCATTCCGACTCCTGCCCCTCTTGTTTCGCCGGCACTGCCTCCCAAGGGGCTTCACCATGGCCGACTGGCTCGGCCCTCGGAGGAGCACTGTCCTCGACGCCCAGTTCGGCCACCTGAAGGGCCTCGGCCGACCGGCTAGGCCTCCGGAGGGGCGCTGCCCTCGACGTCCAGTGCGACCACCAGAGGGCTTCCGCTCCCGTCGCCGGCCGCCAGAGGGCTTCCGCTCCCGTCGCCGGCCGCCAGAGGGCTTCCGCTCCCGTCGCCGGCCGCCAGAGGGCTTCCGCTCCCGTCGCCGGCCGCCAGAGGGCTTCCGCTCCCGTCGCCGGCCGCCAGAGGGCTTCCGCTCCCGTCGCCGGCCGCCAGAGGGCTTCCGCCTTCGTTGCTGCCCTTTGTCCCCTGTTGCCGAGGTCTCTTTGTCCCCTGTTGCCGAGGTCTCTTTGTCCCCTGTTGCCGAGGTCTCTTTGTCCCCTGTTGCCGAGGTCTCTTTGTCCCCTGTTGCCGAGGTCTCTTTGTCCCCTGTTGCCGAGGTCTCTTTGTCCCCTGTTGCCGAGGTCTCTTTGAATTTCCCCCCCGAGCGGCCCCGCTGTGATTTCCCCCCCGAGCGGCCCCGCTGTGATTTCCCCCCCGAGCGGCCCCGCTGTGATTTCCCCCCGAGCGGCCCCGCTGTGATTTCCCCCCGAGCGGCCCCGCTGTGATTTCCCACCGAGCGGCCCCGCTGTGATTTTTTTTTTTTTTTTTTCCCCCCGGGTACCCCAGTGACTCTTTTTTCCGGTTCCCCTTGTGACTCTCGCCCTCCCTGGGTTGTTTTTTTTTTTGTTTTTTTTTGTTGTTTTTCTGTTTTTTTTTTTCCTCCCTGGTCGTCTGGAATCCGCCCCTTGAGGAGGGGGTACTGTTATGGTTTTGATATTCTGTCTTGTATTTTTGTTCATTTATGTTGCCTGATTTAGTTATTTCTGCATTTTTCCTGAGTTTGTATATTTATTGTATTTTTTTTGTCATGTTGTGTATTTCCCTGTTTATGTTCTGCTTCCTGTTTTATTTTGATAGTCTGTTTTCTGTCCTGTCATGTCTAGCTTCACTTTGTTTTCCCGCCTTTTGTTGATTGTCCTGCCCCGCCCTGATGTGTTTCACCTGTTGTGTCACCTGTCCGTCATTAGTTCATTACCTCTTGTATTTAACCCCCGTGTTCCCATTGTCTCTTGTTCGATCATTTTTGTATCCCCATGCCATCAGTCTTTTTGTATCCTGTTTTTGCTCCTGCTTTTCTGTTTTCTCCCTGCCTTACTTGTGAGTTTTCCAGTCTCTGTACTGCCGTTTTGTGTTTAATTAAACCCTGACATCCTACCACCTCCTGCCTATGGAGTCTCTCTCTGCGTTTGGGTCCTCTTTTCCCTCCTCATCGTCACATGTTCTTCCATTTACTTAATGTCTGTTCAAGGTGGAGCAATACAAAGTTCAACTCGAATACAATGCTGGTTAGTTTAATGAATAATTAAGAATCATTTCAATTGTGATATTTTGTGAATAAAATCTGAATCTGCAATGTAACCAGTAACATTTCTCTGTCAGGTAAATGTAGTAGTAGTAGTCTATATCCACGACGTTCCACATCCGGGATTGCTCCATTGCCGAGGAAGATTTAATAATAAATATTATATAAATATTTATAATAAATAAACCAGAGCACGTTGTTCTCCCATCCTGGAATGCTGTGTGGACTAGCCAGACCTTCCTCCGCAGTGTGGTGGCACAGAAAGAAATGTTTTAGATTAAAGTAAAAGTACACAGTAGGTCAGTAGTATACAGTGGGGTTGCATATTAAGTGCTTTGAGTTCCTTCTCTAAGTTATTTTGGGGTACAATGGTTCTGGAGAAAGCTGCAAGCAGCAATACAGAAGGCCAAGCAGTTCAGGCATGTTTTAAACGAGCACTGCACTAGTACACTAATGTGACTAATGACTATTCTTTCACAAACAACATTCTGTACGAAAGCATGAGTATTACGACACAATGAAAAGTAAGGTTGAGTATAGTAGTAAAGTCGGACTGGTGAATGCGTGTAAAAAGCACCTGCGATTGACAGCAGATGCCTGGATGTGCATCTTGTGGTGGAAACAGTGTTGACTGTGTTTATAACTTCTGAAAACCTATTGACTGTGTTATGCAGTTCTTGACTGCTGACTCCTCACTCCCCTTAACTGGCCGGTGGGGCTGCAAGTGATCAACATCTGCATCAGAGGCAAAAGGTATTTTGCGGCAATAAGCTTGGCTAAAAACAGGCCTTAGCTCATCTGTTGCAGTCTACATATTGGCCTTTGTGTGGCTCAAAAAACTGACATCCATAAAAAGGTTTTGGTCTCATTTTGAACCGGAGCATCTGCAGATCAATTCCAAACCTGATTTGACCATAACTTTTAGGGACGATACGAGATGAATAAATCCCTGTTTTTGTTAACAAGGCCACCGACTTGACTTTAGAGCTGCTAGCAGCCGGGATGTACAAGCCAGGCGCCAGTGGGAAAATATGAGCTTTTTCAGCTGCGGCGAGGTTGGTTATAGGACAGTGGCGTGAAGCATCGCAGGGCGGTGAGTTTACAGGTCAACGTTCAGCAGCGCAGTATTTTGGCCTTATATTAATATCTTAATATATCCCCACCCTTACCCTATATTTACAGAGTCAGGAGGGACAATTGAGTGAGATTGAACTCTTCTTTGTTTGTGAGTGGAGAGGGGGAGACACACCTGGTGGAGATCACACTCTACTAGGTGCACTTTTTTAGTTCTATACATTTCTTATTGTCAACAAATCCAATGAAAAATCAAAACCAAGTGTCTTTGCTCAGATCTTGGCACTCCCTCCAGTGTACACTTTCCTGCATAGACCCAGGAGGTAGTTTCACTTGGAGCGTAGGAGTAGCACAGCTATATTCAAAACCATGTAACATTTCCTCTAGAGCCTAACAGTGTGGTTCCGGAAGTAAAAATCCCATTCATTTTCTCCATAAGGATTCTGATTATTATACATAACGTCTAAACCATCCAAAGTAGTAGTAATGAAGCATTCTGCTCCTGTAGAACGCTTTCGTATGAAATCAACCTGGTTTTAGGAAAAACATAATTAGAAAGTACTATACTACCCACAATCCTAAGCGTAACAGCAAAGTCTCTGATTGGTGGAGCTTGCTGCTACCATAGCAATGTTTACCACACCTGTGAATAGCTATAACTTGTTGTTACCACTGATGTCTCTGATCGTTCCTGTACGCAGTCTTGTTCCTTTGACATTTTTGACGTTTTCAAAATGTTTTATGCACAAAATGAAATGTTTTATGGACACGATTCAGGACTCTTTGTACTTCCGTTCTAACTTCCGACTTTCAGGCTGGATATATAATTTGTTGCGTCTAAATACGAATGTGGATGTTAGTGATGGTGGCATGCTTGCTACAGATGCATTTAAAGTAGAGACGAAACAGAGAAAACTAAGTTTTATTTAATTGATTCTCTGCTTTGTTTTAACACTGCTCCCTTTCTTCAGTCATTCTCTAGCTCGCTTGACCACATTGCCATGCTTGTGGGCGCTGATTAAGCCTCCGTCTAAAACTCTTTTCAACCAACCTACTTTGACCAGTTGAAAGTTTGTAACATAGAAATGCAGTTGACTTTGCCAGCTGATTTCTCTATTGGCTGTTGAAACAGGTGATTCCTCTTACATCCTTAAACCAGCCTCTCGAGACTCGACCAGCTGAGTCGCAGCCATTAGCTGCAAGCTAAGCTTGGCTTGAGTCTAGCTGAGATGGACCGGCTCAGACCACTGAAACTTTTCCCTGCAATGTTCTAAACAGTTTTGTTCTGAATCTTTGGTCTGAACTGGGCTTCACTCTCCATATTTCCAATAAAGGCACAGAATAGTAGAATAGTAGTGATGTCCAAATGAACCGTCATGAAGCATTTTCTTTATTTTCTGAGCCCAATAGATGACACTCTGTTCAACAAAGGGTTGAAAGCACACTGAATTGACCTTCCCTGAGGCTTTTTCTTTAAACCAAGAGTGCCATCTAATGGGTCAACAAATACAACTTACAAGCTTCATGAAGCTTCATTTGGACAGCACTGCAGAAGGGAGATTAAAGAGTTAAAAGACTAAGAGATTCATGCTACGTTTACACGTGGCCGGCTATTTTCATAAACGGACATTTCACCCTATCCGTTTTCAAAAATAACATTGTGCACACCTGTCAGTTTTCAGAAAAGTGTTGTTTACACGTACCCGTGTATAAATGCCGTCAATGCCGTCAAGAGCATGCCAAACCTGTAGGTGGCAGTGTAACGAGAAGCTCAAGCCCACGTTAGCCAATCAGAATCCCGAAAATAGCAACAACAGCAACAAATCACTTCCTCTTTCTTCTCTTCCTCACTTCCTCGGCTGCCTAAACCTCCTTTTGTCTCAGTTCATGTGCAAACGTGCAAACAAAGTTTTCCAAAATCTCCTCTCTGGCCGGAGTTTTTTAGAAAGGCGATTTCTCCATTTGAGTGTAAACGAAATGCACAAACGAAGGGAAATGTCTCAGTTTTTTAAAATAACCATGTACATGTAAACGGGGTAATAAACCTGATGATGGGTAAGGATAAAATAATGTATTTTGTATAAAAAGTTAAATTGTAAAGGTTGTTATGTTCTATGTTTTGTATTTATATTTCTCTTGTAAATATTGTTAGCGGCTCTGGAGATGGTTGATTGGTTGATTTGTTGGTCCCCCACTTTAGTCCAGACTGAAATATAATTCTAAAATTAGGAGAGTGTAACTGGCAAAAAGATATTTCCAAAGCAGTTTTAATAATACCTTATCCTGCAATGGTATCATCATCAGGTCAAATGTAATGCCTGTATAGCTGACACTGACCCTGTACTCCTCCTCCATGTGGGAGGCTTTTCTTTGCCTCTTTAATCTTGTTCATATCATGACTTCAAAGAACCAAGGGGGCACAATACAGGCTTCAGACAACCAGTTCACTTGAACAGGACAGAAAGCAAAGATTGCCTCTCTGTGCTTCCTTCCTGCTCAGGAACCATCTTTTATTCTGAGCACGCCTCACAGAGCTACTGATAAGAGTACTGAAGCATGCTAAGTCTGGACTCTTCGAGACTGTCAGGCATGAAACAGGATTATTAGCATGTTGGCACTGTATGTACACACTGGCTTTTTGGCCATATCAGCACTGGAGCAGAGAGGTTAACAACTCAGCTAGGGAGACAGACTGAGAGCCAACGAAGCATCCATCCTCCCCCATTCACTGAGTCCATCTATCTGTCCACAAATCCAACCATCTGCCTATGCATCGCTCCGTGTTGCTGCTTCACCTCCTCCATCTGTTAGTTGTCATCAGCACGTCTGCATTCTGCACATTTCACTAAGTATGTCTTTACGTAAATCATGGCTTCCACTGTTACTTTTCCGGTTCATCCGTTCATGTGACTAGAGAGGGTAAACAAGTCTCTACTATCCAACATGAGATTTATTTATATATATATATATATATATACAGTGAGGAAAATAAGTATTTGAACACCCTGCTATTTTGCTGGTTCTCCTACTTGGAAATCATGGAGGGGTCTGAAATTGTCATCGTAGGTGCATGTCCACTGTGAGAGACATAATCTAAAAACAAAAATCCAGAAATCACAATGTATGATATTTTAACTATTTATTTGTATGATACAGCTGCAAATAAGTATTTGAACACCTGAGAAAATCAATGTTAATATTTGGTACAGTAGCCTTTGTTTGCAATTACAGAGGTCAAACGTTTCCTGTAGTTTTTCACCAGGTTTGCACACACTGCAGGAGGGAGTTTGGCCCACTCCTCCACACAGATCTTCTCTAGATCAGTCAGGTTTCTGGGCTGTCGCTGAGAAACACGGAGTTTGAGCTCCCTCCAAAGATTCTCTATTGGGTTTAGGTCTGGAGACTGGCTAGGCCACGCCAGAACCTTGATATGCTTCTTACAGAGCCACTCCTTGGTTATCCTGGCTGTGTGCTTCTGGTCATTGTCATATTGGAAGACCCAGCCTCGACCCATCTTCAATGCTCTAACTGAGGGAAGGAGGTTGTTCCCCAAAATCTCGCAATACATGGCCCCGGTCATCCTCTCCTTAATACAGTGCAGTTGCCCTGTCCCATGTGCAGAAAAACACCCCCAAAGCATGATGCTACCACCCCCATGCTTCACAGTAGGGATGGTGTTCTTGGGATGGTACTCATCATTCTTCTTCCTCCAAACACGGTTAGTGGAATTATGACCAAAAAGTTGTATTTTGGTCTCATCTGACCACATGACTTTCTCCCATGACTCCTCTGGATCATCCAAATGGTCATTGGCAAACTTAAGACGGGCCTTGACATGTGCTGGTTTAAGCAGGGGAACCTTCCGTGCCATGCATGATTTCAAACCATGATGTCTTAGTGTATTACCAACAGTAACCTTGGAAACGGTGGTCCCAGCTCTTTTCAGGTCATTGACCAGCTCCTCCCGTGTAGTCCTGGGCTGATTTCTCACCTTTCTTAGGATCATTGAGACCCCACGAGGTGAGATCTTGCATGGAGCCCCAGTCCGAGGGAGATTGACAGTCATGTTTAGCTTCTTCCATTTTCTAATGATTGCTCCAACAGTGGACCTTTTTTCACCAAGCTGCTTGGCAATTTCCCCGTAGCCCTTTCCAGCCTTGTGGAGGTGTACAATTTTGACTCTAGTGTCTTTGGACAGCTCTTTGGTCTTGGCCATGTTAGTAGTTGGATTCTTACTGATTGTATGGGGTGGACAGGTGTCTTTATGCAGCTAACGACCTCAAACGGGTACATCTAATTTAGGATAATAAATGGAGTGGAGGTGGACATTTTAAAGGCAGACTAACAGGTCTTTGAGGGTCAGAATTCTAGCGGATAGACAGGTGTTGAAATACTTATTTGCAGCTGTATCATACAAATAAATAGTTAAAAAATCATACATTGTGATTTCTGGATTTTTGTTTTTAGATTATGTCTCTCACAGTGGACATGCACCTACGATGACAATTTCAGACCCCTCCATGATTTCCAAGTGGGAGAACTTGCAAAATAGCAGGGTGTTCAAATACTTATTTTCCTCACTGTATATATATATATGTATATATATATATATATATATATATATATATATTTTTTTTTTATCTAAAAATCTAAAAATCTTGAACTCTTGAATATTTCATAGTTTTACAGTACATTTCCATGGCCATATATTGCTGGAAAGGATGAATTTCCGTAAAATAACAGTAAAATAAATGCAGCTCTTTGTAGGAGAAAATGTTTTTTGAAATGTTCTCTTCACTAAGACTGTTTCCCTTTCATCTGGAGGGTCCACACCTTTGTCACTTCTGTTTATGTCCGTATCAGTGATCTCTGGAGCTCAGTGGGAGCAGATCGTTGCTTCTTCAACAAATGACGGGCGCTTCAATTCCCGCCTGGGCAGGGTTTTCACATGAGATGCTGGGTGTTGCTGTAAATATACCATCTTTATGTGTCATCTAGGTTTTCAATAACATTGTTTAATATTGAATATGACCTCAATTCCATGGTCTCATGCCGCCATCTTGTGTTCTTTATGCTAGTGTCTGGGCACATTAAAGGCATAGTTCTTCTCTTTGTCTCACTGTCTTCATGGAGTATGCTGTCCTCTGCAGGCCAATGAATCAATGCACAATGTCAGTTCACAACTTACTGTAATGTTATCACTTGCTGTCTTACTGTTGCACTATACTAAATAATGAAATAATTTCAAAATGATATTCCACAACTATCATATAAATATTAATATTGATCAATTGTTAATGTATATTTCTACATTGTTTCATTCTGTGACATACATGGCTGTGTGTGTGTGTGTGTGTGTGTGTGTGTGTGTGTGTGTGTGTGTGTGTGTGTGTGTGTGTGTGTGTGTGTGTGTCAGGTGGCGCTGCAGCTGTATGAGTAATATGTGTGTGTGTGTGTGTGTGTGTGTGAGATATGGCACACATCTCACTAAACAGTAACATTAAAAGGCTTCTTTTGGGGAAAAGTTGGACTTAGAGAGTACTGGCGCAGTGTTTTTATCTCTCTGCCTCTGCCAGAATGTTTGCTTGCCTTTTATTGCTGGGGATTTCCAAACCAACCACTGTGTCTTGAGGTGGTTCTAGGACCGGCTATTTATCCACTGACTTGGTTAGTGGTTCAACTCCTGTTGGCATAGATTTGTGAGTTTTACCATTTTGACTGTAGAAGCCGTTTCCAATGCCAACGCTAGAAAGCAAAACTGCAGATTGTCTAATAAAAGAACAGAAGAAACAAACGATGTTACTGAAAAGTCAAAGTGCAGGAGCATTAAGCTGTCCTACTGCAAATCAATCTCTAATGCATCTGACTATTACATTTCACTGGAATTATACATTGCACAACTTCATGTGACAAATGAAATGTATTGATTGCTAAATGGAAGAACATCCCAACACTGGTCCAGTAGATCTGTTGTGGACCAGTGTAGCGAACCAGCCCAGGTCTTCCCTTATCATGAAAGGTGCAAGGTTTTACAATTACATTACTGTTTTCTAAAATGGCTCATCTGTTCTTCAGTCGTGTCATTTCAATGTATTGTGTTTTAGCACTGTCTTGTGAATGCGAGGATGAAGGATGAACAGCCATCCAGCTTCAAACTTCACTGCAGTCCCATTATATCCTTCCTTCTCCCTGTAATTTTTCTATCTTCACATTTTTTTCTTCTTAAATGAGACCATTTCTTTTCACGATGATGTTCACTTTTCCCACTTGGAGGGTTATCTTATCTGTAATCGCCACTGAACATGTTACCTGCTTCCATAGATCTCCACTGCCCCCTGCAGGTGCACCGTCAGACTTCACTGTGCGTGTGGATCCGTTCTGCTTCAGCATGAGAGAGGAGGGGAGGTGATAATTCTCCCAGCATCCTCCTGTGTTTACGAAACTCCTCTCCCTCTGGCTTTCAACCATGTGCAGTTTACTTATTTTAATCCAACGTGTTCTCCAGCTTGTTTTGAAAGGCTAATTTAATAAAAAAATAAATTAAATGGAAATTAAAGAAATTATGAAATTGTAATTCAATAACCTCTATTTGAATGGACAGTGGAGAAAAACATTGGCTGCACATGTGTCTCCTGTATAGACAAAAGGTGGTGCATTTAACAGCAGTAAGTCTGTATGAATTGAGTTGCAAAAGGAGGTTCACTAATGCTGAACATACTGACGAAGTGCAGTAAACGAGGACAGAATGCTTATGAGCCACAAGAGAAGCTGTGCTACTAGATTCTTGTTCACAGTGGGGCTTTCTGTGCCTGCTATCTGTTTCTGAGAGTATACATAACTGTATGGGATGATTTGACCTTTCGGTGGTCCATTAGCTTTCTATATATGTTTTTGAGACTGAAAAAGACTTGATTTTGTTTCCTGCTACTTGCGATATAATTGGTGAAGAACAGCCAATCAGAATTGACCTTTGATTTTCCGATTGGTTGGTTCTGTTGCACACTTGTAACGCTGTGAAAATTTGAGCGAGTGTGTCAAGAGTTGAGCGAGGGAGACATGACCGGAGCGCAGCAGCGTTTTGGAGTGGGCACATGAGTAAACCGCATGAGCGGGGTTATTATTGCACGTTAATATGGATAATATTAAATCAAAATGTAATGTAATGTGATTGCAAAATATAGTTCTCTGTGCTCAAACCATACAATTACTCGCTCAGGAATGAGGCACATATATACAGTAATGCCATATGTTTGCCTCAATGGTGATTGGTGACTGCTGCAGTTGATATCCTAGAGGAGGAGAAGGCCCACGCCCAACGAGGATGACGGGCAACAACGAACAAGATACAGGGACCTGTCGGGGAACGGTGTTCAAAGCTTGCTGCCCAGCTTTCTGCTCCGGAAGAAATGCTTGCATGTTTGGGTGATCATGCCTACATCTAGACAATTTAAAATAAAATATATATATATATATATATATATATATATATATATATATATATATATATATATATATATATATATATATATAGATAATATGTCACATACAACGCATGTAGAATTATGTAGTAAACAAACCACAATATGTGTGCTGAGCACTTGTTGGCTACTTTGCCTTCACTCCGGGGCCCATCTCATCCCAAAACAGCTCAATTGGGTTTAGGTTGGGTTATTTTAGAGGCCAATTTATCTGATGCAGCACTCCATCCCTCTCCTTCTTGGTCAATATATCCTGGAGGTGTATTTGGGATCACTGTTCTGTTGAAAAAAAAATGATGGTCCCATTAAGTGCAAACCAGATAGGCAAGGCAGCTTTATTTGTATAGCACATTTCAGCAACAGGGCAATTCAAAGTGCTTTACATAAAACACTAAAGAGCAGTTAAAAACGATAAATTTTTTTTAAAAAAAACAGGCAGGACCATATTTCTTTACCATCTCATCCACCATGGGCCCCGCAGGAACATGTGACTTTGTACTCTTGATACCCATAACAAGAGTGGAAGTACTTCTCTTTACCTACAATATAGCCGTCGCTATAAGGTTTAGTTTAATCAGGCAAACTTTGCAAAATCCTAAACAGTGCTAACTGTTTTCACTTAGATTTTATCATAAAATCTATGTCACACCCACGTTGGAGAAATTCTCAGAAATATGTCCGTTATCTGTTCAAAAATACCACTGGATAAAAGACGAGAATAAAATAGATAGGAAGGCATGTCGCTGTAGAATTCTGTGGTAGCCATGCTGGTTAAGTGTACCCTGAATTTTTGTCAAAGCTCACCTATTCTGCATATACACACCAATTGGAACCAAAAATCTCACATTTCGACTCATCAGACCAAAGTACAGATTTCCACTGGTCTATTATCCATTCCTGGTGTTTCTTTGCCCAAGCAATTCTCTTCTGTTTGTTCTTTCCAGCAGTGTCTTCTTTGCAGCAATTCAACCATGAAGATTCACAAAGTGTCCTCTGAACGATAGTTACGTATTGTAACTCCAGATTTCTTTTAGCACCCTTGTGCCCTGCACGGGCCTCTCTTACATCTGCAGTTACTGTATATTACAGTCCAAGAGCACACGTCTGCTATTGGCTGGGAGTTGTGACCTGTGCAGGCAGATGTTCCGCTGTGAAATGTGCAGCCAGATATCGATATAACTCCAGGAGACAGACAAAGGCTTAGCGTTCATGGCGGAGACAGCAGAGCGATGTTGTTCTGCGGTGTGACACCTAGGCGGCATACAGGTGCGCACAGTCAGTGAAGCGAGCATGGATCTGGTCCCTGGGAGATGGCAGTGTGGGCTTCCGTCAGCCGAAAAAAGTGGCCTTCGGAAGCAAGATGGAGGCTAGGCTCTGCTGCAGTGGCGGGACCGCTGGGAACTCTGTTTCCGTGTCACCTTGGACCCTGGTGAATGGTGCATAGCGAGACACTGGTGACGTCCATCTCCCAGGTTCGGAGAATGCTTACTCAGCATTCACACAGGTCGAGAACAAAAACCTTTGCGGTGGGCAGGGAGCCCGTCTGATGGGGAGGAGAAAGCCGCTGGTGCGGTGCTCCCCTTCTGTGACAGAGACAGCTGCAGTGGCAGGGCTCCGTAATCCTCTTCTGTTTCGAGCTCCAGTTCTCCCAACGGGGAGGAGGGAGAGCCGGTGCCGGCTAGAGAACCACCTCTGGGGGGATCCAAGTCAGCAGGCTCTTGCCCACCAAAGAGATCTCCTTTCGGGATGTCTGGGTGTGGCCGCTGGTGGTATCCTTACCTTACCTTACTGTCCGCCTGGCTGCCATCGTCTGCCGCTTCAGTTCCTCCGTCGGTTAGCGGGCGCAGAATTGCTGGCGGTCGAGGGGGGTGCCAGCCCGGCGAACAGGGCCAAGGCACGCCTCGCAGCTCAGGAGGAAATCTGGCTGCAGGACGTAGCCGATCTGTCAATTGGTACACAGGCGGACACCACTGTTGAAGCTGTTGAAGTCTTCAAACTGCTTGTCGCTGAAGAAAAATAGGGAGCAGATCTCTGGTCTCGCAGCTGTAATATACAGTAAGTGTGGACGTAAGAGGGCGAAGCCTGTACGAAATAGAACAGTTGGCGTTGAGATGTGTCTTCTTCTTGACCTACGTGAAGCATTTATGTGGCGTCTAATATGAGGTGCTGTTAATTTTCGGTTTCTGAGGCTGGTAACTTGAATTAATTTATCCTCAGCAGCACAGGTAACTCTTGGTCTTCCTTTCCTGTGGCGGGCCTCATGAGAGCCAATTTAATCATAGATTTTGATGGCTTTCGTGACTGCACTTGAGGATACATTCAAAGTTCTTGAACTTTTCCGGATTGACTGACCTTCATGGCTTGAAGTAATGATGGACTGTTGTTTCTCTTTACTTAGTTGAGTGGTTCAAGCCATAATATGAATTTGAAAAGTATTTTAATAGGGCCATTTACTGTATAGCACTGTGTAACAACCCCACCTCTACCCCACTGTTGTTTTGCGGCCGCCACAAACACCTAAACCACGGCCGTAGCTGCCAGTAACTCCTCACTGGACACTGGTTGGTTCGGTTCACTGCTGTTTGGATACAAACACTTTTACTGGAAGCCTGTCAAGATGGATGTTCGTGTGAATCCGCGAGAATCAAGTTACCATGCAAGTTAAGGCATAGATACGGCTCAGGTCAGGTTCAGACAGATATTTAGAAATTATGGTCGGGTTCGGGTCGGGCTCGGTCACATCAGCGCAATAAGGCATTTGTTGTAAAATGGTGCTGCGGCTCCTTTAAGAGAGCTCAGTGCGTGTGTAAAGTGGGCAGAAGAGAGATAGAAAGAGGAAGCAGACGTGTAGATGCGACCGGAGCAGAGTTGGTGGAATAAGTTTAAGTTTTATAGCCAACACAGTGTGTGCGGTGTCCGAGATAAACCCCAGACTGAAAGCCAAGTTCATTCATTTGCTCACCAGAAACAGGATATAACCCTAACGTTATATAGCGTCGGCCCTGGAGGTAAGGAGTCTCCCCTGGTTTTCTGATCACGGTCGAAAACAAAGCAATCAGCAAAGGTTAGCATATTGAACATTTTAAATTAAACAGCTTATTAACGTGCGCTTGTTGCCCCATGTGCGCTGATGCGCTCGTCTGTTGACATTTCTGAATGCCTTCCTACAGTTGCTTAATAAAAGCTTTCCACACAAACAAACGTACAAGTGTTATTAGTATGAGAACATTTTTTGATTTTAACTGTGTCAGGCTCAGGTCGGGCTCGGACGGAAGAATTTGGCCCAATCAGACCTCTAATGCAAGTTAAGGTGACTACCTCCTGAATCTGACTGAGAGAATGCCAGAACTACACAATGCTGTCACCAAAACAAACAGTAGCTACATTGAAGAATCTAAAATATAAAAAACATAAAACAAGCCCAAGCCACATGTGTTGTTTCCAGATTTGTCAGTTGACATATGATGATGGGGGTTTGGGGATCCTCCCCCAGAAACACTTAATTTCCTGCATTCTGGTGACTTTTTATGCAGCTATTTCTACCTTTTTCTGAATCAATTTATGCTGTAAATATCTTTATGTACAGGAAAACATAGATGACAATCCAAATATAAAAACATAATGGAATATAATGCAGTAAGGCTTTCTGTATTGCTTTCAACTATTTATTCTCCTGTAGATCGATTTTTCTAATTACTGAGTCTGCACACATGTAGGCATAATTTACTCCTCCCTCCTCTTTTGCGTCTTTTGTTTGCGAAGTTACCTCTTTAAATGTGCATGTGACACTTATTCACCTCAATAATACATTAATTCATGTTAATTAAATAATAAACCCCTGGACTTTAATAGCACAGTTGTGTTTCAGCAAGATTTCTGCTCATGTTCAAAACGTGCACATTCAAAATATAACTCATCCCATCTGTGTTCTCTGAGATTTGGACGAGGCGTGATATTTTGAGAAAAATAAAGTCATTGTAGGCTTTTACAAGAATAAAGTCGCAATATTTCAGGAAACAATCTACCTGATCCATAGTCTGCCGTGCATTATGTTATTGCTCAGCTGATATGGTAGATCTCAGACCTTCTGACAGACACAGAGCACCGTTTGGGTCTCAGGTCTCTGAATGAGACAAAGTTCAGGGAAGCGGCTGAACACTGCTTCACATCAAAAGTGGAGAACCGTAAGAATGACAGGAATACATGGAGCACAAGCGCGACACATCTGCCACAGCATGCCCGCAACTGAGCGCGTCCATTAGAATTACCTGAAGCTGCACAGACCACAGAAGTCCTGTGCTCAGGGCTTAATTTGAGCCGGAACACGCTGGCACATGTTCCGGCACCTCCGACGTTGGATCCCAAACCTTTTTTATTGGATCCGGCACCTCCTGTGTCACTATGAAAAATGAATTGCCTAAATGAAAAAAATAAATTACTGTTTGTATAGTGTTCAATGTTGTTATCTGTCTTGTTTGTCTTTATTCCCCATTGAAGTTCCACAAAAATCTTGTGTTTGCATTTTCGATGCGTTTTGAGGTGAATTTTCAGGCTAAGACAGAGGGGACGGAGGGAGGGGAGGCACTTCAAGTGACACACGCGCTTGTGCTGGTTGAGATTGCTTTTAGCCTTGTTTCATTCAGGGGAAAAATGTCAAAAAGACAACAAAGTTTGATTAACTTGCTTGGCCAGTCGGATCCCAAACAAGCAAAAACATTTCGTACCCATGCAGTGCATGTTCTGAAATTAAAATAAACATTGCCCTGATGTACACGTGGCATTGTTTAGGTTTTTTTTAGTCAGAGCAGCAAGTAGACAGTGTAATTTTTTTTTCTTCTGTTACCTCCAACCCCCGTTTTGAGTCGCCGCATCCACCCCCCCTCTGCACTTCGGGACCTCTCACTTTACAAATCAAGCACTCATCTCCATCGCCAGTGCTCAGCTCTATTATTACAGAGAGAGTGGACACTAAGCGACGCACGGGTCTGCTTCAGAGCTCCGTGTGTTCGAGCCTGAACCATAGTCTGTAAAAGTCACTTCACGTAGACTTCAGAAACACCGGTTTCTCCACCAACCACCAATTGTTTCTTATCACTGAAGGATTCGTATGAAGGAACAGCACAAATTCTGCTGCAAGCCATCTACATGTTTGAATGCACTGCTCGTTCATTTGGTATCTTCATGGTCTGGGAAGCACATAATGCAGCATTGATAAAAAGGCATAATTAGATGGGAGTATATACAGTAGGCATCTGAGAGATCTGCTTTTAATGTCTAGATGAGAGTGAGTTGTATAAAAAACCACCAGACACTGGTGGTGGTGATGAAAGTGCACAGGAACCAATCGAGAGCCAGGCGCTGACGATACCCGAGGACGCGGGCTAGACTACCGGTGGTTGAAGGGGAGGAGGCGGGACGCACTCTATTCCTGAAACGACAACTGACAACCGCAGAGGAGAGAGCAGATTTAAAACAGGATGTCATGCTGTGATAGGCTTGTGACAAATGGCCGACTCTGATTGGTTTAACTAACAACGACACAGCTGAATCTGATTAACTACTGACAAGTGACGTGCCATGAAACAGCTGATCACTTAGGAGTGATGAAAAAGGAATATGAAGTCTTCCTGTAAGAACTTAGCTTCATATCTATGATGCATTCTACTTTTCCAGTAGGAGGCTCTCACTCTATGCTAGTTCTGCCGCACAAATAGCTCAAGCATAAAGACACATTGTAAACAACAATGTGATTCATACCAACAAATGTTGGCCTATTTAGTCTGCACATACGCACATTAATACAGCAGCAGTGGAGGGCTGATGTCATGTGACACGTGGTGCGTCATAGCACTGCTCATGTAGGGCTTATGCATGGCCCAGAGATAGAGAGACAGTGGCAAATGATAGATCATGTGTGTACACATGTGAAGGACTAGCCCCCCCACCGGGAGAAAACACCATAGTAGCTGTGACGCGGGTAAACATTTATCAACATTTGCTCTGACATCAAACCTCGTCAACAGAGCTCCCCCGAGCCATGTGGGAGAAACTGTGATTCTGGCAGGCCTGAGAAACCTGCTGATCTGGGTTCATTGATGGAACAGTGGATAGTGTAGTTTTCCTTGGAATTAGTTAACAGTTTTTCTCATTCTCTCACTTTCTCTTCGTCTTCCTTCTGAACAAGGCAGTAACCCGAATAGCAAGGCAAACTACCTCCCTTTCCGGTGCACCAACATGGGACCATTTCTGAAAAAATATGTACTGTACTGAACAGAGAGGGACAAATAATGAATTGTGCCATGAATTATATTGTTCATCAATTTAAAATGATTTTGCAACTCAAGAAAGTATAGTTAGTCCAGAGTATAGTTCCACTTTCTACCGTGATAAATCTGCAATAAAAGCTTCTAAACCAAAAACTCCAAAATCAAACATGTTGCAACAGAAATATTTAACAACATCGACAACCAAGAGTGTATGTTTAATATATAAACTGCAGTAACCTCTGTTGAATGCATGGATGTATTACAGTGTTGAAGCCAACAGTTGACCAGGAAAACAGAGTACTCAACTTGAATGTATGCTGCTTAAAAGTTATAAGTAAGTTGATAAAATGCTGAGATCCGTCCAGAAATGCTTAAAGCTCTGGGTGTGGAGGGGTTGTCTTGGTTGTACCTTGGTAAAGTCTACTCCAAGGTGCTGGAAAGGAGGGTTCGGTCGATAGTCAAACCTCAGGTTGAAGAGGAACAATGCGGATTCCGTCCTGGTCGTGGAACAACGGACCAACTCTCGCAAGGATCCTGGAGGGAGCCTGGGAGTATGCCCAACCGGTCTACATGTGCTTTGTGGATCTAGAGAAGGCGTATGACCGGGTCCCCCGGGAGATACTGTGGGAGGTGCTGCGGGAGTATGGGGTGAGGGGGTCCCTTCTCAGGGCCATCCAATCTCTGTACGACCAAAGCGAGAGCTGTGTCCAGGTTCTCGGCAGTAAGTCGGACTCGTTTCAGGTGAGAGTTGGCCTTCGCCAGGGCTGCGCTTTGTCACCAATCCTGTTTGTAGTATTTATGGACAGGATATCGAGGCGTAGTCAGGGTGGAGAGGGGTTGCAGTTCAGTGGGCTGGGAATCTCATCTCTGCTTTTTGCAGATGATGTGGTCCTGATGGCATCATCGGCCTGTGACCTTCAGCACTCACTGGATCGGTTCACAGCCGAGTGTGAAGCGGCTGGGATGAGGATCAGCACCTCTAAATCGGATGCCATGGTTCTCAGCAGGAAACCGATGGAGTGCCTTCTCCAGGTAGGGAATGAGTCCTTACCCCAAGTGAAGAAGTTCAAGTACCTTGGGGTCTTGTTCGCGAGTGAGGGGACAATGGAGATTGGTCAGAGAATCGGCGCAGCGGGTGCGGTATTACATTCAATTTATCGCACCGACGAAAAGAGAGCTGAGCCATAAGGCAAAGCTCTCAATCTACCGGTCAGTTTTCGTTCCTACCCTCACTTATGGTCATGAAGGCTGGGTCATGACCGAAAGAACAAGATCCAGGGTACAAGCGGCCGAAATGGGTTTCCTCAGGAGGGTGGCTGGTGTCTCCCTTAGAGATAGGGTGAGGAGCTTGGAGTAGAGACGCTGCTCCTTTGCGTCAAAAGGAGCCAGTTGAGGTGGTTCGGGCATCTGGTAAGAATGCCCCCTGGGTGTCTCCTTAGGGAGGTGTTCCAGGAACGTCCAGCTGGGAGGAGGCCTCGGGGAAGACCCAGGACTAGGTGGAGGGATTATATCTCCAACCTGGCCTGGGAACGCCTCGGGATCCCCCAGTCGGAGCTGGTTAATGTGGAAAGGGAAGTTTGGGGTCCCCTGCTGGAGCTGCTACCCCCGCGACCCGATACCGGATAAGTGGACGAAGATGGATGAATGGATGATAAAATGCTATGTTTGCTATTGCCAACCATTCCGGTTTCTGGGGGTGTTTCCACAGGTTGCAGAGAGAGTAGTCTCACATTGCCAGACCTTTCTCTACAGCGCTGCGGAGGAAGGTCTGGCTAGTCCACACAGCATTCCGGGAAATGAGAAAAACGTGCTCTGGTTTCTTTAAACCAATCACAATCGTCTTGGACGGGGCTAAGCACCAGACGGAGCAACGGTGCCTCTGCAAAATAGCCTCGTGAAGGAACTTGTTTTGGTGGAACATGTGTACGTTCAAATGTTGTTTTAGTCGTGCAACAGAAAACTCAGATTGGACAGATAGTCTAGCTAGCTGTCTGGATTTACCCTGCAGAGATCTGAGGAGTAGTTAACCATAGTCCTCGTAAATCCACCAGAGTTTACAATGCCAACACAAAGAGAGAGGCAGTTGACGGACATCCGGCCAAAAAGAGATCTGACATCTGGCGGATTTTCCGGTGGCACCGGAGCAATCCCGGAAGTGGAATGCTGTGGCTATAGACTACAGAGAGAGTGGTAAAAGCTACCTGCATCCTCCGTAATTTTTGGTAGACGAAGAGAGACGGTGACGTTGCCCCCCTCTCCGCTGTTGAACAGCGTGGTGTCCAGCATCTGGAACGTGTTGTGAGGGAAATCTTTATAACATATTTCTCCTTCAAGACAGCATCATTTACACATCACTCATGAGCTTTAAAGTGAGGCTTCTGTTTTCTGTTTTTCTTTTTCTTTTTGTTGTTGATGAAAATATTAATCATATTGAGAATTTAAATTGCCATTCATATTTGTTATTGTTTGATGACCCAGCATTAATTTATTGTACTCAACTTAAATTAACAACATTCAATCTAAATGCATCTTTGAAATACTTGTATTTACTTTAATTTATTTAAGTGTATTTACATTCACCTAACCAACACAGTTTCCATCCAAACATATATTTGTCTTATTCTGCATCGGACAATAAATCTAACACATCCGTAGCAATCTGATTTCAAGAGTCAGGAGCATCATGTGGACAGGTTTTGCTGACTGGTGTCCATCAGTTCTTCCAAACGTGAAGCACACACGTTGGCAACTTTGGACAGCAAAGCATCGAGGGTTCAATGAGTCTGGCGGACCACGGCAACGGAAGCATTAGAAGAGAAGTTACCGGACTCAAAGTCAATAGTTGCATCCTTAAATGACTTGAGGAACACAACCACTGTTTCCAAAGTGCAAGAATCAGAAAGGAGTTCATTGCCACAGTAGTTATACTACGTGGAATTTGCCTTGGTGATTGGTGCATACATACACAAACAAACATATTAAACATTAATAAGATTAAATAATAAATACAGAAACAGAGACAAATATATACATGGTACATTATATTCTGCATGGTCCCGATACTTAGCTAGTCTCTTACATCTGTGGCCGCCATTGCTGTGTCCTGTGTTTCACTGAGCATCCAACATGTAGCTACTGGTTAGATACTAAAACATTCTTATTCTTCTTTGTTTTTCACATAACAGTTATTGGATACAAATAGAGCTCAACGGTGCGTTTTTAACAACTCTGGTTCTGGAAGTGTTTTGATTTGTTCCAGTGACATTTAAAAAATTGCTTAGGGACCGTTTGGTATTTATGGAATGGACCACCAGAGGAAAATAGGGGAGGGTCATATGTTTTTATTCTTTGTTGATGGGAGGGTCATCCAATTTTTTTTTTTGTCTACGGGGAGGGTCACCCAACTTTTGTATTCATGAGAAGAGCAAAATTTCAAAGTGGCTTGTTTGGTGCGTATTTATCCATGTAGTTCCATGTAGCTCTCTCAGTCTCTGCCCTTATCGCTAGCAGATGGGTCCCTCTCTGTTCAGTCAGCCAGACCTGTAGCTTAGAGACCATGGAATTTCTCAATTTTTTTCTCTGAATAAATCCCGCTCGCACATATAAACACAAAACTGCTTTGCTAGCTAAATCGTGTAACTAAGACATCTGCTGAAAAATTATTTTATTCATTAGCATGATTGCCATACTGTTTAGTTCAAAAACATCCAAAACACCGTACGAAAACATAGCTGACCAGACGCAAGCTTTTATTTTGAAAAGCCGAAACTTGCGCCATGGACAGCACCAGCCGGTAGCCGGGAAGGCATGAGACGGGAGGTATATCCTTTCGGTCCCGGTGATTATTTGTGAAAATGTGCAAACGACAGCAAAAGCATTTGAGAAGGAAGTCGTGGTAGCATGCAGGCTCCCAAATTGACGTTCATCTGAGAAATGGAGTTTTGGATAATGTTCAGCTTTGGCAGCTTTACCTATGCTAAATTATACATTGACTGAGGAAGCCTAGTGACGAGTCCATAGCAACCAGTGTTGAATTACCCAGTGTGTTTTGATGAATGGTCTCAATGTTTTATTGTTTTATTTCATGTGAATACTAGTTCACTAGATGAATAACTTAGTATTTATAGTAATGCAGAAAGTGTGCTTTAGTTTCCATGCGTATTGTGTTTCCACAACATGGTCACCACACCATAACAGAGGAGTGTGATGCGTCAGATGAGAATGCAGAGGTTTAATAACATATGTCATGGCTGAAAATAAACGATGGGAATCTGTACATCTTTGCCAAGTGCAAACCAGTGCAATAAATTGTTGGGGAGGGTCATCCCTTTTCGCCCAATCATTTTGGAGGGTCATCCAAAATGTATTGCTGGTGAAGGGAGGATTAGGTCTATTTTGACTAATGGTCCCAAAACTCCTCCGGTGGCCCCTTAAATAAATAACGAACAGTCCCTTATATGAAAAGTTTTAAGCCTGGAACCAAGCCAACCAGCTATAAGAGGAATCGTGACCATAACACATTTGAGTTAAAAAACATTTTGAAAATGTCAAAAAAAATCAAAAGTATAACACTGTGTACAATAACTTCATAGTCTTCAATGGTAGAAGCTCGCTGTAGCCAGTCGGGGTTTCGCGCTTATGGAAAAACGCTAAACCTTTTCATGGCAACAGCGAGACCAATCAGAGATGTTGCTGTTACGCTTAGGATTGTGGGTAGTGTATGTATCTCCATAAGATCGCAAATAAAACATGCCAGAACTTTTCCCAGATCAGCAACTTTGACCATAATTGCCTTATTTAAATTTTCCGTTGGCTGTTCAATATCTTAACCTTAAATAATTGTAAATGATTTGTTATATTAAACAGTCCTATTTTCATACCTATTTTAGAGCTTCATGTCCTCCCCACCTAAGTTTTTTTCCCCTTTGTGTTTTAAGGTTTACAGATGTGCATACAACTCTAAAACACATTTCATGGCTGCTGATACTTCACTGCTGTGTTTCTGTGTACTTGCGTGTTCCCTTTTGTTTTCTGTCACTATGTGTTTTATGTATTTCTCAGTTTGTGTGCTTCTACAGCATCTGTGACTCACAGACAAACAGGACAGCAGGTGGTATGTGATGTAATATGGGGCACATATAAGTCTGCTGTCTGTCTGCTGGATCTACCTGAGGAGGAAACCGGAGACAACTCACTGGCAAACTGGACCCCTAATGGGTTCAGCTTTTAGAGATGTCTAAATATGCACATTGAAACTTTTCTCTTGGCTTTAAAGAGTGCAGAAGTTGAGACTTTTTCTTCATGGGTTTTCTCTGAGAGACTGAAGCCGGAACGATTTTTATGACCAATTTTGTTCAAAGTGAACATTTGATTGGTCTTACTAATACCCAACAGTAGTGTATCTGCGATTAGTGAGCAGAGGATGTCATCGCCAAGGTCCAAGCTCCCTCTGCTGCTCTATGGCATCCTCCTGTGCAGCTCCTTTGCTCCGCTGCCAGTCATCAGCAGTAAGAGACGGAGCATAGGGAGTGGCGGGCCAGTGGCTCGGGATGGCTCCTGGGACAAGAGGGAGGAGACAGCTATAGACGGAGAATACCTGCTGGGGATAAAGAGACTGAGAAGGCTTTACTGTAACGTGGGCATTGGCTTCCACATTCAGGTCTTACCGAATGGCAAGATCACAGGCGTGCATAATGAAAACAGATACAGTAAGTAATTTTGCCTTTCAAATAAATGTACAAATGTAACCAAGACTTGAGTAAGTAGATTTGGGCCATTGGGTCTAGTGGTTTCTGTACGGATTGTTTAAATGCTTTTTCATTAGCAAATATGTGCTTATTTTAACAATTAAATGCAAAGCATGTCCAATAATATCTGGTCAGTTTATGTGAATAGATAATATGGGCATTACTGGAAAATGTGGAGCAACGATTCCTAAATGTAAAATATGATACCATCAAAAAGAGTTTCTGGTGGTGTCATTTACAACCTGCACAGTCCTTTATACTGATTCAGGGTGTGTGTGTGTGTGTGTGTGTGTGTGTGTGTGTGTGTGTGTGTGTGTGTGTGTGTGTGTGTGTGTGTGTGTGTGTGTGTGTGTTGGATTTCTGTCCAACTTGATGCCGGCTTGCTGTGATGTCATATATAACGTCACAAGATAGAGGCAGCGGCAGTTTTTGGGCATGATGGGAAATGTCTGGATTTCTAGCTCATTAGCTCAGCTGTTTAGCCGGAAACATGACAATAGAATGTTCTGTTTATTTGAAAATATTTAGATATACAGTACTCTGTTAACAGATCGTATATTCTGTGCTAGATAAATTTTATGACCCTGTAGAGGCTGATTACATTCATTCCAAATGTAGCCTTTGATAACAGAACCTGAAGGATTTTACTCTTGTAACATAATAACATAAATATCTGCTAACACTTACATGAGGAGTCAGAAAAAAACCTCTTTATGGACACTCCAACTGTAGCTGACCGAAGGAATGGATGATGAAATATATTTTACTTCATTTTACCTAAATCTGCATTATTATTTTTATAAGACTTTCATATTTCCGTCCCATTCTGAGTGACTTCCTGCCAGAGACCCAGCGCTCTGGTTACACCAATGATGTGATTACGACTTGTGATAAGTGATGCATTTCTTCTAATTACAATTCAAGCAATTATTCAGTTGGAATACTGACATGATAAGCCAACAAGTCATCCCTGCTGAGTATAATCAGCCACTCCACACAGCATTTCAATCTAGACTAGATGTCAGACATTGATGTTAAGCAATTTCAGATCAGTGTTTTCAGACTGAATAAGTCCCAGACTCACACAGACTACCTTTATCTGTGGGAAGGCCAGCTGCTGGCCGTGACTAGCCGTAACATCTCTGCTTTCTCTGTTCTTGGGGATCAATCCAGTCTTACCTCTGTTTGTCAGCAGCTAAGAACTGTATCGGTGTAACTAGTCTCACATTGCCAGACCTTCCTCCACAGCGCAGCGAAGGAGGGTCTAGCTAGTGCACACAGCACTCCAGTATAGGATACGAATGTGCTCTGATTTATTGGCATTTCTTTAAACCAATCACAATCATCTTGGACGGCGCTAAGCGGCGGACGGAGCCACGGTGCCTCTGCAAAATAGCCTCGGGGAAGGAACTTGTTTTGGTGGAACGTGTA
Organism: Zingel zingel; assembly: GCA_023566125.1. Lineage (NCBI taxonomy): Eukaryota > Metazoa > Chordata > Actinopteri > Perciformes > Percidae > Zingel > Zingel zingel. Next base: position 13,933,273 of record CM042323.1, read on the forward strand.
TGTTCAAAGGTTGTTTTAGTCGTGCAACGGAAAACTAAGATTGGACAGATAGTCTAGCTAGCTGTCTGGATTTACCCTGCAGAGATCTGAGGAGCAGTTAATCATTACTCCTCATAAATCCACTGGAGTTCAGAACGCCAACACAAAGAAAGAGGAAGGTGACAGACATCCGGCCGAAATGAGTGACATCAGGCGGAATTTCCGGCGCCACCAGAGCAATCTCGAAAGTGGACCGTCACGTATATAGTGTAGCAGTCAGAGTTTAGTAATGTGGTTCTACTGTAATACCAGATAGCGCCACATGGTGGTGTCTCTCTCTGTTTTTCATGTGACTAAAGCTAAGAGCTGTGGCCTTCAGTGTAAACTAACTCCCAGGACTTCTAGCTCTCTGCACCAGCACAGACATCTGTCTTCAATTCATAGCGACACATATACCATTAATAGGTTCACAACATATAATGTGTGATTTCAACAGCTGTCTGTGGAGAATATGCTTCACTAAGCTAGCCAGAAGAAGTTAGTGTGGTACATTTCATGAAAAGGAAGCGTGTCTGTCAAGAGAATTGCTTCTAAAAACTCTTTGCATGTGGATTGGCCTGTAGTGTGTAAACGTCTTCTGTTTAGTTCAAAGTGCAACACATGAATCAGCCACCGTCTGTTTAAGGCCTGCAGTTTAAATACCTGGGGTGGTGATGGCGCAGTGGATATGACACATGCCTTTGGTGTGAGAGACCTGGGTTGAATTCCCACTGTGATACATCAACCAATGTGTACCTGAGCAAGACACTTAACCCATAGTTGCACCAGAGGTGTGTGACCTCTGACATATGTAGCAATTGTAAGTGGCTTTGGATAAAGGTGTCAGCTAAATGACGTATATAATGTAATGAAAGATAAATGTGCTTTAAAACATGAAGTGCATCACTTATGCAATCTGAGGATACATGAACATTATTCAGGGGCTTTCCACTGTTCCTGTTCAAATCTTTTTGGGACTATACAGCCCATTTAGTTTGAACTTCCCTTTATGCTGTTGATCATTTCCATGTTTTATCCTAGGCCTTCTAGAAATGTCCCCCGTGGAGAGAGGAGTGCTGACTCTGTTTGGAGTGAGAAGCGGCCTCTTCATCGCCATGAGCGACAAAGGGAAACTCTACGGCTCGGTAAGAACGGATCAGACCTTGTTCATTTCTTACAAGATGTGTGACCTGAACTGAAAGTGGCAGCATTCTTTGCACAGATGTCTTCCATAAGCAGTGTATTGATATGGTGTAAAGTCAAACACCATCATCTTCATGCTGGGATGTGTGAGGGTCTCTGGTTTCTACACATCTGAATGCTGTAACCTGGATGTTCACTGAGGTATGGAAAGATTCGTTAGTTGTGTAGTTGTGTCCCCTGTCTGCGAACAAAGTAAAAAAAAGCTCATCTCGGACCTAATTAATTACAATATGATGCCATCCGATTCAATATGAGATCAAGTAGAATTGTGACTTATAAAATGTCATCTAAAAAAGCAGTATTGTTGCTAAAGTAAAGCAGAGTTGTTACTGTTACTCTTATTCAGCATCTTTTTCATCTTATCATTAATACACTATTGTTAATACACTTCCCTAAATGTATCCAGATCTCAGAAGCCCCTCCAGCAGCACACTTGGCAGATAGGTTCAAAGTCTCACTCACTTGTCAGGCAAGAACTGCATGCAACAGAAACTAAACAGATCAGACAATTCTGATCACAAGATTTGCATTTTGGGTGTTGATTTTTATATATTTTGTTCATATGTTGTCAAAAAACGTCAATAAAAACAATCTTAAAAAAACAGTCTTCATTTAGCCTTATGTTCAGATTATAGACACTGAACTGTTTGTGTTATATCTAACACACCCTAACTCCACATCACAGAAAACATTTTAAAATAACTGTTTTTTTTTTATATTTGCTTGGAAATAAACAACCCATAACTGTTCAAATTCATTTCAAATAACTAATAACAATAACAAATAATTAAACTGAGATGAAACTAATAATAATTCAAATACAATGCTAAGAAATGGGACGTAAATCTATGAGAACTATTAATATCCAGATGACGCAGATCCCCGGTGTCCGCTGCTTCTGTCTGATTTTATTCCATGTCTCAGTGATGGTACGTGGTTTCCTCTGGCCGCGAGCCACAGGTGTAATGTTTTATTTGGTAACATTGGAGTGATCAGCTCCAGTTAAAGTTGTTGTGAATGCTACCTGAGGCTAATGCAGTCATAATCCAAACACCAGTTAGTCATCCAACAGTTAGTCATCCACTTACTCATCTAACAGCAGGCCTGTAGGTAGGTGGTTGGTTGAGGGAGGGGGGGATAAATTGACCTTTGGCTGAAGCTGCTCACAGACCTCTGTGAGGGAGCCTGCCAAGCCACTGTGGGGTTTTTCCCTCCTTATATTAGTATATACTAGTATTATAAGTAGAGAATGTCCGATACCATTTTTTGCTTCCCCATACCGAGTACCGATACAATACCAGTGGGTCACATATTTCATTATGTTTTAACAGCTGTATATTACTATCCTTGTATGGATGTGATATGATTGCCGTCATTGTTGCCGGCCTGGCTGAGGTTAAACTCTTTGTGAAACATGACCAAACACGAACAATGAATGCCATAGAACTTTCTTTTATAATCCAGTTTGACAGTCAGTGATAACAGAAAAAAAACATAAATAAACAAATTTAAAGTAGATCTTCTTCAGTATGAAATGGTTAGTTCTTGTTGGACAATGTATGGGTTACACTATTGTGTTGTGGCTGCTGTAATATGTTTTCTTTATTCTTTATTTTGTGCAGAGTAGAGTATGTTGTGTGTGGACATTGAGAGCGGAAGCTGTGGATGAAATAACTTTTGTATTGGTGTCATGTAATTCTGTGTGGGATGGGGCCACTTTGTGGCATGACACGTAATTAAAATATCATAACAGGGCAAAATTTCGTGGTATCTGATCAGTGCATAATCTCCAGTACTCGCCGATACCGATACCAGCATTTCAGACAGTATCGGAGGCTTTTCAGATACTGGTATCGGTATAGGAACAACTCTAAGTATAAGTATCTATGGTAAGGGTGACACAACAAGGACAGTTCCTGACCCTGATGCCATTTGTCCATACAGCTAAGATATCTGACTGTGTGTAGATCTGAAATGCTTCTCTGTAGGACAGGGTGGCCTGCTGTCGCCTTCTCTAACCTGCATGTGTCCGCTTACAGCTGCTGCCAACATGAGACAAACTCCTGATTTTAACAAGATCCCTTTTTTTATGTTTTTCATGTCATGAAGTCCTTTTCTCTTTATTACTACAAACATGATTTAGTTTAAACAAGGAAATGGAAACTTAGAAAATTGGACAATTGGGGGGGGGGAAACGTCTCATTCTAACAAGAAACTGAGCAATATTTGTCATGGTGGATGCAATACACAATACCACAACAGTGTCCATATCTTCTGGTGTACATTGTGTTGTCTGTTGCAACCCTTAAATACATGGGGGGGAGTTATGGGCATATTATTGTAGCAATATTATTTCCAAATGTGTGTGCCAATCTGTACTCAGATCAATATATGCACTCAAAAAACTGAATGTAAATGGCCTTTTATCAATGAGTGAAAACTCAGTGTTTCGCTTCAATAGCTGGAAAAACAGATGTTGATGAAGGAAAAACTGCCACGTGCCTTAAAGGATCAGTGTTTGTGAATTATGATTCTGATTTATCATCAGGAAAGGTGAAAGTTGTTGTCTTACAAACCGTCCCAAACAATAGCCACATTCCAGAAACTGAAACAATGATTAGTATTGAGTTGATAAATGATCATTTTGTTTGATAAATTAAAATATGTAGAAAAGATTGAAAAGGTCCAGAGAAGAGCTACTGAATTAATCCCAGGAATGAAACATATGTTGTATGAAGAAAGATTGAGAAAACTAAGCTTACCGACTCATACAGAGGAGATATGATTGAGGTGTATAAGCTTATATATTATTTCATTTTTGGACCAATGGAGGTATGATTTAAGAGGGAATTATTTAAAGCTTTACCACAGAACATGCTTGTCTGAAAAGAAAGAATTTCTTCAGACTTTGTGCTGTAAAACCATGGAAGGAGCTTCCAGAAGAAGTTGTGCGTCAGTTAAGTCTTTCAAGAATAGGGTGTATACATAGTGTCTTTTAAAAGAAAAAAAAGATGTAATGTACAATTATAAAGTTTGTAATTTATGTAACTTATTTATGAAATGTAAGACATTTTTAATCATGAACGGAATGTGCTTTCAAATTTGTTGATATCACTTTTGGTTTTGTGTTGTTTGAGTCTGGAACAGAGGATTTTATATCCTGTACCAGAAAATGTTCAATACATTTCAATACATTTTCCTCGTCTTCCTCTCCTCAGGGCCACTACAACGATGAATGCAAGTTCAAGGAGAATCTCTTGGCCAACAACTATAACGCGTATGAATCAGCTGCCTACCCCGGCATGTACATCGGCCTCAGCAAGACCGGCAAGACCAAAAGAGGCAACCGGGTCACACCCACAATGACCATGACACACTTCCTTCCCAGGATATGAATTTTAAGATCAAAACTCTCAGCAGTACAGAAGAAAGCCAAGGCCACTGTGTTCTCCTTCTACAACTGACACAACGCAACACAAACTGCTGCACTTTCAAACGATTTTGCCCAATCACGAGCTAACCGACGCTGTAGGCAACGTTTGCACCGACCACAGAACAGTCATGTGGCTTCAACATGGCTGTGAATGAAGACTCCAATGGCCAGATTACAAAGCAGTATGAGTGTTAACATTGCTATCAGTAAAAATAGACTCTATACAAATATTCAGGGGGCAGCACATGGCGTTTGGGACGGTTCCAGGAAATATGGATTCATGCTGCAGGTGCTCGACTGAAATAATCAGGGCCCAAATCATTATTATCGTATATGAGTTGTTTCCATTACCTGTCTCAGGTAGCTGAGGTGGTAGCCATATAAAGCACCCAGGTAGCAGGGAACGTTGCCACCACATTGGCTAACATTACCCACAAGTTCTAATAACGTTGTAATCTAATGTTCAGATAATGTTTAAAGCCTAGTTCAGACCAAAGATTCGCAACAGGACGAAACGGTTTAGAACGTTGCAGGGAAAAGTTGCAGCGGTCTGAACCGGCCCATCTCAGCTCGACTCAAGCCAGCTGATGGCGTCGCTGCGACTCAGCTGGTCGAGTCTCCAGAGGCTGGTTTTAGAACATAACAGACGTCACCTGCTTCAACAGCCAATAGAGAAGTCAGATGGTAAAGTCAGCTATAAACTATAGAAATTAAATTATCCATAATCCATTTTATTTTAATGTTACAAACAGCTGGTCAACATTGTAGAGTTTTAGATGGAGCCTCATCGACCGCCCGAATGCACGGTAACGTTATATTGTCAAGCGAGATAGAGAGTGACTGAAGAACGTTAGAACAAAGCCATGAATCAGAGAAATAAAATGTGTCTTGTAGTAAGCATGTCAATATCACTAACGTTATCCACCTTCATATTTAAACGAAACAAATGATGTATGCAGCTACAAGTCGAACATCGAAGTCGAAGTTAGAACAGAAGTACGAAGAGTCGTTGCTATGGAGATGATACATTGTCTTGTCTTGTCTCATTGGTGTAAACTGGCAGGTTTCAGAACGCTGCAGACGGGCTCGTTGCAAGTAGTTGCAAGTTTTAACTCGTATCGTCGCAAATCTTTGGTCTGGGGAGCGGGCGGACGGTGGACGGAGCCTTGGCTCGGAGCTCCCCAATCCTGGCAGGCTCAGACACGCTGGTGTCTGCTCATAGATGGGCTATACAGTATATACTCAGTCAGTATATATGTATATCTATGGTTTCTGCTGGTGTGGGGGGATTCCAGGCTACATCCCGATCCCGCAGTGTTTTTTTTAGCCGCCCGCTCCCGCCCGCAGCAAACTTAAAACCGCCCGCTCCCGCGAGATTTGCGTTGGGTCCCAATCCCAATGCAGCCCTCTACTGCTGACCCCACAACAGCACTGATTAACAGGCTCAACGCATCCAACGTAGAAGCTAACAAACTAGCCAGCCAGGAGCCAGTCTTAATAACTCTCTGAGCTAATGAGACAATACCTTCACAGTATTTATTCAAGAGAGTTATTTTTAGCATTGACTCCCGACAGCTGACGCCTGACATGTTTTCTGATGTTGGCTGTCCAGTTAAATGTTGGTTATTACAAAGTTGATATGATATTCTTTTTTAATGAAGGGACATTGTATAATGGATTTTTCATTTAATTTAATTTTCATTTCAAGGAAATACCATGTATGTATATATATATATATATATATATATATATATATATATATATATATATATATATATATATATATATATATATATATGTGTGTGTGTGTGTGGAAAAGCATTGGTCAAATAAAATTATTCTCCTTTATTTGTTTAAAGTGAATGGATGCAGAGTTATAAAATACATGAAGGCCAGGAGGACATGCTGATATACAACTGAAACACTTCTTACATGATACTGATGTCAGGGAATAGGCTTTTACTGCGATACTGCTGTCTAAAATTCAATTTTTGCCTAAATTCTGTCTCCTATTCCCAGAAGCAGAAATTAACAGGCTAAAATATTTGATCTTATATCACATATTTTAATTGGCTGTTTGTCTGTGCCTTCAGCTCCTCTTGCCTTGAATATTGTAATTCAGCAGCAAGGCTTCTGCCGAACTCCAAACGCAGAGATATCTCTCCATCCCCCGGGCTGGACAACACCGGCTCCCCCTCATTGGCTATGATATCAAATGTGTGATAATTTAACACCAAGGCCCATCAACTCTGACAACCACACACTGTTCACAGTTCCACATGCAGCCATTTTTATCATTTAGGCTATTTCTTTCATTGTTTTATGTTGTAATTTATTTTGTTTTAACTCTCAGTGCTTTGGTTGGATTGATAATTGACGGCTCTAAATAAACCATTGTTGAAATTGCTGTGCTTCGATTATTTTCAGGTTAGACACATTTTGGATGTATTTAGTATTTGGTACCTCGTAACCTTTAAAGTACAAGTACCTCAGAAGAGTATAGTGCAGTACTTGAGTAAATGTACTTAGTTACATTCCACCACGTGTCAGAATGTTTGCGGGCGGGAGTAGAACACACCCACAGATGAAGAAAGCGAGACCGGAGGTGTTACATTTTAGCAAGCTCAAACATTTAATTTCATCAGTGATGGAACTTTCACAATGAACCCATTTGTTCCAGGAAATAGCATGGTCCCAAATAGCTAGCTGTTAGCACATTGATGTGTATAGTCTAGCATTGGTAGGGGACGCTGCTATGTGATGACCTGGCATCTCAGGACCAGAGAAAGCGCAGCGACGAGAATGAAGTTGTTCGAGAAGAAAGCTGCACGCAGCAAGACCACAGGCCCAACAATCGGCCGTTCCCAATAGGCACGTTTCAACAGGCACATTTTCAATTTGAGTGTGTATACAATTGTGAAAGACTGCATAGTCACACAGAAGTGGTGGTTTGAACTTTGTGCCCACACTTCTTAATTTTCAGAAGACGTTGACCATGGTGCGCCTATAACGGTTTGGGTTATTGTTAGTATTTACATAAACTGCTGTACCTGGTCTTGGCATATGATAAACCTTCACACTCAAACTGCATTTCCAACCTGTTCTCACTCCCAACTCTTGGTCAGTGTCTCTCAGCGTCAGATACCGACGCAAAAATCACCCTTCAGCATCTGTATGGAACGCAGAGAGCAGAGCAGCAGCTTGACTGCGGCGCTGTAAGATGGCGTAGTGTTGAGACAACGGTAGAGAATAGTATGAAAGACAGAAAATTGTGCAAGGAAGTTGGTGGATGGGTCAATCAACAGGACTTTCACCCAGGAGACCGTACCTTTTGTAACCCCACCAACGATCTTGTCCTGTTCTTCTTGCTGCATGTCAGTTAAACATAAGTCCCGACCCAGAGCGTCAAAAAGTGACGGCAAGAGTCCCGACCAAGCATGTCTAAATATGGCGCTAAAAGAGACTTTTTTCGTTGATAACAACTGCCGAAAGTACCTGACCAAGCTTTGCTTTTTGACGCGATGGGAGTGAGAATATATTAATATTTCATGTATCACTGGTACCCGAAGCGACCCCCCCCCCCCCACCACCACCACCACCACTGTTTTTTGGACTGAACACTTGCTCAGACTGTGTCTACCTCCAGGCCATCAGTACTGTGATGCTCCTTTCATGCTGTGTAGTCATCATCCCAACTTTTAAACTTGTATTAGTCTTACTATAACTGTGCTATTGGTGTCATATCTAATGACTGATTGATGATGCATTTCAGAGTTTGGGTCCTGAATCCTGATTTATGATGTAATAAGTCAAGGCTTTCCAGAAAACAAACTTAGCAGGGTGGCATGCATTTAATTCTTCAGATATAAAGCAAGGCAAGCTTTTTTATTCAACTGCCGTGACCATCACAGTTTGGGCCGGGGCATGTCTGTGGCCAGAGCCTCTGTCTGTCCACTGCTCTGGGAGCTGAGGAAGGTGTGCTCCTGATTCAAGTAGGTGGTGATGAACTCTGGGAAATCTCTCTTCAAAACCACCTCCAGGAACATGTCTGCTGCTGTGAGTAGCCTCTGTTTATCCCTGAAGAAGACAGAGAAACAGAAGACATCCAATGAGACAAAGAACCACAGAAACCCACTCCCAACTGGAAAAGACAAAAAGTTTCGGAAAGATAAATGTCATGTTAAGTCAGAGTTATGATTTGCCAACATTTGTCTTTCTCACAATCAGAATTTTGACTTACTGTGTCGCACCGCTGTGGCAAAAAGAGAGCTGAGCCAGAAGGCAAAGCTCTCAATCTACCGGTCAGTTTTCATTCCTACTCTCACCTATGGTCATGACCGAAAGAACAAGATCCAGGGTACAAGCGGCCGAAATGGGTTTCCTCAGGAGGGTGGCTGGCGTCTCCCTTAGATATAGGGTGAGAAGCTCAGTCATCCGTGACGAGCTCGGAGTAGAGCCGCTGTTCCTTTGCGTCGAAAGGAGCCAGTTGAGGTGGTTCAGCATCTAGTAGTGATGCCCCCTGGGCGCCTCCCTAGGGAAAGGTTCTATGCACGTCCAGCTAGGAGGAGGCCTCGGGGAAGACCCAGGACTAGGTGGAGGGATTATATCTCCAACCTGGCCTGGGAACGCCTCGGGATCCCCCAGTCGGAGCTGGTTAATGTTGCTCGGGAAAGGGGATAAGCGGAAGAAGATGGATGGATGTCATCATGCTAACACTGACCTGTTTTTTTGTAATCCATAACATTTTAAAGGTTCTTTTTTTTTTTTCTCAGGGCAGTGCCACACAGACACAACTAAAGTGGCTCCTGGTTCAAAGTCTGACTCTTGTGTTCGGTTGCTGTTTGTCAGTGTCAAAGTCAGCTTATGATACAACTGTGATGGTTCCTTTGCAAACCGGTTGAAAGTGAAACTATTTGATATAGCGATAGCTAAAGAACAGCAGCAGTCTGACTGGTGTCTGCGCAGATAAAAATATGAAATACTTATTTCTCAAAAGACAGCAGGGCCGTATAGTTTACAGAGCAGGGCTTTAAACAATTTAAAGTCAATATCCTCATCTTACCTCCCAGAGGGACGGAGAGCACTGAGCTCCACCAGGAGCTGCTCAGTGAGCTCCGTCACCAACCGCCGGTTCACTACCCGGCCGTCGTCCTCCAGACGAGTCTGATGACAGATCCACTGCCACACCTGACACCCACACACACACACACACACACACACACATACACACACACACAGAAACCCCCACACACATATACACACACACACACACACACACTCAAAGACACACACACAGACACACACACACACACAAATGTTTTTTTTTTGTACTTTATACATCTATTACATACACAACAAACTATATAACACACTAAAAGATGGGAAGAAAAACAACAAAAAGCATAATAGGGGGTCTTTAAACATTTTCTAATAATAAAAATATCTATTTATAGGATTTAGGAGGGCTTCAATCTGTGCTTTCTACTCTGTCTTTGCAGTTAGTTATGCTCCTCAGGGAGGGGTGCTAAGGGGTGGGTCGTGTGATCCAAAACCCACCTGTGATCTAGAAATCTCGGCTGTGGCTGAATCTTCCACCTGGCCTCTGTAGAAAAAGTGGCCTTCACCTGGGAAGCCGAGCATGCTAACTGTAAACGGTCCACACAGTAATGATGAGCAGAACCAGAATTTGTGCACGTACATACCTGAGAGCCAAGCATTAATAAAGAGGACACCAACTGCAATGTTGTACTTCAAACCATAAAGAGTGACCCCTCCCTGAGGAAAAACAAAATATACCTGATTATTAGAGGCTAAGACAGGATATCCACTCGTTTACATAAAGCAATGAAGGTCAATATTACATCATACATACTGTATTCATCTATCTGAGTTCATTCTTTTTTTTCCCTTGCCGCTGTGGCACCAAATGTTTGCTGTTGGGGGAATTGTAAATTATAGAGTGAGGTCTAGACTTACTCTATCTGTAATGTGTCCTATGATAACTTCTTTTGAAGATGCTCTAAGCGATGTTGGGTGAAGTTACGTCTTGTTGACGTTCAAAGTATTGTCAAACAAAACGGAGGCTACCTCGCCCCTCCCTCCTCCTCATCCCGTCCCCTCCCCCTCCCTTCCGTGCTTCCTGAAACACACATTGTGGAAGTTGCCTACGTGCTAACGCTGCTGCAGTGAAGGCTCGACCAACTCCTTCTTGTTGGTTATTGGCTGGAACACTGTTCACTGTAGACAGGCCAGGCTCCAGCCTGGCCTGTCTACAGAGACCACGTTTTTTTACAGTGTGTTCAGGGGACAGGCAGCTCGCAAATAGCTTAGAGCACCTTTAATATTTGACACTATAAATACAACTGAATTAAATGCAATAAAAAGGAACACCTAAAGGGAGATTTTGGACAGTGCATTGGATTTTCTTTATTTAGAATAAATGAATGCATTTTTATTGTCACTATACACATGTACAATGAGATTAAAAGAAACTCCTTTCCCAGCACCAATATATACGTACAAAATATAACAACATGAAATAAAATAAGTTGTGCAAAAAAAGAAAGGTGCACAGTTGAGACACTATATGCATATGAAAACTGAGCCCAATAGATGGTGCTCTCAGAGGCTTAAAAGCACTGAATTGATATTGAATTGTTCTTGGGGTTACATATTATGTCTAGTTTAGATGGGTTATTATTCAGTTTGATTTAACTGACAGGTGAAACACGGACACCACTTGGTGAAAGAAAAAAGAAAACAAAATGTGTATATGTATGTGGGTATGCATGTGTATATGTGCCTGTAAGTAGGAATATATGCATGTATGTGTACATAGGTGAATTAGTGAAGCATTAAATTGTTTGTATATAACTAAAGTAGCAAAGTAGAAAAAAGGGGGTAGGACCAGAAAAGTTTTTTTTAAGTTCTTCCAACTCCTTTTGCAATATGGAAATCCTTATTTCAATCATTTACAATAATATTGAATATTGAATTTTGAAAGAGTATTTTGTTTTTGTTGGTTTTCTTGCTTGAACCGAAATGTACATGTTCAAAATAAACTTAAACTTAACCCTTGTGTTGTCTTCCCGTCGACCACGCAACCTTTTTTTTTTCTGGGTCTAAATACATTTTTTTTTAAATTGTTGCTTTTCCTGATGATTTTGTCACTTTTTTCCCATTTTTTTAATTTTTTTTTTTAATTTTTGCTGCAATTCCTTCGACGTTCGTGTTGTTGTTTTTGACATTCTTTTATAATTTTTTTTCTCCATATGCTATAAAATTGAAAAATCCCCCAAATTCAATAAAAGTAGTGAACTGATCATTTTTTTACTTGTGAAGAGCATTTTATGGAACAATCCACATTTTTTATTTTGACAATTTGGTTGAAAGAAAACCAAATTCTGATATAAAAACTTTTTGAAAATGGGTCCCATTTGACCCGAGGACAACAGGAGGGTTAATCAAAACCATTCCTTGAGCCTTTTTCTGTAAACCAAGAGTGCCATCTAATGGGTCAACAATTAATAATAATCAATTAACTTAGGGAAGGGAAGGGACTGTGTCAAGTCCTCCCAATAATATGTGCAGTTAGTAAAGCAGCACCATATTCGTGAACGGGGCTCTAAGTGTGTCGAGTGCAGCGACTGACCGAAGGCATGGACAGTAGGTCATCAGGAGTCACGGTGACGTCATGGCGAAGCTGGTTAAGCTGGTTATCACCTTCAGTGTTCAGCCGGAAGAGCTGGAAGAGGTGAAGAATTACAAGTCATTATTCTCCACTCTGTGTTGTTAGAATGTTCTGTGTGGCTCAAGATCTAGTGCTTACTTTCTGCATGGGCTCGATCAAGCTCAGATCATACACCATGAAGCCGTCCACACCTGCCTGGATCTCCAGCAGCTTCAGTCTGACGGGTGTGAGAAGACATATTTCAGTTTAAAAATGCCGGCACCATGATGTCTATATCTGCAACGTGATACTTCCGGGATTGTTCAGCTGCCGCCGGAAATTCCACCGGATGTCCCCTTTCTCTTTCTTTGTGTTGGCGTTCTAAACTCTAGTGGATTTCTGAAGACTAATGGTTAACTGCTCCTCAGATCTCTGCAGGGAAAATCCAGACAGCTAGCTAGACTATCTGTCCAATCTGAGTTTTCTGTTGCACGACTAAAATAACTTTTAAACGTACACATGTTCCACCAAAACAAGTTCCTTCCCGAGGCTATTTTGCAGAGGCACCGTGGCTCCGTCTGGCGCTTAGCGCCGTCCAAGACAATTGCGATTGGTTTAAAGAAATGCCAATAAACCAGAGCATGCTGTTCTTCCATCCCAGAAAACTAGCCAGACCTTTCTTAGCAGCGCTGTGGAGGAAGGTCTGGCAATGCGAGACTAATGCCTGGATAACCAGAGAGACTGTTGTTGATGGTGATGATTGCTCTGCTTCTGCACAGCAATGCTTTTCTCATTCAGTCTCATGAACATGTGTGTGTGTGATGTTCCTACCTGCTGACAGCAGCCAGCACTCTCCTATGGGAGTCACTGAGTGGGTCCGGAGGCAGCAGCGGGGCAGCCATGCCTCCTGTGGCCAGCGCTCCCCTCCGATGACACGTCTGAACCAGCAGCTCCATGTAGCTGCGCAGGAAACGCTTCTCCATGTTGACATATTTACTGCGGTCGGGCAGCAGGAAGGCCTGGCGGTGGCCTGCAGCAGAAATACATGACCTAAGGACCTCATTGAGACAAGGACTGCCTTTTTTGTGTACAAATTGCTTATTGTAAAAAACGTAAAACCCTAATTGTAATCGGCCCTGAACAATCAATCAGTCAGACTTTATTTATATAGCACTTTTCATACATGTAAATGTAGCACCCCCCCCCCCCCACACACACACACACACACACAGATATACACACATAACACAATATCCCAGCCCCATACACCCCCCCCCCCCCCCCCCCCCGCCCACTAAATCAACAATTATGAATTCATTACTGTAAAAGGAAAGGAACCAAGCTGAGGAAAACGTCATCATAAATGAGGAAACACCAGAGGCAAGACACTTAAAAACCAAAAGATACTTAAATATATAAATAAATAAATACAATAAATACAAGTTCCAAACAGTGGCTAATAACTACATAAACTGTAGATTGTTAAAATCCATAAAATACAGACATATAAATAAGCAGAATAAAAAATTATAAAACTAACTAAAACATACTACATATAAATAAATAAATACAACATAACACAAGCTGAAAATTAATAAATAAGTTATTTATTAAAACACCTGACTAAGAAGGTAGATTTTAAGTTTGCCTTTAAAAACGTCAACACTCTCTGCAACCCTAACTCTAAGGCCGGTTACACACTGGATACGTCACACGAGCGTGTCAGCTGCGTGATTGTGTCCGTTTATATTTCGGCTCCCATGTTAGAGCTCCCAACAGGTTAGAGCTTACACACTGCCTGCGTGACACGCACGTCTCAGGCGCGGCTTGAGCTGCGCCGAAAACGCGTGCATGCTAGAAATAGGACCGACGCCTATTTTTCGCGACACGCAAGCGTGTTGGAAGCGTTTCCAGGAAAAAGTATACGAAAAGATGTTTATATGTCAATTTAACACTAATACATATTAATAAATGACATTTTGATGTTTGAAAGTATCTAGGTTTTGATATAAATGCAGATATAAATGTAATTTAAAAAAAAATCGATTTTCTAATATTGCACTTACACACACAATACAGAACGAAATATTCTGTAGCCTATTTTGCCGTCAATACTGCCAACGTTGTCTTTGCTGTAATCAAATCTGTCTATATTTATGTTTAACATGGTATTTCATTTTATCAATGGGAAACATACATGTGTACAGACAAGGCTAGCAGCAGCAGCGCCGCGTCAGACACGTTTCTGGTATGTAAATCCACGCAGCCGCCACGCAGCTGACACTCAACAGAAACGCGACACTCACATGATGCAGCTAGTGTGTAACCGGCCTAACCCTAACCCAATGACTCAGTGTCAAACATGGGGGTTTGGCTCACCAAACTTGTTGACAAAGGAGGCTGAATAATCCCAGATGCCACAGTTGAGTCCGGCTGAATGCTCTCGCAGCTCGTAGAGAATCTCCTCCATCTCAAACGCTGCTAACACGTTTTCAATCAGTACTGTCGCCTTGATGCTGCCCAGTGGAAGGCCCAGCTACACACACACACACACAAACGCACACGCACACACACACACACACACACACACAAGCTCACACGCACGCACACACATATATACACACATGCACACACACACACAGGCACACATGCACATGTACGCACACATGAACACACATGCACGCACGCACACATGCACACGCATGCACACACACGCTCGCACGCACACACATACATACACACATGCACATGCACATGTACGCACACATGAACACACACGCATGCACACACACATACACGCACACATGCAAACGCATGCACCCACACGCAAGCGCGCACACACACACATGCACGTGCACACAAACACACACACATGCACGTGCACTCACACACACACAAACACATGCACGTGCACTCACACACACACAAACACACACAAACGCACACAGGCACACGCACGCACCCACGCAGACACACACAAATGCACACGCATGCACACACACACACACACACACGCGCACACATGCACACGCATGCACACGCATGCACACACACACATGCACACACACACACACACACACACACACACACACACACACACACACACAATAACACACACATTCACTAAGACACAACTACACACTTAGGAGGCATTATGTCTGTACTACTCACAATAATCAGGGCATTCATAAATATAAAAAAATGCCAAATGGATTTCATTTGAAATCAGAAAGTCAAATTGCTCCAATATACAACACTTAAGCAGAAATGCTCAAAGTGAAACTTTAAGAAAAACATCTATTATAGAACAGGAACATTTTGGCTTCTCTGTAAGGGTGTAATGAGCCGGTGTAGCATACAGGGTGTCTGATGGGCTCGAAATAATTTGGTGTGCAAAATATAGCTTATGAACAGCAGGGGATGTGCTTGCTGAGTGTAAACTGTGACTAAGCCTGGCTGCACGCTGGCTGCGTGGTGTAAGCATGTCAGCAGAAATAGGACCGACGCCTATTTTTAAAAATCGTTTTGTATTCTATTTTGCCTGGAGGTGTCACGTGACACGCAAGCGCATGTCACGTGACACCTCCAGGCAAAATAGAATACAAAACGATTTTTATGTTATTTTGACACAAATACATTTAATAAATGACATTTTGATGTTTGAAAGTCTCTAGGTTTTGACATAAATGCAGATATAAATGAAATTTTTAAAAAAAAATAATAATGATTGATTTTCAAATATTGCACCTGTCAATACAGAACGAAATATTCTGTAGCCTATTTTGCCGTCAATATTGCCGACATTGTCTTTGCTGTAATCAAACCAGTATATATTTATGTTTAACATGAAGTATACTACTGATTGATTTGTTGGCATTCTAAACTCTGAGGACTATGGTTAACTGCTCCTCAGATTTCTGCAGGGTAAATCCAGACAGCTAGCTAGACTATCTGTCCAATCTGAGTTTTCTGTTGCACGACTAAAACTACTTTTGAAAGTACACATGTTCCACCAAAACAAGTTCCTTCCAGAGGCTATTTTGCAGAGGCACCATTGCAGAGGCACCTTGCGGAGTTTAGCGCCGCCCAAGACGATTGTGATTGGTTTACAGAAATGCCAATAAACTAGAGCACATTTTTCTCCCATCCAGGAATGCTGTGTGGACTAGTCAGACCCTCCTCCGCAGTGCTGTGGAAGAAGGTCTGGCTATGCGAGACTAGAGTAACTCATTTCATTCCCAGAGTCATAAAGCCCACCGGGCTCCAATTATTTTCTCATGCCATGAAGTTGTGTTGCGATCTCAGTCCCCGCTGTGCTGCAGCCACTGCCTCAAAGCACCTCTCAATATGTGACTCATACTTCATGTAATTGCTTTCATTTCATTTCCCTATCCCAAATAATGTGCTTATTGGTAAAGTAAAACTTTTAACTTCAGCTGGCAGAACGCTCTCACCTGTTTACTACTTCTTCACGTTTTCTTCTCCTAATAGTAAGATTTGATTCTCAAAATATTGTGACTTTTTCTTCTCCTTAAAATCTCCAATATTGTTTTTCTTCTGAACAGTGGCCCATTGAACCTACAGTGCGTATACAGATTATAATCAGCAATGAACTGACTTTTGTGTTTTCTCCTCACTTCATAGAGACATCCTAGTCTGCCTGTCCTCGCAGCTACAGGACCAGTTTACCAGTCTGCTGGCAGCCCTACTGTAGTTTCATCTGCTCACTTCAAACAAAAGATTTTGCTGAAAACTGATTAAAATCACAATGATCAGGTTCAAACATCATCAGAAAAAGATATGATTGATATGTGCATAAACAGTCACAGACATGCAGACCTTCTGTTGACACCAGACAAATATCGTGTTCCATAGTCTGGCCTCCATGAAGCTCTCCACCTGGAACACAAGAGAAACCTATTATCATCTGTGTATGTGTGTGTGTGTGTGTGTGTGTGTGTGTGTGTGTGTGTGTGTGTGTGTGTGTGTGTGTGTGTGTGTGTGTGTATGTGTGTGTGTGTGTGTGTGTGTGTGTGTGTGTGTGTGTGTGTGTGTGTGTGCGTGCATGTGTGTGTGCGTATGTGCTCCTGTTTGCGTGTGTGTGTGCATACTTGCTTGTGTGTGT
Source organism: Zingel zingel (assembly GCA_023566125.1). Lineage (NCBI taxonomy): Eukaryota > Metazoa > Chordata > Actinopteri > Perciformes > Percidae > Zingel > Zingel zingel. The sequence continues at coordinate 13,950,721 of CM042323.1, forward strand.
GTGTGTGTGTATGAGTGTGTATGTGTGTGTGTGTGTGTGTGTGTGTGTGTGTGTGTGTGTGTGTGCGCGTGCATGTGTGTGTGCGTACTTGCTCCTGTTTGCGTGTGTGTGTGCATACTTGCTCCTGTGTGTGTGTGTGTGTGTGTGTGTGTGTGTGTGTGCTTGTGTGCTTGTGTATGTGCGTGTGTGTTGGCATGCATGCGTGTGTGTGTGTATTTGTGTGCGCGTGTGTGTGTGTGTGTGTGTGTGCACGCGCGCGTGCATGTGTGTGTGCGTACGTGCTCCTGTTTGCGTGTGTGTGTGCATACTTGCTCCTGTGTGTGTGTGTGTGTGTGTGCTTGTGTGTGTGTGTGTGCTTGTGTGCTTGTGTATGTGTGTGTGTGTTGGCATGCATGCGTGTGTGTGTATTTGTGTGCGTGTGTGTGTGTGTGTGTGTGTGTGTGTGTGTGTGTGTGTGTGTGTGTGTGTGTGTGTGTATGCATGCAAGCATGTGCGTGCGTGTGTGTGTTACTTTTGAGAGGTAGAAAAAGGGTCCACTCTGGTTTGCAGAAAGTGTCTGTCCACAGTGAAACATGAGGAGTCCAAAGTCAAAGAGAGGACCAGGAACCTCCCTCCCCTCTACCTGCCAAACACACATAAAGTCACCAGTATATATTTGGTATTTTTACTAAAAAAAAGAACTTCATCATAAGTAAACATATCAGTTCCCACAAATTAAACCAACATTTCATGGACCAGCAAACCAGCTTGAATATTCTGTTGGAAGTTCAACTGAAAGCCAAGACTTTAGAAACTCTGAGATCAACAACTAATCTCCCACCAACCACACAACATCCAACACCAACCAAAACAGGCTTTTACATTTTATTATTGATGGTTATTATTAAATATTCTATTTACTCGGGTAATCATTACATTAAATGTTCAGTAAAATGGTTTTAGAGTCAGCCGTCTCCATAACAGCAGGCGGCGCTAATCTGTATTGTCGCCCAAAAAATGAAAACCGGAAATAACGAACGTGTCACGTGGGTCTGGCTTCTCCAGCCGATAGTAATGGCGGCTTATTCGAAATACAATCTCGTATTTTACGAAAAAAAAGTTCACTGAAACGTGTTTCTGAAAACATTTTAAGCGAGAAATAGGCCATGCAGTTGCTGAATCTGTCTTCATTTCAGATCGACAAAGGTCAGTTTAAAAGATTTTCGTCAGATTTTGAGAGGCGTTCGTCACTTATCCCGCTCGTCATTTCCGGGTTAGCACTCCACCAATCAGATTGGTCAGTGAGTCCGACTGCCCGCCCTCCGACCCAGCAAGTCAGGTCGCCCAAAATGAAGGCCGACGGCCCCTCCAACGGACGACGGCACAGAACACACCGAGCAGACTCAAGTCACCGACCTCCCCAGACTGTCCAACGGCCGATAATCGGGTTGGTGTGTCAGGGCCTTTAGTTAAATCAGTGTACCTTTATTAAAATCTACCGGTTTGTTTTGACAGCTTCTATTTTATAACTTATTTATGTCTTAATGAAAAAAAACCTTATTCCAACTTCCAAAGAAATTTGCACTTCACTTTACTATTGTGTTCTTTACTATATATATTTGATTTGATTTAGAGTTTTATACATAATGAACATTATCACTATTGTTATTGTTCATCTGTTTTGTTGAAGTTGAAGAGAACACCCATCGTAATTATTCCCTCTCTGTCCGTTGCATCTTGTCTCTGTGTTGCAGTGTCTCCGATAATTGTACCTTTTTTTTTCTAAAGTGGGCAGTGATTGGGCAGTGGTGGCCTAAAGGTTAGAGACGCAAGCTTGTGATCGGGAGGTCGTCGGTTCAATCTCCAGACCGACATGATAAAATCTGGGTGGGGAAAGTGAAAGAGCAGCGCTTGTCCCTCCCTCATTACCACCACTGAGGTGCTCTTGAGCAAAGCCCTTAACCTCCAACAGCTCCAGCGGAGCTGCTCAGTGGCCAGCAGATCAGACTGTGCTTGTACTGGGCAGCTTCCAGGTATGAATGTGTAACTGTGTAACTGTGTGAATGTGATCAGGGCTTTCCTGCAAAAGAGAGGCTGCCGTATATATAAATATTCTGCGAGCAGATGTTTTGTCAGTTTTCTGACACATTGTCTTCTTTGATACTACCACCAGGAGTCGCCAAAGTCACATTAACAAATCACATCCCAGCTCTACAGTTTTTCTTAGTGTAGCTTTATTTCCATTTAACCACTTCAACTGCACCGGCTACATAAAATGCAGATGTTATAATTCTACTGTTGTTTTGTTGTTTGAATCATTTACCGGCTTGAGCCTCGGTGAGTCGATATTGGAAGCAGTGGCGAGATCTCGGAGAACAAAGTGACGCGAAGCAGGGTTCAGTTCACAAAGTTCTAAAGGTTTAATGATACACACAAGGGTATACATATTCTCTAACAATCTCTCCATTTATTTACAGTTTTCGGCAGATTTTTATTTTTAAAGGCCAGTTATTTCACGGATCCAGGATACTATGCATCCTGATAAAGTTCCCTTGGCCTTTGGAATTAAAATAGCCCCACATCATCACATACCCTTCACCATACCTAGAGATTGGCATGGTTTTATTTCAGTTAGCCTATTAGCTGGTTTGATTGGCATTGAGAGATGATTTTATGGAAAGTACTCCATGCCAATCTCTAGGTATGGTGAAGGGTATGTGATGATGTGGGGCTATTTAAAATAAAAATCTGCCTGCCTCTATGGGAATTTAACATAGGGGTGTACTTACTTATGCCCCCTGTATTAAGGAAGAACATTTATTTATTTACGATACATTATTCATTCACAAAGAAAATTGGTGTCCTTAAAGGTTGGATTTTACCTAATTAAGGCATTACGATCAATTTCCAAAAGCTGATTTTTTTTATTCCTCTTTTTAGTCAAGCATGGGTGTATTCACTTATGCTGAGCACTGTAGATGATGTGTAGTAAGATAGGAAAGAATCAGGATGGGCAGAAGGATTGTCCCAAGGTTTGTTCACACAGATAGGAAACAGTGCTGCCATTTAGGAAATAATCGAAACGGATGAGAATGACTTTCTTCAGAGTTATCACAGAAGGGAATGTGGAATGTAACATTATTCACAACACCTACCATCATGTTGTGCTCCAGCATGTTCCAGGCGCGTGGACGAAGCATCAGCACCGGAGCCTGAGATATGGGTGGAACATCTGCCAACACATTAGATTAGATAGACTTTTATGATCCCAAATTGGGAAATGTCAGTGCTACAGCGGCAAAATATCAGACACACAGCACACATACAGAATATACAAGAAATAATAAATAGGATAGAATATAATAACAAATATTAAAAAAAATACAAAGCAAAGAATGTACAAACGTATATATAAAAGTTGGGAATAAACCTACTTAACCCTTGTGTTGTCTTCCCATCGACCATGAACTTGTTGTCCTTCCGGGTCAAAATTGTTTTTTTTTGGGTGCTTTTTCCGATGCCTTTGACGCTTTTTTTTTTAAACGTTTTTGTCACTTATTTCAACTCTTTTTTTATTCATGGTAAATAAACCTAATTGATATGACATTATACCTATTTTTGTTTAGTTAAAACAAAGCAGAAATTATGAATTATTTTGACTAATAGTTAAGATCAGAGGATGTTGAGTAGATCACAGACTGGTTTATGTCAAAGTTTAGTCTTGACACTGTTTTGAAACCATTTAAACAACCATTTTTTTTTAAATGCTATAAAATGGGTTCCATGCAACCTGCATCAATGCATGTGTGTCATTTTTGGGCAATTTGATTGAAAGAAACCCATATTTCTGATGTGAAAAATGTTGGAAACCGGTCAAACCGAGGAAAACACAAGGGTTAAATACTGTAGTATTTATGAAGATGTAAGTAAAACCTACGCTTGTGCAAGTTGCACTTTGTGCAGTATTGTGATGTATATGAGTCTTATCTAACACTCAGTCATGAAGTGTTAAAAAGTTTCAATGGTACAGGACAGGACAGTGACCTGCCTGACATATGTGCAGCCGCACACATATTCCTGTAATGAGTATCAATATAAAGTAAAGCACTTACTGGGGAACTGGTTGTTAACCGCCTTCAAAATGTTATGAATGCCTTTGATCTGGTTGTGATATGTCGGGCAGTTCCCGTCGTCAAAGTCAACCTGAAAGCAAAGAGAGGACACAATGGCTCTGTGAGGCTGTGCTAAATGCTAAGGTTGTTAGCTTGGTAACACGCTCACAGTGACAATGCCAACATGTTGATATTTAGCAGGTAAACCTACGTTCACCATCTTGGTCCAGAATGTTAGCATGCTAACACTCTCTGTTATTTATTTACTTGTATGGACAATGTATGGGTTACACTATCGTGTTGTGGCTGCTGTAATATGTTTTCTTTATCCTTTATTTTGTGCAGAGTAGAGTATGTTGTGTGTGGACATTGGGACCGGAAGCTGTGGATGAAATTACTTTTGTATTGGTGTCATGTAATTTGTTGTGGGATGGGCCACTTAGTGGCATGACAAGTAAATAAAACATAAATTATTCTCTGGCCGCGTTGGCTCAGTGGGTAGAGCAGGTGCACATAGGCCCAATCCCAAAGTCCGGACTCACAGACTCACGGACTTTGAAGGGCTTAGGGTTGTCCCAGTGTCGAATTTCAAAGGGCGTGAGGGTTTGAGGACACACTTACCGAGCCCTTTCCGTGAGTCTGCATCGCTGCAGACTTCACCAAAGGGAATTACCCACAGTTCAATGCGTTGTGACGTTTACCGCGGAGACCATAGGGAAATCCGGAAATTACAAAGGTAAACAACAGCACGACCACGACCACGGAGCACAGACCAACCTGTTGTCCAGCTTGTAAAACAAGTTTGAAAAAAAATGGAATCAGGCAGCCGTCTCCTGTGCCTTGGCCGTGTGGAAAGCAACAAATTTAAAATGAAAATTCCCAAACCGGCAAGTGTCAGCAACATCTTTGTTATTAAACATCGCCAAGGTAACATGTGATCTCATGAAGTGCTGTCCCAATCCCATTTCTACCTATATGAGCCCATGTGGCCTCACACACTCACTCACTTAGCACCTGAGATCAGTTAAGTCTGTGAGTCTTTAGTCCTTAGTCCTCAGGGCTCACTTTGGGATTGGGCCATATACTGAGAGGTGTATGCCTCGATGCAGAGGTCCAGGGTTTGAATCCGACCTGTGATGATTTCCTGCATGTCTTCCCTCTCTCTCTCACTTAGCTGTCTGGTCAAATTAAAGGTGGAAAAGCCCAAAGAAATAATCTTAAAAAAAAATTACCAAGTGACATAAATAAAATCAAAATGAAAGCAGCTTTTGTATTTTCTTCATGTTACAATGTTGTCCTGCTCAAACACTTTGCAAAGGTGTCAGCATCAAACAGTAACAGCTCAGCTTAAACTACGCATTTGAAGAAAGGCTCAGTCTTTGTCTCTAGCTTACCTCTGGTAGCTATTACCCAAAATGTATAAAATAATATTAATTTCAAATAAAAATATTGATAATCCCTGGATCCTGCAGTCATGGATATATGAGTACTTCTGGACTATCCCTCCCCTCATGTCCAGTTTGGATCAACCTCTCATACTGCTGGAGAGAAACCTATTCGCCACAAAGTGTAACGGTGAGACAGTCCTTAAGCAGCCTGCCACAGTGGTTCTTAGCAAATGTAATGCATTTGTTGGGGACTATTTTCAGTGGCAGATGTATCCTCATTAGTGAGTATTTCTGGCTGCAGGATGGTGTGTGTGCGATTGAGTCAAAATCAAAACTGCAGTGTTATTGTTTTGTAGAGTTTTGTGGTGTCACTCATTATGTATATCTCACTATTATATTGATATGTCGAGATTCATCAAGATCATATGATAAGACAATCATGCTGTGTAATTCTGACAACGCCACATGCTCACTGGAATCGAAGGGCATCTCACTGCATTTGAGTGTGCTGCCGATGTAAATGATTAGTAATTACAATAAGGCATTACATGGGGTGCCTGGATAGCTCACATGGTAGAGCGTGCACTCCATGTACAAAGGCCTTTTTAAGTCCACGTTGCAGCGGCCGCAGGTTCAACTCCAACATGTATCCGTTTGCTGCATGTCATTACCCCCCTCTCCCCCCCTTTACATATTCAGCTGTCCTATATAATAAAGGCTTAAAATGCCCCAAATAATCTTAAAAATAGGCATTTCATAACCAAACTACGGAGTCCCAAAGTGGACATGACTTGACTTGACTTTTTTCTTGTGTGCACGAGAACCTTTGTGGTGCGCACGCAAAAGTATCTCATGCTCACAAGAAACCAATCTAAGGCTAGCAAAATGATGCTAACAAAGTACTGCTAACATTATTTGGCTAAACTTAATATTTCACATTCACAGCATGAAATCAGTTAACGGTTGCCTTATCAGATTTAAGTTTGTTCGTGACACTATCAGGTACATTCCATCGCGTTTTCATGAAGATAAATACCTCCTCCTCGGCAGCCATTCCGACTGCTACTCAGATTGGTTTCTCGTTTGCACCAAAAAGTATCTTGTGCACGTCAGAAAAAATATATTCCCATGTCCCTTTAGGGGCTCCGTACCAAAAGGTAGAGCAAACATATATAGTTGTTATGTTGGTCTGGTATGGTCACAGGTGATTAACAGAGGTGGTACCTGTATGCCTTGTGCTGGTGACTGGAGAGCTTTAATAAAGCGCTGCGTATCGCAGGGAGCCAAGTCCCCAATGTCCACATGTCTTCTCTGGAGCCTCGGGGGGACAGGGAGCACCCTCCAGGTTGGGTCTGTCCTGATATGGCTGGTATTTTCCAGAAAGCTCGGCAGGTCACCTGAAAGGTCCAAATGAGCCTTTCTGGACACTCGTAACTTCAGGACCTGAAGAGAGTATCACGGATTCCTCATCCTGAGTTCAACACGTCCTCCATGCACTGAATAGAAAAAAACTTTTTCTGCAGTCTCACCTGATCCACTTCCTCATTAAATGTGGAGACCAGCTCATGGAGGAAGAGGAGGGAGTCTGCGGTGAAAAGTGTCTCATATTCTGCTTCTAGACCTGAGGGAGGGGGGGACAGCTCCATGCTGACTGGACCCTGTGGACGAGAAGACGAGAAGAGTCTTAGAGTTTATTAAGGTCAACAGCCATACTGCAGAAAGGGGGTTCTTTGCAGCTGCTGCATTTATCCTGCTCCACGCCCGCTATGCCCTGCACTGCTACTACTATAATTTCTAGTCATAGTTCTCTTATCTTTATTGTTACTGAAATTACCACTGTACATCATACGAACAGCTATAATTAATATGAATCCTATTTCTCTATATCTGTATGAGTGTCTCTGGGTCCCAACCGGCAGAGGCAGATGGCCACCCACCAAGAGCCTGGGTATGTCCGAGGTTTCTGTCTGTTTAAGGATGTTTTTCCTCACCACTTTCAGACCAAATGCTTGCTCTTGGGGGAAATAGTCGTGTCTCTGTAAATTACAGTGTGGTCTAGAACTACTCTATCTGTAAAGGCCCTGACACACCAACCCGATTATCGGCCGTCGGACAGTCTGGCAAGGTCAGTGACTCGAGTCTGTTCCGTGTGTTCCGTGCCGTCGTCAGTCGGAGGAGCCGTCGGAATTAATTTGGGCCAATTTGACATATTGAATCGGAAGGCGGGCAGTCGGACTCAATGACCAATCTGATTGGTGGAGTGCTAACCCAGAAATGACGAGCAGGATGAGTGTGACTAGAGTCTCTCAAAATCTGACGATATCTTTTAAACTGACCTTTATCGATCTGAAATGAAGACCAATTCAGCAACGGTATGGCCTATTTCTCGCTTAAAATGTTTTCAGAAACACGTTTCGGTGAACTATTTTCATAAAATTTGAGATCGGATTCCGACCGAGCCGCCATGATGGTCTGGCTTTGAAATTCCGGAGAAGCCAGACCCACGTGACGCGTTCATCCAATAATTTTTTGGGCGACAACACAGATTACCAGCGCCTGCTGTTATGGAGACGTATTACGTGTTGTGCACACGCAGAACGTACGCTCAAGTCAGAGTCGCTTCGGTGTGTTCCGAGGCACTTTTTTGACAGTCCGACAGTGGAAACAGTCAGTCCGACGGCCTTTTCTGTCGAAAATTGGCCGTTAGGTTGGTGTGTCAGAGCCTTAAAGTGTATTGAGATGTGGCCGGTTTGGGTCAGTGGGTAGAGCGGGTGCACATATACTTTGAGCTTTATGCCTCAACGCAGAGGTCCAGGGTTCGACTCCAACCTGTGATGTGTCCTGCGTGTCTTCCCCTCTCTCTCTCCTTTCTCACCTGTCCTGTCCATTAAAGGTGGAAAAGCCCAAAAAAATAATCTAAAAAAAAAAAAGGTTATTGAGATAAATCCTGTTGTGAATAGAGACACTATAAATAAAAAATAAAATTGAATTGAAATTGAATTTACGTGAAAATTGAATTGAATTTACGACTCACTCCATCACTGCAAAGAACCATTTTTGGTTCCACTTAGCACCTGTATTTTTCTGAGCAGAGCAGAGAGAACCAACCAAACTGTTTAAGTTGGGATGCCAATGGGCTGAAAGATGCTAAAATGTTTCATAGAGCTGAGGGGAGCTGCAGAGATGGTAATTGTCTGTGGGTTCGTTATGTTCATTATGTGAAATGTATAAAATAGAACACAGAAAATTAAAAAAAAAAATCCCTTAAGGAATAGGTTTCAGGCACGCCCAGCACCTACCACCTAAGCAGTGGTGGAATGTTACTAAGTACATTTACTCCGGTACTGTACTTAAGTACAAATTTGAGGTTTGTGTACTTTACTTGAGTCTTTTCTTTTCATGCCACTACTTCTACTTCTACTCCGCTACATTTCAGAGAGAAATATTGTAATTTTTACTCCACTACATTAATCTGACAGCTTTAGTTACTAGTTACTTTACACATTAAGATTTCTGGACACAAAAAACATGTAGTTTATGAAATGTGATGTTTTATTTTAAATGAAACTAGCCAACAATGTAACGGCCTACAAGTCCATCTGAAATTATTAGACCATTAAACACAACTGTTTGGATCTTTTACACTTTCCAAAATGGGAGGATTTTTCTGCATTGAGTACTTTTAATACTTTAAGAACATTTTCCTGATTACACTTACATACTTTTATTCAAGTAACATTTTCAATGCAGGACTTTTACTTGTAAAAGAGTATTTTTACAGTGTGGTATTAGTATTTTTACTTCAGCAACAGATCTGAGTACTTCTTCCACCATCTCACCTAACTTTGATTCAAGCACCAAAACATGTTGTACACCATTTCATTTCATCATTTACTTTCATGCACAAGAAATTCCTAAGGCTTGTCAAAGCACCAACACGTCTGAAACAGCACTTTAACTATCACTACCCTAACACTAAGTCTCATGAAACTGCTCTGAAGTTCAAAGTCCATCAAGCCACACACACCCTATCACCTCCTCACATAGTTGTTCCTTTCCATCACCCATAATGTGGCCGTCTCTACTGTCCTTAATGTTGATTTCTGCTGCACAATAAAGAAATACGCTGATACTCACAGGCATGCTGATGGCAGGGCTCTGTTCCCTCTGTAGTGGACTTTGGTTATGGTCTTCCTTTGCTCACTGTTTGAACAGGAAGGTGTTTGTGTGTATGCAGAGTTTAAAGTCCTAAACTGTCTGCGTAGATTCTGTACATCGACATGTGAGGCTTTTTAAACACTGTGTGCTTTATAATAGCAATCTGGTCAAAATAGTGATTTATTTGTAATTTTATTTTATTGGAAATTAAATAAATGTAATTTGAAATGACCTGAACTGAACTGACTGAAACTTGGATCCACCATTCCTCAATATGCTTTTATCGTTCTACAACGGTCCAGTTCTAACCCTTGTTAGCCTGAGCAAACCCCCTGCTTTAATCTTATAGTAGAGGCAACCTAGAAACTAAACATGCCTTCTCTAAGTGTTCTCAGCAATGTTCAAATGTATGTTGGCTCTCCATCCGTCTCTTTGGATATCTGGATATCTGTCTCTGTAGATGCCTAAATCAGAAACACACTGCCGAAAGATACTTTACAATTTTGTTTTGGCAGTTTCTTTGTTTGGTAGTTTTTCATTGCTCTAAGTACCAGCCTTTTGCTGCTCCTGCAGGGACCCTCCTCCTTAGAGCGGAGGGTCCCAGTCTGTAACCCTAACCCTAAGTGGTCATAGGTTGTAAGATTTTTTTGTATCAAATTAGTCTAATTTGAATTATTTGTAGTGGCCCAAGTGAGAGTTCCCAGTATTTCACAAGAACATATCAAAATTTGAGAAATGTAAATGAAACAATGATAATTGTTTGTTGACAATACCAATGAATGTTTATTAAGGATCATATTTTTTTGTCTGTGGTAAGGATACACTGCTGTGTACACGTCTTCATCAGACTAGAAACATTGCATTTGTAACTTTTATTTAGAAAATATGAACCGGATGTCGTACGTGTTTCTGGATCCGCTTTAGGCCACCATAGTCGTGACAGCTACAGGGTTGCCGCCGGTGTGATTAACGGCGCAAATACATTAATAAAAAGCCATGGAAGACAAGGCACAGATACAAGAGGCGATTAAAATCCAAGGTGAAGTCGTTCGAAAGTTAAAGTCAGAGAAGGCGAGCAAAGAGCAGGTCAGTACTCTCTTTAATGGTAATGTTAAGTTCTTCACATGCGGGTAACAGCATGTCCAATTGGCATTTAACAGAACGGGGTTGCTAGCTAGCCATACTGCATAGCTAAAGTACCAAACCCCGTTTAACTTTCCGTTAAAGTAGTGTGGCCTTTAGTACATAATGTTGTCCACAGCTGAATCACTGCTGTCTGATCTATTATGAGCCACTTATTTATTCGGCACACATTATGTCCACTAACGCTTACGTATTAAAATTAAACTCCCATTATAAAATATAAACGTCTTACTCTGCCATTTATAAGCCGAATTAATTGGGAGATGGCAATGATTTTGGAAACACAAGTCGTTAGTTTGTACGGTGCATATGCGTTCAGTGATAAGTGAGTCAACATTAAAATAGCTCTAAATTATGGTAACTTAGCTAGGTATAACAGCCTGCTAGCTCTACGCACTGGGGCCACTAGCTATTTGGCCTGCTACCACATTGTGAATAAGGTAGAAACGACTGCTTGTCACCAAAGATACAGCTGTGAGAAACGGCTCAAAACCAAATATAGTGTTAGTACATTTTATTTGCAAAGGGACGTTTTAGATGACTGCGTCCCGATGCGTCTAAACATGAACTTTAAATGTTTAAGGATATAACGTTAGCTGATGCAATAACTTCCCTTATTAACACATGCAGATGCTATCAAAAATGTGAAAGAGCCTGCCTGTGGCAATTTAAAGTATGTAACGCTAGCCGACGTCTTCAGATGCCAGGTTAATGTCTGTGGTCTGAAACACATATCTGACAGGGTAATGTTGTCTTTATCATCAGCCAGTCAGCTGTTCTGGACTACTGGATGATGTTCATTGTCCTCTTCCTCTGTCATGCACCGTAGAGGATGTTGCAGCAGGTGGACGGTTTTGAAGTACTGTGTGAAATTAACGTTTCTTAACAAAAGTTTTAAGCCTTTAATGCAATGAGTGCTAGAGTGCCAGCTGTTTCTCAGTGTACATGTCTAGTTGAAGAGTCCACAGAGATATATATACAGTGCTGCTCATAAGTATTCATACCCATGCTAAAGTTGACTAAAAAGAGGAATACAAAAATCATCTTTTGGAAATTGATCTTAATGCCTTAATTAAAAAAAATTAGGAAAAATCCGACCTTTTAAGGACACCAATTTTTTTTGTGAATGAATAAAGTATTGTAAATAAATAAATGTTTTTCCTTAAAATACAGGGGCCATAATTATACATACCCCTATGTTAAATTCCCGTAGAGTCAGGCAGATTTTTATTTTTAAAGGCCAGTTATTTCATGGATCCAGGATACTATGCATCCTGATAAAGTTCCCTTGGTCCCCCATCATCACATCCCCTTCACCATACCCCCCCATCATCACATCCCCTTCACCATACCCCCACATCATCACATCCCCTTCACCATACCCCCACATCATCACATACCCTTCACCATACCTAGAGATTGGCATGGTTTTATTTCAGTTAGCCTATTAGCTGGTTTGATTTGCATTGATATGGATCTTATCTCAGTTAGCTATTTACAATTTATTTACAATACATTATTTATTCACAAAGAAAATTGGTGTCCTAAAAAGGTCGGATTTTTGCTAATTTTTTTAATTAATGCATGGGTATGAATACTTATGAGCAGCACTATATCTATCTATCTATCTATCTATCTATCTATCTATCTATCTATCTATCTATCTATCTAAGCTTTGTCTCCTCCTTAATTTGTCTTGTTTGGTCTGAATTCTCTGCTGTTATGTCAGGGACTGTTGAGACCCGCCTTTTCCCACCATGACATCACCAGGGGCCGTGTCTCTGCAGTCATGCAGTAGTTATTGGAAGTGAAAGTGGAGAGTTCAGTAGGTCTTTTTCACAGGAGACATCGTCATAGTAGGAAAAGCACACAGGTGTTATTAATAAGATCAACAGTGACTCTGTTCTATTCAAGTGAGCTGTGACAGCATGCATGCACAATAGCAGGGCGCTAGAAGTAAGGCGGCTCATTCGACGTTACACTTAAACACATCTTACACACAAGTCGCTAGCGCTAAACCCACCAGACTCCATTTAAAAAAGCAATAATTTTAGCGTGTATAGAGCCAACATATTTTCCCATCTAAATTGGTAAACTGTGTTTATTTCAGCCAAAACTGGAGTTGTGATGGTTGGAAAAGTGGAAAGAAGACCCAAAACGGCTTTTCATTGTTTTTTGTTTCTGTCGACTTTGAATGAAGTGTATTTTATGATGCTAAAATGACTGTTTGTTTATTTACATGGTGGGTTTAGCGAACGCAATTTCGCGGATGTTTTTATGTTTAAAAACAGGTTCTTACTCTTAGAAGACCTACCTCCTTAGAAATCCTTTCCATAATGTTGTCAGACACACATTAATCTGAGCCTGTCAGTGGCAAAACGAGCACTTTTGTGAACGTAAATACAAGCTGCACAATTGCCCTGTTAACATTGTAGCTTGTTTTGCCGCTGACGACTGAAGCGGTCTCGCTTAATACTGGACAAATGTCAAAGATTGTTCCTATCAGTCACTTGGACACAAAAACATAGGAAAATCAGGTTGAAAAAACAGTAGTTACCCTTTTTAAGCAAGGATTTTATTGTGAGAAGTTTTAAAATGCTGGAAACACAGATTTGATACTTGGGTCAGAGCAGGACTGTGCGTGTTTGTGTGCTGTGTTGGGCTGGCGTCTTTGATTGACTTTGGTCTTATGTGATCTCATGTCCTGCCCTCCACCCTGTGATGATGATGCGTCATGCCCCCCCCCCCCCCCCCCCCCCCCCTCCCCTAGTGACAGGGTTGCTTACCACTTTTCTCCTGTTCTTCCTGCCTGGCCCCTGTGGATGACCCTTCATCATCTACCTCACTGTCTCCTGGACATCTTTGCTCAACTCACGTCCTGGTTCCGCTGCTACTGGCCGTTGTGATTGGCCGTGTACAACTCCACTGGACATTGCTGTACCTGTGATGCACTCCTGAACTTTTAACCGGTCGGATTTCTGGGCTTATTGTTCTTCTCGTCCGTGCTGTGGGACCAACATGCTGGCCGTGTTCTGTGTTCGTGCGTGCTCTGGTCTGGCGGGCTTTCGGACTGCAACACGGGTCCGATCTGTGCATTCTCTACCTGGGATCACTGTTGCGCAGGTAGGCGTGCGTGCGTGCGTGCGTGTGTGTGTATCTCCTGTCACTACTAGGGATGCAACGATTATGGGTGTTGTTGGTACGATTATAGTCTGAAAAATAATCCCGGTTTCACGATTATTATGCATTCATTCTAGGGCTGAAACGATTCCTCGAATAATTCGATTACAAAAAATCCTCGATGTAAAATGACTTGCCTCGAAGCTTCGTTAAATCAATCTTACTAACGTTGTATCGCTGACGGACGGTGTTTCCGCTACTGTCGCACACCAGACGCGGCTCAGTCTGCTGCTGGCGACACATGCCAGAGCGTAAATAGTGAGGGGCTAAGAGAAGAGACAGGCTGGAGAAAACGACAGAAAGTGTCCAAAGTTTGGAATCAGTTTAAACATAATTAAAACTCTGTACAGTGTGCCTACTGCAAAATCCAACTAGCTTACCACAATAATAGCACGGCGTCAGTGCTTTAGCATCTCAACAGAAAACATTGAGTCTAACTTAACCATCCATTCCACGAAGAGGACCAACAAAAGTAAATCAGAGTCGTATGGACAATGAAACTACATCAAACACAACTACCAAAATCAAAGACAAGAAAATGACCACGATCTGAGCTGACGCGTTGACTATCCCTTCAGAAAAACAGCTGATTGTTGCGCCTCTCTCTCTCTCTCTCTCTCTCTCTACATAGAAACAGCTGATCAACGATCTAATAGCATAAGTGTAACAGAGCTGTGTGACATTATAATCAATCGATAAAGTGCTAGATTAATCGATTACAAAAAGAATCGATAGCTGCAGCCCTAATTCATTAATTTCACTGCTAATGTATGAAATCACAAACACTCTAGATTTGAATGTGTTATGTAATGCTGCCTTTTTGAAATAAGGGCTAACGTCTGCGGAGGACGGTTCACGCCTCGCCATTGTCCATTAATACCTGACAATGGACACCTCGAAGGGCATTAACCCGCTTATACCATGGCCACTTGCCAAATAACATAATTTTAAAACATTAGTTTATATGTTAATTTGTTTTACGATCGAAATCTAAAGATGTTACAAAACAACTCCTGGTTACACCTGACGGTTCAATCATTCCCATCCTATAAGGTTCTTACGCAATGCAAACGTTCACTCCTCCAGGAAATAGGAAGGACCTTAGATACGACTTGCCTCCCTTAGCAACGGGAGATATTTATAGTCAGCTCAGCTACGAGCCAGAAAGCTAACGCTATGCTAGCAAGATCCAAAGTCAATAACATTGTGTACAAGTTGGCAATCAGTAAAAATAATTTGACGGTGTGTTGAACAACAAGACAAGCTAGCTATCCAGCCAGGTCATTGTCCCCAAAACAATATGACTTTTACGAACAATTTTATGTGTAACGTTGTAACCTGAAGTAGTGACCTGAACAGTGAATGGGATGTGAGATAACGTTATTCGCTGTGAAACAAAGTCCGTTTAGAGGGGGCAGTATAACTTCTTGCAGCTTGTGTGTTAGCGCCATCCTGTGGTGTTAAGAGGACGAGGCACCGAAACACCTCACACAGTGTTAAAATCATATATATATATATATATATATATATATATATATATATATATATATATATATATATATAAAATGGACTAACAGATCCCGTTGCTCTGGACGGAGACCAGTGAAGGCCATTAGAAGCACTTTTCCGGTGATGGCTAGCGTTACTGCGCAGCCTTGAACTGAGAGAGATGACGTAAATGTGCCGTGAGCAATGTGTCTGAAAGTTGTAAGTCTTCTGGTAGCTGTGCCAAGAGAAATCTCAATCATTCCCAATCTAGCAGAGAAGGAGAGCGTAGGTATATGTAAGGAGATAACATGGGCACAGGCTAATTATTGCTAACTAAAATGCTAGTTAACATTAGTAATTACACTTAAACAGCTAATGTGAGACGAAACTACCTGCACGCTTCTCTTGTACTATACGGTAATTCCTCTACTATGCGACAGTAAGTCGCGTGGTTATGACACAATCGTTAGCCTATTTTTATAAAAACGTCTGCTACCATAACGTGAGGTACAAGGTAATGGAGCCTTTTATACATTGTCGTGTTTCTTTAGAAATAAACAATGGACAAATAGTCTTTAAACGCTTCAGATGTACAGTTATTCGCTGTCAAAGTGGCGCCAAAATGAATGGCAGTCAATGGAATGCTAACGGGAGGTGATGGCTTTGTAGCATAAAAATGGCGCCATAGGGTCTTCGCGGTCCGAGGAGAAGCTTACCCCCTTGGTTAAAATGTAGCACACTTTTTTATGGACACCCTGCAACCAATCAGAATCGAGTATTCACCCAGACCATGGTATAAACAGAAATAACACAGTAACAGTTTTTAATGTTTTGAAAATCAGTCATCAACCTTTTTTGTTTAAATTCATCTGAAAAGATTAGAGACTATCAGTGAAATCAGTCACACCACAAACAAAGGCCCAGTCGGAGACCACAGTGCTGTCCTTCTTAAAGCTCCCATATTATGCTCATTTTCAGGTTCATAATTGTATTTTAAGATTGTACCAGAATAGGTTTACATGGTTTAATTTAAAAAAAAAAAAAAAAAACACCATATTTTTGTTGTACCGCACAGCTCTCTCTCACGGCTGCAGCTCCTCTTTTCGCTCTGCGTTCAGGTCTCTGTTTCAGCTACAGAGTGAGACATCACTTCTTCAGTACTATCTTTGTTTGTAGTCACAGTAGCTAGGTAAGGATCATGTTAGCTAGCTGTTTCCATAGACGGTAAAAGAAAGGCTGTTTCTCCAACTTTGGTCAATTACAAGGCAGGATTAGCCGGGAGACTTATTCTAAACAAGGGCACACGTGTAAGTAGTTCTTTGGTAGATTATGGTGAACTTGTGTGTTTTTCCATTGAGAACGAGGTAGCATGCTAGCATTAGCAGAACGAGGTAGCATGCTAGAGGTAGCATGCTAACGGTTGTGGTTAGCCAGCTCGTTTCGGCTAGTGACGTAGAAAGCCGTGCAAATTTGAACAGCTCGCCCAGAGACTGAAGGCAGGACACATTCAGAAACCGTATCTCACTCAAAACAGCCTGGATGTTTTTTATTTTTGTTTTTTTTTTAAAGTTTGTATGCGTGTGGAAGCACCAGAGACACAAAATAACACCCCAAATCCCAGAAAAGGTGTTTTTTTCCACAATATGGGCACTTTAAGAAAAAGTTGGCCCTTTTTGGGCTGAAAACGGCCCTACTAGCTGGTGTGTCTAAAAGTTTGAGGAGCTGTGAGACAATATGCACCTGTCGCAGGGAGATGCGTAGCATGTTGCCAAGGAATAAATGCGATGGAGTGATCTCTTTGCAGCCTTATGTCCCAAAGGGGATGAAGAGGAGTAAGTCGGTAACGTTAAGTGGTAACGTCAGTGACATGTTAAGAGCGGTTGCAGAGTTTTGCCTCATACGAACGTAACGCTATTGTCAGCTCGCTCACTGTAAACGCAAACGCCGGCTCCTGACTCGTTAACTCTAACCTTACCGTTAATATTAAACCGGCTAACGTTAGCTAACTTGTGGTGTTAATAAGCTAACAAACGCTTAACAACAACGTTAATAATAAAGTTGCTAGCAAGCTTACCAACTTTTGAATTCCCCCGTTGCAACAGCAGCTGTCCTGAGGTCAGGGGCCGGCTCTGCTCGGTGTTTGCTAACTTTATGTAACGTTGACACAATTGCAGCATTAAGTTATCCCAGCACGGGGACGCCTTTTGTACATCGCTCTGACAGTCAATGCTCGCGGTGACCGGCCCCGGTTTAATAAGAACTGCACGCATTGCTACACATACCTTGCAGTCAGTTAACTCTCGGTGTAGCAGAACCTTAATAATTACGATTGATTAACCGTGACGTTTTAAAGCCCAGTTAATAGTGAAGTCGGGTAACCGCTGCATCCCTAGTAACTACATGTCATCTGTAGTTATTCAAGTTTCTCGTTGACGTGCGTATTTGTGTGTGTCTTGCAGATTGATGAAGAGGTAGCCAAACTGCTGCAGCTGAAGGCTCAGATAGGAGGAGACGATGGCAAACATCAGTTTGTCCTCAAGACGGCAAAGGTAAGACCCTCGTGCTCCTGTTTTCAAACACATGCTTTTAATTCGGAATAGGAAATAAAAAATTATTTCTGTTGGGCTAACCTGGTGTGAAAATACGATCCGTATCTTGGATGCAATCCAATGCAGGTAGAATCTGGCTCTCACTGTGATGATGACATCCATTCAGCTTGAACATGTTCATGACTAAATATATGCTAACATCACGCCTTCTGCTCTCCCAACCTGCCTGTCCCACAGCTGTAGACGGCAGGGACGAGGTGGCCTTGTGGTTAAGGTGCACACCATACGTTTTGCTTCTTTCAGCAGCACCTCATCCATGTAATTAAAATGTCTTTAATGCAGAAACAAGCCAAATAAAGACTTCTAGATTCCAATCTCCCTCCCAAAAGTGATATGCCCCAGTGGATATTCATGCAAACATAACTTCTGGTTGATCACATAAAAAGAATCCTGTAACTATATAAGTCGCTAACCATCTATCACAGCTGAACTTTCACACCAATGCGTGCAGTGCCTATCAAAAGACATCATCGGCTGTGTTAGGAATGTCTGAAGAGGCCAAAGCTCCGACACAGGGCCACTGCAGTAACTGTACTGCAATGTTTAAGACTGAATTATACCCATGAAACCACACAAACGGGGAATAATAATAACTGTGGTCGTCTGACAGTAGACCTGCTGGGTAGCTTAGCCTGCTAGCGTGGCAGACCGGCTAGCTTTCCAGACCGTGACCTTGCAGGTCCTAGTGGCCCCCTGCACCTGGAATGCAATGTGTTTGTTGACAAGTTGACCAGCTCTCTGCCCATCCAATCACAAAGCGGCAGAGTCAGTCAAAATGTCCATTAATACGGGTTGTTCAACCTACATTGTGTAATTTTTTGAGTTGATTCTTAGAAAAAAAAACCTTTGTTCTTTCACAAATATGTGCTCATTCATGGGTAATTACTTCCACCAACTAATCAAAGTATTCTCGTAAGCGTAGAATCTGCCATTTAGAATCATTCAGTATACATACGGGCGAGTCGCTCGAATTGCGCCAGCCATGTTGCGCCTCCATCATTAAAACACATTAGCCAAAGAGGGACATACCTCCGCCATTCACGCTTTTACACTCGGTGGCACCGTGACGAATGCGAGCCGGGAGATTACTCGCGATTACCGGCAGATTTGAAAGTCTGTTGAAGATAGAGGATCCCACCTATTCTCGAGGACATGTAACGGAGTTGCCAAGGAAGAAAAAAAGAGAATTAAAACAACGCAACAGGCAAAGCAACAAGACCAAAGTTAATATTGGAGTGGGTTTTCTAAGATGGAAAGAGGCGCAAGGATTTTAAAAAAAGACGCCAAAGTTGCCCGCTTTCTTCTCAACGGGTAATTTAGCCTATTTGTGTAAATTCAAAGTTTTATAGTTGCTCGGCTAACTATAGCATGGTTGTGCATCACGTCGTGATTTCCCTGGCAGACAACTCACATCATGCAGTTGTAACACAGACTAGGCTACAGCTAGAACAGCTGCGTGTAAACGATGGAGCTACTAAGAACTAATTTCGGGTTCGGCCACCGTAGGAGTTAAAACAGAAGGGCTAGAAAGTAATATTCAGTTGGTTGTCATATACAATTTCACCGCTAGATGGCAGAAATTCTTACACAATGTAGCTTTAATGATGTCATTATTCAGATAATGTATAACTCGGGACATCAGGATATTTCCAAAATACATTTTCTTCTTCAGTCAACATGACACATGAGAAGCAGTAACTGACAGCAAGTAACAGATTTGTTTTGCAGAACAATACATTCTTAAAACTCATTTTTCACTCTCACTCAGCCAGTTAATTCACTACAATTCACATTTTCCAGGGTGTTCCCTGCCATAAGTCTTGGGTGCAGCACCGAGCCTAAGCTGAATGAATGTGAAATAGGGCTGGGCAATATGGAGAAAATCAAATATCACGATATTTTTGACCAAATACCTCTATCGATACCGCAACGATATTGTAGTGTTGACTATTGGTGCTTTCACAAAATATTTACACAATGAGATTTTTGATAAATGATCATCAGTAATGTGGATATAATGACTAAATGGGTAAAGACAAATAATACAACAGCTATAACAGTCTGGTATGTTCAGAAAATGACAATTTTACTGTAATGCAGCCTTTAAAACCAGAAAAAGACAACACTTATGCCATAATACGATATTACGATATCCAAAATCTAAGACAATATCTAGTCTCATATCACGATATCGATATAATATCGATATATTGCCCAGCTCTAATGTGAAATGCGGCAAAAAAGCATCAAACTAACTAAAAGCCTTTCCTCAGGTCTAATGATTGTAGTTGGACTTTTATTTAGCAAGCTTTATCTTTAAGCATTTTAAATTGCGTTATTTATTTATTATCTGCGCTAGCTTTTCCAAACTTTTAGACACATGTATGGTGTTAATAATAGGTATGGTGTTAATAATGGTCCAAAATGACGTTGAATAACATTTTTCTTTTTTTTATTATTGAAAAACATCACTTTTTCTTGAGGAAAGACACTTCAACCCCACCGCCAAATTTGCGCACCCAAGTCTTCGATGAACCCAGGGAAAACACTGTAGTCCTCTGAAAGCTTTCACCCGACGGTCCGACTGAAAGGCAGCGTATGTCTCTCTCTCTCTCTCTCTCCCAGGGAACGAGGGACTACAACCCCAAGCAGATGGCCATCAGAGAGAGAGTCTTCAACACCATCATCAGCTGCTTCAAACGCCACGGAGCAGAGACCATCGACACACCCGTTTTTGAACTCAAGGTAGATTTGCATACAACACAATTGAACACATTCACCGCTCAGTGCTAGGGCTGCTCAATATGAGGACAATTTGCAATATTGTTGTTAGGGTTAGGTATCATTTGGATTTTTACGATTCTGATTAGTGATAGACCGATTTTATCGGCCTACGGATACGCGGCTGCTGCGTTCGCCGAAAGTTTTTTCCTGGCATTATTTACAGACAGGCATCCACCGGCAGCTCTGTGTTTCTGGAGACTCTGCAGTTCACGTGCGGACCATGTACTGCCCCTCCCCCACTAGCCAGGCTTCCAGCTCCATGGCAGTCTTAAATTACAAATCAAGCACTTTATTTCAATGGCTACTTTTCAGGTTTATTGTTTTCTTAAATTATTTAAATGTGTTGACAAAGGACATTTTGTGATGATTATATCTGTCTTATAATATGTCAGCAAGCAATGCATAATCAAATCAAATATTGGACAGGTGGTTGCCAAAGGGGGCCAACCAGAGACCACGAAACGGTTGCCATTTGATTCAATCTGGTTGCCAAGGGCAACCGTTAGTGTCGAGCCCTGATTAAGCCTGGTTCACACGGGACGATTTTAAAATTGTCGGCCGATTGCCGACACACAGCGATAAAAAATCACAGGTCTAACAGTTTTGGTCGTACAGTGTGTGGTGCGCAGCCGCCTCTTCACCTCGCTTTCTGATTGGCTACATGCCACAGTCCACAGGCTGCGTGCTCGTTTGTCCCTGGGGGACACCACACACAAGGAGAAATTGGCCCAAAAAAATCCCAAAAAATGTTGGATATCCCCGATTTGAGATCGGAACGGTCCCGACGTCCTTCCGAGCAAACGAGAGTAGCCTTAACACTCCACACTTGGCAGGAATATCTGATCAGATTATTTCACGATAATCGGAGCATCCTTAAGATTGTCGGAAAGGGGTGAATCGGGGCTAAAATCTGACTAATTATCCTGCCGTGTGAGCGATGCATTATGGTGTTCTCAGTCCTGCATTTCTGCTGCTTCAACATTCTGCAAAAATTCGGCAAATGGCTTGTTGAATTTAAAACAAATGAAAGGAAATCATTTCCGACATTCTTTTATTGACCATTGAATATAAAAGGTTTAAAGTGCAGTTTTCTGCTGATATTTTCTTTCAGCTAACACAAAAAATCTCTGAGCGTCTTTCGCGATATGTCGCAGCGTTCCGCGACTTGTTTATTTGCGGCAGTTGATATCGCAATGACAATTTAACCCTTGTGTTGTCGCCCCTTGAAAAAAACTTTTTTGACCCAAAGTCAACACAAGGGTTAAAAAAAAAAAGAAAAAAGAAAAAAAAGAGTGATGTATTGTGCAGCCCTACTCTGTGCATGTGTGCCCAGCGTCTCCCATTCCCCGCTGTGACGTTGTGTTCCCTGTGTGGTGTGCAGGAGACGCTGACAGGGAAATATGGAGAAGATTCCAAGCTCATCTACGACCTCAAAGACCAGGGAGGAGAGCTGCTGTCCCTCAGATATGACCTCACTGTATCCTTCCAACACACAGCAGTCTCGGTTTCCTTAATTAACAGAAATCTACGCATGTGTCTGTTGTTCCACCACTGCCGGCCATTGGAAAAAAACTTTTTTAACAGTAATTTTGTATTTGTCTGTCGTGACATTATCCTTAAGTTTCTCTTCATTGAAGAAATACGGAATTACGTTTCGTCATAGTTATTCTCTCTTCTTTGTTTTGGAAAGGTTACTGTTTATTCATTTTAGTCTGGTTTTCATGGTGGAAAAAAAATTGTCAACGAATATTTTTTTATTTTAGTTTTTGTTTGTGAAATCAAAGGACGTTAAGCATCAGAAGTGTGTGTGTGTGTTCGTTCCTTGACCTGCCCTCTCTCAGGTGCCCTTTGCCCGCTACCTAGCCATGAACAAGATAACCAACATCAAGCGCTACCACATCGCTAAGGTGTACCGCCGTGACAACCCGGCCATGACCCGCGGACGCTACCGCGAGTTCTACCAATGTGTGAGACTTCCTCCGATACGTTTTCACTTTTGCCAGGGACACAGAGCCACTGTCTGGCTGAACGGTTAGATCTTTTGGAAACAGACCGGGTTTAATGGGTGTCTGTGTGTGTGCTTCAGGATTTTGACATCGCAGGGCAGTACGACGGTATGATTCCAGATGCTGAGTGTCTGAAGATTGTCCATGAAATCCTCAGTGAGCTGGACCTCGGAGACTTCCATATCAAGGTTTGTCACATTTGTCCAGCGCAATTTCATCTCAATAACTGAAACGGTGAGAAGTCCGACTTTGATCAGTAGTGTGATCTCTGTGACCACGTCCTCCACGTCCAGGTCAACGACAGACGCATCCTCGACGGGATGTTTGCTGTGTGCGGCGTCCCGGATGACA
This sequence comes from Zingel zingel, assembly GCA_023566125.1. Lineage (NCBI taxonomy): Eukaryota > Metazoa > Chordata > Actinopteri > Perciformes > Percidae > Zingel > Zingel zingel. Next base: position 13,973,919 of record CM042323.1, read on the forward strand.
AGTTCCGCTCCATCTGTTCAACAGTGGATAAACTGGACAAGGTGAGCACGCATGCACTGAGCTTTTTTTTTTTTTTTCCCCAATTCTGCAAACCTGATTCCCGTTAGGAACCCCTGTTCATTTACACAAGGGTTAAACGTGACCCGTTAAGACTAGTAGGCAGTGCTCTACAAAGTCAGCTGTTGTTCTGAAAGAAGGCCTCAGACACTCAGTCTGATGTAGTCTATATCAACAACGTTTCATTTTCGGGATTGTTCAGGTGCCCCCTGAAATTCCGCCGGATGTCCCTCCTTTTTGTTAACTGCTCCTCAGATCTCTGCAGGGTAAATCCAGACAGCTGGCTAGACTATCTGTCCAGTCGGAGTTTTCTGTTGCACGACTAAAGCAACTTTTGAACGTACACGTTTGTTTGGCAGAAGCACAGTAGCTCCGTCCGGTGCTTAGCACCGCCCAAGACGATTGTGATTGGTTTAAAGAAATGCCAATAAACCAGAGCACATTTTTCTCCCATCCCGGAATGCTGTGTGGACTAGAGAGACCTTCCTCCGCAGCGCTGTGGAGGAAGGTCTGGCAATGTGATACTGATTTGAACACCTTCCATGCACCTCTGTTCTTTTAACTTCTCTCTATCATGGATCAGTGTCTGGTAGGAATGTCACGATGCATTGTGAATCGATTAAAAATCTATTGATTTAAGTGTGTATTCAGCAGGTACCAGATAGCTAGTAACGTTAGCTGGCTTAAACACGGTTAAAATGCTGACAGCTAAGCGGTGTAAAGTGTGGCTGTTTTTCACTGTAGAGGATTCCAACAGCGGGACGTACAACAGCCTGCAGCTAAAGACACAGAGGAGACAGCGTGGACACTGCCGCTGTCGGATTAACAACAGTGACGGGACTTTAGTGCTGCGTTTTGGGTCCGGCTCCGTAAGCTTGTGTTGCGTTCAACGTTGTTGTAAAATGCCCTTTCAGCCATCTAGTGTTTCTTCTTTTTGTCGTTTAACAGCAAACAATTGTTGAAAAAAGTTGTCATAAATCATTTAAATTAAACCATAGCCTTAGCAATAAACAAGCCTTGCTTTAATCTAAATTAGAGGAATCTGATAAGAGGACACATCTGCTGTTTTGGACATTTTATGTAAATAAAGGAATATTTTTCAGTCATTGAATTCTGTTCAAGTCAAGAATTGTAGCGTGAATCGTATGGAATCATGAGTTGAGTATACATTACATCCCTAGTATCTGTCTTTGAGTCATGTCCTTGTGTCGTCCCTCCCCCCCCCCCCCCCCCCCCCCCCCAAAACAGATGCCCTGGGAGGAAGTGAAGAAGGAGATGGTGAATGAGAAGGGCTTATCGGAGGAGGCTGCCGACCGGATCGGAGAGTACGTCAGTTTGCAGGGTGAGACGTCTCCCAAACTCACACAAGATGAGACACCTGTCCTCAGAAAGGCTGTCCAATCAGCTGGCAGCTGGTCCAAGCTCCTCCAATGGGATCAGTTGCTGGTTTTGTTAGTCTTCAAGGGCTCTTCAATGTTTTTTAAGCCAAGGACCCCTTAACAGAGACTTAGCAGTGACCCCCTACTACATATATTGTATAAACTGGGCCTACAATAACGTGTGGGCGGCCTAAAGCCTTCATACATACCGTTTTTAGTGCATACATTACTAAGCTATTAAAGTAATAATTGTTGGCATGATTTTATAAATCATCTTTTAATGTTACACATACATTATAATAATAGTATAATATTAATATTTACAGTTTATGGGATGAACTGTATGACGGCTACCTTGGTGACAACCTTACCTATAGGCCAGTAAGCCTATCATCAGTGTTTTTTTTTTTTGTTTTTTTTTTTCACAAATAGGTTGCTTTATATTTGCTAATATGTTGGATTCATGTTAAGACATTTTAATTTTTGAAAAAAATTAACAATTTGGTGGCCCTACTGCAGTAACTCTAAGGCCCCCTTAAGGGTCCCGGACCACCTGTTGAAGATCTCTGGTTTGGTTTAGGGGCAAAACAGTTGGAAATTGTGAATGCCGTTGTTCTAGAGCTGCAGAGGATTGTTTAATTTTAAGGTTATTCTTTTGGCATTTCAGGCCTTTTATGAGATAGGACAGCTGAAGACACGCAAGGGGGAATGACATGCAGCTTCGGCCACAGGTTGGAATCGAACCTGTGGCCGAAGCTGCAAAGGTGAATCGATTAGTTGTCAACAAGAAAAATATTTTGATAATCGATTAATTGGTTTGAGTCATTTTTTTTTCTGAACAAAAAGTCAAACTTGTGTCTTGAGTCGTCATTAAGTAACAAAACAACCGGGTCAGCAGGAATTCGACATCCTATCACATCAGATATTATTGATGTTGTTTTATTCCAGAACTCGTGCACCTGTTCACACTCCCAGACCATGTGCACGAAAGTTCCAGTTTGTTCAGGTTGACGCAACGTGCAATAGGGAGTTGGAATGACTTCAGAGACGTATCTCTTCTGAGGAGTCAAATATGTCCTATGACCGTACACAATTATTTTGATATTTTAAATTCCAAACAATAAATCAATAAAATAATAGGCAGCTTCGTTAGATGTGCTCACAGGGACGAACACAGAGTCACAGAGCTCTGCTGTAGAGGACTGCACGAAATCTCGTGGGAGCGGGCGGTCCAAAAATAGACAGCGGGTCCCGGGGATTTAGGAGTGCTGCTCCTGATCAGCGCCGTAACTGACAGTTGGGTTCGCCTCGCTTGGTTTCATTAGAAAATCAACGACGCACGCGATGCATCCAGTTAAACACCAGCCAAACAGCTCTTTAACACGCCTCTACTCCATCCCTCTCACTTCTTTCCTGGGGCACTGGGCCCCGCCCCTTTCTCCTACGGGATCCAATTAACGGGGACTTTTAACACGAAGATGTTAGATTGCGTCAAAAGACAACAACCTGAGCAACCTGCGCTCCTGTGGCTCAGTGTGCGCTGCTTGTGAAACAGCTGTTGGTGTTGCAGGTGGAATGGACTTGGCGGAGCACCTCCTGCAGGACCACCGGATGTCTCAGAGTAAGCAGGCATGCGCCGGCCTGTCGGACATCAAGCTGCTCTTCAGCTACCTGCAGCTCTTCCAGGTCACAGACAAGGTACTGCTGTTTTACTCCAGTCATCCGAATATTGGTTTTTCGGCACTTTTATTCTTTTCTTAGTTAGTTCAGACCTTGTCCCTCTCCCCTGCAGGTGGTGTTTGATCTGAGTCTGGCCCGCGGTCTGGACTACTACACAGGAATCATTTACGAGGCGGTGCTGACTCAGGCCGGGGCGGTCCCGGCGCCCGCTGAGGCCCAGAACGGGGCGCCTGCAGAGGAGAGTGTCAGCGTGGGCAGCGTGGCGGGCGGCGGGCGCTACGACGGCCTGGTGGGCATGTTTGATCCCAAAGGCAGGAAAGTGCCGTGTGTCGGTGTCAGCATCGGCATCGAGAGGATCTTCTCCATCATGGAGCACAAGGCTGAGGTGTGTGTGTGTGTGTGTGTGTGTGTGTGTGTGTGCGCGCGCAGACTGTAACTGTGTGTCTGTGTTGTTCAGTGTGTGGTTGTGTGTGCACACTGTAACAGTGTGTGTGTGCAGATTGTAATAGTGTGTGTGTGTGTGTTGTTCAGGCGTCAGCAGAGAAGGTCCGGACCACGGAGGTTCAGGTGATGGTGGCGTCTGCTCAGAAGAACCTGCTGGAGGAGAAACTCCGACTCATCACGGAGCTCTGGGACGCTGGCATTAAGGTGTGTGTGTCTGTGTCTGTCTGTCCGTCCGTCCGTCCGCCCGTTTTAAATTAGCACTTTGCCAGCAAGCAGTACTTTGTGGGCAGTTGCTTGCTAACATAACATAAACTGTCTGTCATAACCTCAGACTTATCAACCCCCCCTAGCGTTATGGCTGTGAAATGCACCGCGATGCAAAGGGTCACGACGCCGTAGGAGCGGCTCTTTGGTGTTTTTTTGCCCCCAACGTCTCCTCCCAGGCAGCGCGGCAATGGTTATGTTTAGGTTTAAGGTTAGGGTTAGCTGCCTGAGCGTAGGAGCGGCGGTGTGGAGTTGACGTAGAAGCATAAAACGGCCTTTAGTGTTGTTGCACCTGCGGGACAAATGACACCTTTGTCATCCTTATTGGTAGAAAGAATTTGCGACCTAATAAGTTCCCATCAAAGCTCCGGCCCACCTTCAACCTGACCCTATGAGTCTAATCAGCCAGAATAACTGAAACCCCCTGTGTGGTCTTGTCTTAGTCACATGATTTGCAGTTCCCACAAATGACCATGAACCTGCTGATGTGCTTCTGCTTTAGAAACACTTTTCACGTCATTTAAAATCTAGTTCATTGATAATATCATTTGGAATAATCCGCTTTTTACACTATCATAAGCCCAACATGTGATTTTTATCCAGCTGCGTAAGTCCTTCCCGCTGTACGTTAGATTATAAACTGCTCAGATATTTAATCAAATGTAGCTGAAGGGGATCACAGGCGAGCAAGGAAGTTAAAAGAGCAGCACTTTGCTGTTGTGCTGAAACGCGCAACGAGCAACCAACCATTTTCATAGAAATGAATACAGGTTCCTCCCAGTGCGTGTATCTCTTGATGAGGAATACATATGAAGACACATGGCCCACAGTCTGATACAGAAAAAGATAATTTAATAACGACACAAAAAGAAAGTGTTTTATATGATGCGATTCAGCTGGGCTGTAAGATTGATCCAGCTCATGTTTTTAAAATTTGTATGTGTTCTCCTAGACAAAAACAACTGGTTTACAGTAACTACATGCATACGGTGACGCAAAAGTGTGTGAAAGTCGATGTAGTATGCACAGCTAGGTGGCACTGCCACACAACACCACCAAGGCTGCGCGCCTACGTAGAACCTTCCTTCTACTTCTCTCCTTAATAGCGCGAAACCAAAACATGTCGAAGCGAACGACAATTTTGTCTGGAAAGACGAGGAGGTGGAGTTGCACGTTTGCCTGATGATGACGACCGGCACAGTCGACCGTGATAAGCCACAGTACCTACGGGAGCACTACCAATATCCTCGCAGCTCTTCAGCCGCTGCTTGAGAGCGAGAGGCAGCGGGCAGAGGAGGCTGAAGCAGACCCTCCGCTGGCCGCTGCTACTCGCTCTCTCTCTTTGTCTTCATCCGCAACGTTGTAGCCTACTCTGGCGGGAACGCGAGGGTGGAGCGTTTTTAAAATTTCCACTCTGGAGGTAGTTTCACTTTTTTGCACAGGTTGGAATCGAACCAGTATGGGCCTGGTATTTAGCCTCCTGTATTTGCATTGCAAATGATGGGAGGCTTTAAGGTGTGTGTGTGTGTGTGTGTGTGTGTGTGTGTGTGTGTGTGTGTGTGTGTGTGTGTGTGTGTGTGTGTGTGTGTGTGTGTGTGTGTGTGTGTGTGTGTGTGTGTGTGTGTGTGTGTGTGTGTGTGTGTGTGTGTGTGTGTGTGTGTGTGTGTGTGATGGGTACCAGGGCAGCTTGGATATCCTCCCACCCTGAGAAACACTGAGATAAAGAGCTCTTTGTGCGTGGTAGAGTGAGTAGTGATTCTGGAGTCATATGGCATTTTTCCATTACGTGGTACCTGCTCGACTCTACATGCCATTTTTTAGTTTTCCATTATGAAAATGCAACGCCTGAGCGACACGCGTTGCTGCGACGTGTAGTTAAATTTTTTGAGCGGTGACGTCGGGCTACGGCGTAGGGTCGGTATCTCCACGTCCCTACGTGTGTAGCCGCACGTAGGTACCTACGTGGATTTAACGCAGAGGCATAAATCACGCTTTAAGGGAGGTACAGGATCTTTTGTGACTGCCATATTTCTATTCCTTTTAAAAAAAAATGTTATATATATAAACTTCACACAGAATCTGGTTTGGATGTGTTTTTTCGTTATGTTGGATTGAATGCTGTGCGTGCTTGTTTCCAGGCGGAGGTGATGTATAAGAAGAACCCCAAACTGCTGAGTCAGCTGCAGCACTGCGAGGAGTCGGGGATCCCGCTGGTGGCCATCCTGGGAGAACAGGAGCTGAAAGATGGAGTGGTCAAACTCCGCGTCGTGGCCACCAGAGAGGAGGTACATGCGCACGCACACGCACACACACACACTCTATTCCTGATTAAAGCACAGAACTTTAGCCGTCTTCTACAAGTGTGCTGAGTTTACATCATATAAGGAAGAAACTAAAACACCACAGTGAAAGGTAAACGGCAGACAACAGAACATGATGGTAAGCAGAGTAAACTGGTGGAGTATTATCTATCTCCCAAATGTGCCGTTATATATCCCAATATAGGATGACATGCACTAAACAAAGTGAACATAACATGATAGAGGATTATTCATCATTATCACCCTCCCAGCCAGCCTCGATACAGATCTGCACACACTCTTTCTGCCTAAATAAACCGGTGTCAGACTGACAGTGTTTGAGTTTACGGTGGTTAGAAGCTGGTTGCAGGACTAACTTTCCCCGTCCTGTTTCCTCTCCTCAGGTTGATATTTCCAGAGCAGATCTTATAGCTGAGATCAGGAAGAGGACCGCAGAGGCCTAGCCAACCGCCAACCCGATCACTTAAAACACAGACGCTCTGCACGACGACAAGTCACGTCGCACGCTGCAACACAGCATGCCAAAAGCAATCCCGCTAACTGGAGGTGTGACTGGAGAACACCACCTAGACTCAAAGTTGCAGCCGACATGGAACATGTGTTTTGGATCGTGTGTTAACGTTGTTTAATATTGTGCTCTGAGGAAAAAACAAATCATTGATGTTATCTATTCGAGCCCAAGAAGTCAAAGTTTGTTCTCCTCCATAAAAGCTGCTGGGGATCAGTTTGGTCTTCATCATATTAATGAGCTAAATTGGTTTTCAGAAACGCATTATCTGTCCAGGACCAAGGCCGGCCGCTGTCCTACCTGAACCCATCTCATGATTTACTGCAGTGCAACGTATAGCTTCCACTCATTTCTACCTTTATCAAACATGGCTGTACCGGCAAGTGTCTGAAATAAAAAGCATTTATCATTCTGCTCAATACTACAAACAGCTGCTGTGTTGACTGATAGAAGGGTGTGTGTGCATGCAAAGTTACAGTGAAAAGGCTGTCGCCCCTTTTTCCCCAGCAGGTGCGTCTGCGGTCCGGAGGTGCCGAGGGCCCCGCGAGCAATCGCGGCCATTCAAGTCTATGCTTGATATTCCACCAGCCGTGCTGCGCCTCGTCCCAGAAGCATGCGCGAAGCGGCTCTCCGCTCCGCTAAAGATGCGCCCCAGGTCTGTTTTCACGCAAGCCGTTCAGACCATAGACAGTATATAAACTGGACCAACAGATTCCGTTGCTCTGGACGGAGACCAGTGAAGGATATTAGAAGCACTTTTCCAAGGAGTGCTGAGCGTTACTGCGCAGCCTCCAACTGAGAGAGACGATGTAAATGTGACGTGAGCAACCTGTCTGAAAGTTGGAAGTCTTCTGGTAGCTGTGCCAAGAGAAATCTCAATCATTCCGAATCTTGCAGAGACGGAGAGCGTAGGTATATGTAAGGAGATAACATAGGCACAGGCTAATTATTGCTAACTAAAATGCTAGTTAACATTAGTAATTAATAAGTAAACTTAAACAGCTAATGTAAGTCCAAACTGCTTGTGAGTTTATCCTGCCTGTACGGTAATTCCTTTACTGTGCGACAGTAAGTCATGTGATCATGACACAATCGTTAGCCTATTTTTACAAAAATGTCTGCTACGGAGCCATAACGTGAGGTACAAGGTAATGGAGCCTTTTATACATTGTTACTTTAGAAATAAACAATGGACAAAAAGTCTTTAAAATTCTTCACATGTAAAGTTACTCGCTGTCAAAATGAATGGCAGTCAATGGAATGCTAACATCGGGTGATCATTTGGTAGCATCAAAATGGCTCTGTAGGAGGTTCGAGTTCTGAATCGAAGCTTACCCCCTTCGTTCCGACAGAAAACAGTGAGACTATCCAGTCAATTTACCAAAACACCTTTTTAAAGCCACGTGGCGTGTTATCGCGAGGCTACGGTTGGGTTTAGGAAACGTCACACTTGGTTTGGGATTAGGAAAAGAAGAACGGGGTTGGGTTTCAGAAATGTGACACGCCACGCGGGTTGGGTTTAGGAAAAGAACAAATGTGGAAAGGAAACCTCACACACGGGACACAATCCCCGCTCTCCTGGGTAAAGTCCATCCAGGCGGATTTTCGCCATTTCGTACTACTCGCTACGACGTCAATTCAAACACAATCGCAAGGTAATGTAAATCAATGGAGGCCAAACCGCGTTGATAAACACTCTAAAAAGCGAGTATGCGTCTTGATAACACGCCAACAATGGCCTACAAATGGGCACGTCATACATACGCCACTTCATGATGTCAATCTGCAGAGATGGATGAGTAAGTTTTTTTGTTAACTGGGTAGATTAATGATTTAGGACGATCATATTTAGAATTTATGCTCGCAGGGAGGGACATCCTCTCCTTTTCCTTTAATGGCCGCAGTCCAAATTATATTTGGTATGACACTAAACTTGTGTGTACAGTGCACTATGGGTAACTAATAATCAGGATGGGAAATAACACGTTTTTTTTAATGTTGAGCAGATTTTTAAATCCACACAACCTTGTATTAATACACGTGTTCACCAATAAAAGCAGGCGTGATAATCACTAAAAAGTAGGGCTGTCAATCGATTAAAAAAATGAATCTAATTAATTACATACTGTGATTAATTAATCTAAATTAATGGCATACATAATGTTTGCCTTAACCGATACTTAAGGGGGGGGGGAAAGAAGGGTAGGCTACTGAACAGTCTGCAACATTAAAAGAACGGCTTGTTAATTGCTAAGGCCATATGGTCAAAATCAAATGATTTAATAATAATGTAACAACTATAACAATAACTTATTTCACTAGCAAATTGCTGTTGAATGAGAAAAACAGCCACCAGCTTGGAAAAGTGCCTTAACAACAACTTTGAATGCACAACAACGCTGTAGGTTACCAGTTTCATTGAACGCACCGTCTGTGTTTTTCCGACAACGGCAGCTGCAGACTGTTACATCCCGGTGTTAAATTCTCTACAGTAAAATAAAGTCACACTTTACACCGTTTAGTGTTAGCTGTCAGCATTGTAACCGTGTTAAATCCAGCTATTAGCTAGCGGTAGGCTAACGTTAGCTGCTGTCGAGTATAGTGTTAACGTGCAGCAATGTTTGTGTTGCCCGTAACATCTGTTTCAGAGCATCAGAGAGAAGCGCAGACATATCAATGGCACCAGAATGAGGCACCGAAAGCCACGTTGCTATTCGGTCCGGTAGATACAGGTCGTGAAGGCACCTGTGCCATATTAGTACCGGATTTCGGTATCCAACCCTTCAGGAAGAAGATTTTTATAAGTAAATGTTCCAATTAATGATCCAGGCAGCACATTCTTGTCTCCCTCCTTCATTTTTATGGGATTAGTTTTGTGTCTTTAATTCCAAGCAAAACTTCTCAAGTATCAAACAAAAAACACTTATTCAAGCAAAAAAACTCACCTCAAAGGTAAAACTTAAATCTTGCAAACAAAACATTTGTGTAGGCGTAAACTATTGGTCTTTTATTTGTTTGATATTATGTCCTTTTGTTTACAGTTCCCCTGTTTCTTTCTCAATGATCAGTCTTTTGCTCTCTCCAGCACGTTTGCAGTTTTGCTCCCAGTTTTCTCGTTTGCGCTTCCCAAGTCTTTGCTTGCGATTCTGACACAAACATCTCGCGTGGGCGGGTCTTACAGGGGTGCATCCCCATTGGCTAATGAGTTTTTGAGTGACAGCTCAGCTCAGTGCCTGCCTGCCCCCTGACGTTTCAGTGCAGCCAACGTTAGACACACAAACCACTCCACAGCGGATTCCTACAAGATTAATAAAGTGTAAGTATTTATCATATATATTGTCAGTGATCTACGTTAAAAACATGGTTACTAGAAGTTTGTTGTTTCAAGTTACTAGCTAGCTAGTAAAGCTGTTTAAGTTAGCATTTAACGTTAGCTAACTGCTAACGTTATCTAAAACTTGTAGCTACGTTATTGAGCTAGCTAATTTGCCATGGGAATCATAGACTGTATATAAGATATAGCTAGGCTTAGTGAGGCCTTACTCAATGGAGCTGTATTAATGATTGTCTTCTCTCTGTAGAACAAGTAAACATTGTGTGACTTGCAGGACCCGAGCAGAACTACGATGCTGTCCCAGGTAACGTTAGCTAGGTCAGTAACGTAGCTATATGTTCTATTATGACAAATTATTATCCAGCTAACTACAAATTGGTGTGGTTGCTATTGGTCTGATAATACACAATGCCTAGGGTATTGGTTAAGTTGTACAATGTAGAAGCTGTGGATATAATGTATTCTATCTAGAGATTTACACATACATTAGATAATGTTCCATCTGTACACACTTTCTTTTATTGCACTGCTGCAAGATGGCAGATAACTGACATATTTTTTGTATATTTTTATTTTTGCGCTGTAAATTTCAAATATTTAGAATTAATGCATATTGTTACTACTGTCCAACCTACGGTATGTAATTTAACTAACAGGCCCTTGACAAATACTTTGCTTAGTCATCATTATTTGTTTTTTAGTGATGTGCATGGCTGATGACGCTCGGGTCCTGGTGGCTGCCATGGACCACCTTGGCAGATTACCTAGCAAGGGAAAAGCAGATGGATCATTTGAGTAAATTCAACATGAAGCCATACTGTACTTTACACATGTAGTCAACATGGAGGTAGGAATCTAGAAAGTGTGATCAATAATATTCCAGAAATAAGTGTTCCAGTAGTGATTATGAAAGCTAGAAAAGTGTTCCTAGAGTGCAAAGTCTATTACAATTATTTATTATCATCGCAGTTAATTCAAACACTTGTTATCATCTAATAAGATACTTCAAGCTTTACATTAAGAAGTCAAGGAAGTGAAAGACTACAGCCACATCCCAGCCCTGTAAAGAGCTGTCCTGCACAAAAGGCTGTCGTCCAGACTGGAGTGGTGAGCCATCAGTGAGCTCAGGAGACCAGATGATCCCAGACATCCAGGAGTTGTGTGTGATATTCCTGCACCACAATCAGAAGTGTTGTTGCAGACACAAGTCAGCTGAGAAATACAGCTTGCCTTAGTTGAAACTGAATATGTGAAATATATACATAACCCAATTACTCAGTATGTTTGTGTATTGTTGGTGATGAAAAACTGATCCTGACCTGTGATGTACTGCAAATAATGAGTTCCAGCTCCTATCACCGAGGCCCCAGCAAAATATTTTCAAATATCCATTGTGTATGTAAAGTTTTATATTGGACTAAAAATAAAGCATTATAATAGTCTCAACCTTATGTCCTGTATTACATAATGAACCAAACAGACAAGGGTATATATTATGTGCATTTTAAAATATTACAGTAAAACAATGTAAACACATAAGATTACAGGACAGTATACTGTAGTAGGATATGTTCACATACAATGGGCTTAGAAACTACAAGTACACATGAAAATAAACTTAAGAAAAAGGTGTTAAGAGTATCTCAGTAAAATATGATCAGTACATACTCTATGGGTCTATACCCTGGCTGTTTGAAGCCTTAGCACAAGTAGTGTTTCCTCCACAGAGAGACTGCACATAACTATAAAGATGAACCAGTTAAGCAGTGCTAACACTGCATATGTACTGTATGTGTCAACCTCTAGATAGAATACATTATATCCACAGCTTCTACATTGTACAACTTAACCAGTACCCTAGCATTGTGTATTATCAGACCAATAGCAACCACACCAATTTGTAGGTAGCTGGATAATAATTTGTCCTAATAGACCATATAGCTACGTTACTGATCTAGCTAACGCTACCTGGGACAGCATCGTAGCTCTGCTCGGGTCCTGCACGTCCCACAATGTTTACTTGTTCTACAGAGAGAAGACGATCATTAATACAGCTCCATTGAGTAAGGCCTCGCTAAGCCTAGCTATATCGTATATACAGTCTATGATTCCCATGGCAAATTAGCTAGCTCAATAATGTAGCTAGCTACAAGTTTTAGATAACGTTAGCAGTTAGCTAACGTTAAATGCTAACTTAAACAGCTTTACTAGCTAGCTAGTAACTTGAAACAACAAACGTCTAGTAACCATGTTTTTAACGTAGATCACAGACAATATATATGTTTAATACTTACACTTTATTAATCTTGTAGGAATCAGCTGTGGAGTGGTTTGTGTGTCTAACGTTGGCTGCACAGAAACGTTACGGGGCAGGCAGGCACTGAGCTGAGCTGTCACTCAAAAACTCATTAGCCAATGGGGATGCACCCCTGTGCGACCCGCCCACGCGAGATGTTTGTGTCAGAATCGCAAGCAAAGACTTGGGAAGCACAAACGAGAAAGCTGGGAGCAAAACTGCAAACGTGCTGGAGAGAGCAAAAGACTGATCATTGAGAAAGAAACAGGGGGAACTGTAAACAAAAGGTAATCTTATCAAACGAATAAAAGACCAATAGTTTACGACTGCACAAATGTTTTGTTTGCAAGATTTAAGTTTTACCTTTGAGGTGACAGTTTTTTTTTGCTTGAGTTGGTGTTTTTTGTTTGATACTTGAGAAGTTTTGCTTGGAATTAAAGACACAAAAATAATTCCATACATTTTACAGTCGAATGGTGGCTAGAACGGCTCCGGGGCAAAGTTCAATATGGAATGGATTAATCTGTGTTATTTTTTCTCAGATTAATTGAAGTTATTTTGAAAGCACTACTAAAAAGTAATATCGAAATCATCTACAATCTGATTTTAAATTTAACGTGAAACTAGGGGTTAGTCTTTCATTCTATACTTTTACACAAAGCGACACCGCCATCCCGTTTTCTTTTCAAAACTCATTTAATTAAAATGAGGAACCAAGCCAACACAATAAAAAACATGCAGAAAACAAACCACAGAAGATGAAACAAGACAAACTTCAAACTACTCTCATAAAAGCATGCAGAAAGATTAAACATCATTTTTTTGGGATATAACATAAAGCAAACTGTGCTGTATATATATTTATACATGTGTGCATCTGCTGTGTCAGTGGGCCAACTCATTACTGTAGATCCTGTGCAGAACCTGTTGGGCCGCGGCCCGCTGGGCCTCCTCCCACATGCTGGAGGCCGTGGGTCCCGGCAAGATCGGGACCAGCCCTCTGAAGGGCGTGCTCGTCCCGGGGACACACACCTCGTAGGTAAAGTAGAGGAATCCATCCGGCCCAGCGTGGCTGTAGTAAATCTCATAGAGCGGCTGGCCGACGCCATTCGCCTTACACAGCGTACGCAGGAGCGTCGCAGGGGACGAGGCGGGCGCTGGAGACGCTGGGGGCCCCTGGAAGGTGGCGCTGGTGGTAGGGGGGGCAGTGGGTCCTCCCACTGCTCTGCAGAAACCCAGCGGGGTGGACTGAGGGCGGGCCAGGCGAGGAGGCGGGCCCGAGGGCTGAGCGGGCAGGATGTGGCGCGGCGGCTTCACGGGGGACGGCACGAGGCTCTTGAGGAGTTTGTGTTGCTCGTCCGGGCTCGGCTTCGCGGCAGACTGCCATTTGACTGAGATGTTAATCGCAAACTTCTTCTTGAAGGCTGGAGACAAAAAGAAGATGCAACCGACCAATTAGAGGTTTGATAAGTCGCGGCAGAAAAACTGCCGGGTGCAGGTCGTCACAAGTCCACAGATTTACGTACATATCACTGTGATGAATCTCTTGGTTTTAAATTTTTTTTTTATTCTGCATTATAGCTAGGGCTGAACGATTTTGGGAAAAAAAATAAAAAATCAGATTGTCATTTTCCAGCCAGATGATGCGATTAGGGACTGTTTGTTATTTAATTAAGGGGCCACCGGAGGAGTTTTGTTGCGTTTAACCTAAAAAGACTTGACCCTCCCCTTGCCAGTAATAATTTTCCTATGACCCTCCAAAATGATCTGAAAAAGAGGCATGACCCTCCCCTTACTACAGATGCCATTTGATTTTTACAGCCATGACGTACAGGAGTTAACCTCTGAATTCTCATCTTACACATCACACTCCTGTTATGGTGTGGTGGCCATTTCAGTAGATTTACTCACTAACATTGTTGTGGAAACACAATAAGCATGGAAACTAAATGCACACTTCATGCATTACTTCAAATACTAAGTTACTCCTCAGAGTACGGGCTTATCTGCTTATGTAAGCTACCCTTCCGACCGTTACCTTGAAACCATCCAGTACCGTAGGGTGATTTAACGTCACTGCTCATTTTACACACAGTTTAGCAACAAAACGCTGAGTGAACATTACTAGCTACATTTTTCATGTTGGTTTTGAGCGGTATGCACCCCCACTAACCTGGAAAACGGTTTTAAATCAGTAACGTTACTACAGCGTGTCGGAGGAATACACACAGTCTCCTGCAGCGGCAACTCAGAGGAAGAGGGGCCGTCACAGCAGCGTGGCTAACGTTAGCTTCTTGTCTCATCTGGGGTCTGATAAACAGTAAATTCATCAACTTCAGTGTCCACAATGCTATTTTCCAATAAACTGTAGCAGTCATATTTCACGGGCGTGAGTGCGTGGCTTTCGTCGGTGTTTATCACTTTATTGTGTGAAGTAGTACTCGCCCTGTTGTTTATTTGGTTGCCATAACTTCGCGAGTGATGACGTCCTGTCACTGTTCCAGCTGCTCTGCTCACCCTAGGGGGAGAGAGAGCGGATGACAGTTCGCTTGAGTTCAGTAGAGCAGACGGCGCTACGACTTTATGACTTTTCATAAACAGCTGAAGGAGCGGTGGTGTACATAGCAGAAACCCTGTTGTGCGTCTGCCCTATTTCTGATACCGTGGCGCTGGAAATTTTACCGTGGCGTACCGCCACTATGCGATCAACATAGAGGAAACACTGCATATGTTTATCTTTAAAGCAGATTTTAAATTACATTGTAACACTTTAACAATTCGCCCTTATGAAATCCAATCGCGGCACGGCTGTTTTGAAACGTAATAGACAGACACTTAAATTCAACTAAAATGTAACAGTGAACAATTAGTGTTCGACCTACAGTCTGTTGAGATGCCTCTCCAAACTCACCATAAAACGTTAAGACACGTTAAGAAAAAGGATCCGTATTTTGCCGTAATCCAATGATATGGAAAAAAAGTAATCCACAGCGATCAGTAGATCCACAAAAAGGGTCACGGTGTATCCAGCAAGGCCAATACGAGCATCACGTTCACCAGCCAGCTCCAAACATGTGAACGAGGCCTCTCCAATTCGCCGTTTAAACAAAGTGGAATAAACATATACAAGTCCAAATCTACACAAAACCCACAATCAATTATTAAGCTGACATCACATGTATATACATGGCGTTTAGGAAACCTTTATTGTGAGGTTGGCACGGCAAGATGTCCAGACATAGTGCAACAGTAACTTTCGTTTTTTGCGTCCTGCTGCTCCCATCGTCACCCAGGTAATATTTTTTTTACTAAAGCAGTATATGAAATCAGATGTATTACCTACCACCATTTAGTTGTTTTGTGTCATTTAAGATATTTATAAAATATCTGGTCATGCCAGACGTAATTATTCCACTAATTTTTTAAACAATGCAATTACCCGTTCGAGCCACCAGGGGGGCAGTGCTACTCCTGCCCCCCCCAGACCCATCATTAACTTGGGTTAACATTAACTCTGCGTATGCAGTCAGACCCATCTGCTAGGGGGCCGAGACTGAGAGCTACATGGATAAATATTAACCAAACAAGCCACTTTGAAATTTTGCTCTGTTCATGAATAAAAAAAGTTGGGTGACATCCCCCCTGCCCAAACAAAAAAAATGTTGGATGACCCTCCCCTCAACAAAAAATAAAGACATGACCATCCCCTATTTTCCTCCGGTGGTCCATTCCATAAATACCGAACGGTCCCTTACGATTCGATTTGGGAATCTTGTTAGCTACATATTGCTTCTTCTACGATCATATTAAATAAATAAAGTAATAACAAATAAATGAAAGATCCACTGAAGATATGATGTGTAACATTATTTCAGCATGAATCTCATGAACAAAGAGTAAATATAATCATGGAAAGTCAAATTCTACACCAAACAGTCAACTAAAAATACTTCACATTCCATTAATGGCGGTCTTCACGATCAGCTAATCGCAGTCTTTCAAATCTCGATTTTGATTTGAACGCGATTAATTACGCCCTAATTATATCAAAGGTTGACAACATGTTTACAGACACACACCGGTCCCGTGTATCAGTTCCGTCCCTCACATACCTTCCACCAGCCCCTTCTTGGCCATGGAGGCAGCGTGGTGGGACGAGAAGACGACTATAGCAGACACGCCCTCTATGCCAGGCCCCGCCTTCAGGGACAGCCTCTCCACCCCCTCTGCCAGAACACGCAGCACCTGGGAGAAAACAGTAGGTACAAAATCAAAATACACCTTTAGTCAAAAACGCATTTTCACTAAAAAGGGCCACACTGAAGAGAATCACATCAAGGGCCAGACATGCGTAGGCGCCGATACCGTTGGTGCTCGCGCTCCGGAGCACCCACCCGTGCCAAACTGCCAGCAGGCTGCAATCATTTCAAATTAAACGTTGCAGTTGGTGCTAAGTGGAGCATCTTTCATAGTGTGATTGGTTATGTCGCTGTCAGTCCCCTGCTCCATATCCTATCCACCAACCGATGAAAACGCTTTTTTGTGGCTTTCTCAGATGATTTTGTCAATGTTTTTTTTTTTGTCGGTTTTTGCAACGTTTTAACCATAATCTAATAAATATCACAATATGGAGAAAATCAAATATCACAATATTTATGACCAAATACCTCGATACCGCAATGATATTGTAGTGTTGACTATTGGTGCTTTCACAAAATATTTACACAATGAGATTTTTGATAAATAATCATCAGTAATGTGGCTACAATGACTGAGTGGGTAAAGGCAAATAACAGAACAGCTACAACAGTCTGGTAAGTTCAGAAAATGACATCACTTTACTGTAATGTAGCCTTTAAAAGCAGGAAAAGACAACACTTGTGTCATATCACGGTATTACCATATCCAAAATCTAAGACGATATCTAGTCTCATATCACGATATCGATATAATATCGATATATTGCCCAGCTCTAGTTAAAAGCTTAGAAACATGGTCCTGAGCCAGGCGAGCCCCAGAGCCGTGGTACCTGCAGTAGTTCCTCTTGCTGGGTGGCGGCCGGCAGGTTTCCCATACAGAGGTGTCTCTTCTCGGTGCTGCGGCGGACGCTGAGACGGAAGCCGGGCTCCACCACGTACCCGTGCAGTAGATTGATGGCTTCGGTGGCGACAGACGGCGAGCCGTATTTGCCGTAGGCGAAGCCGCGGTTCTGGCCGCTGAAGTTCATCATGAGCCGGAACTCCCAGAGGGGCCCTACGGAGCTGAACAGGGGAATCAGCACATCCTCGTAGGTGTCCCGCGGGATCTGGCTGATGAAGACCTCGCAGCGGGCTCCTGGGGCCGGCCCGTCCCACACTGACGGAACAACGCAGAGGAGACGGGAGTTCAAATGGAAAATCTAACAATTTACAATCACTGGCTACTTTGTCTGCTGCAGTTATCAGTTCCAGACTCCAAAAAAAAATAGAAAATAGTATTTTAAAGTTGCTTTTTCACAAAATGCATAGCACAAATAATGAAAACACCTGGATTCATTTGAGTTTATCAGAGCACCGCAACATTGTTTACATTCATCCTCAATTTTAAATCATTGGTCTTTATCAAAACGGCAACTAATATAAACAGCAACCGATTATCGGGCAGTTTTTTTGGCAGTTTGCAGATTGTCTGTATCAGTGTTTTATTTGCCTGATAACCGATAAAGTTAATGAATTAAAAAGTGGTCTACTTTGGCTCGTCTACAGCTCTGTGTCTGTCCCTCTGCTTCGGTTCCACTCACCACTGAGTCTGACTTAATGTCCCGCCCACAACACTATCTGACTCTGTGTTACTGGGTGTTATGTTGAAAGTTTCTCATTTATTCAATCATTGCTTAAAGCATTTAAACAACGTTTTGTGTTGGACTTTGTAACATTCCAAAATCTTAATTTTGACTTTTTTATTTATTTTCATTTTCACTGTAAATGCACATCGGTTCCAAACACCAATTTTATTAACTACTAATAATATCGGTATCCATATAGGCATTGAAAAACCAGTATTGGTCGATCCCTCTTTTAAAACACATACACGTCATGGGTTTGTATTGTATTGTGATGGCTATTTATTTATGGAAATGCATAGACAGTTATTTCTGCTAGTGTTGAGAAACCAAACAGTTTTACTCATGTTGTCTGACATAAGATTTAACTAACTTTAATCTTGAATAATATGATTGGGGTTGTTTGTCAAATCTGTAGTTTAGTTTTACTACTGACAGTGTTTCCCACAGATTAGAAAGCAATTAGTGGCGGGGGGGGGTACTTATTTTCGTAACAATCAAGTACCAAAAACTGACGAGGACAAGCTGTTGGATGCTGTCCTCCTCTCCTACTTCAATACCTAACGAATCTATCCCTCTCTCTTGCTGATCCTGTCTTTCACTGGCTGAAGCCTCAAAATATTGTAGACAAATGAATAACATAACTAATTACACTGGTCGGACTGTTCAGCGCCGTTTCAGACTGATACCTCCGGTTCAGGCTGGTCCTCATCCTCAACATGTGCCTTTTTCAGTCGCGGAAAATACTGTTCAATACTCATCTGGATTGAAGCCGCAAACATTCAGTGTAAGAGTAAAACATGACATAACATTTATAATGTGTTTATTGAGTTACAGCTGCTACATAGTGTTTTGACCTCGACAACCCAACTGCATTTTACCGCAAACTTGCGACTAGTTAACTTTCTAAAGCGGGCGCAATCGCTTGTTTGCCAAGAGTCGGGTCGGTGATTGTGAATGTGTGATTGTGTAAAGGTGTTCACGAGATAGATACCGACCTTTCATGAACTAGTGAATTATGCCAGCCGTCTTCTCTCCTTTATGGAGACTGACGCTGTGTGCACGGTGGGCTCCGTAGTGGTTTAAGCCTCCAATGTCGCCTTACAGGCAGCTAACCCTCACCTTAACCCTAACCTAACTTCTTTGACATAAGGACATACCCATCGCCGCGCTGCCTGAAAGGCGACATTGGGTGCTAAAAACACCAAACACCGCATGGAGCTGTGTGTGTATGTGAGCGAGACACAAGTGACAGAGATGGAGGAGAGCAAGGAAAGGAAATGCAGAAGAACGCGTTTTAAATAGCGTTAAAAAAAAAAAAAAGAATAACGAAACGCAATGTGCGGCGGCTGGTGTTGATAGTGCGGCGCACCGCCACACATTAGTCTATGTGTGGGAAACACTGTATGATTTATTCATGTTCTTTCTTAGTTAATGCAATGAGAGCTCCTCGGATTGACCGAGCAGTTGGTCTCTGCAAAAAGCCGGTAAGCAGTTACTTTTACAGCTGGCGACGAAAAAAGCAGCTAACAAAAGGCACAAAGAGAACTGAAGCTTCCAGAGCATACACTGAAGACTGAGTGTCCCACAAGGTGGGGATCAAGGCAGGCAATGATTGCACGAGTCCTGGAGCAGCAGAGGGAGATTTCTCAGGTCTTGTCCGATGACAGAAAAGCCCGACACCTTTCCAAAAACCTGCAAACTAGTATTTTCTGCATAGCTCTGCCTTGAAATGTTCTCGTTTGGTTACATTCGGTTATGGAATATTGATTGTATATTTTTAGTTTTATTCACATCCGTTATGCAGGTACAATGCAAGTTTATATTTTGCTTCCTAAAATATATTTACTCAATGGAAAATGGAAAATAGTGCCAAGTTTTGCTACATTTTCTTTGTTTTATTTAATTTTTTTTTTATTCTTTAAGGAGATGCACTGAATTTTGGTGAATAACAGAATCTATTTCATTTTGATGCACATATTTGTACACTAGCAGGAATGTAGCACAATCTGGATGTGAAAGCAGTTATAATTGGCCTATGTGACAATAAAATTTGTTTTGGTTAAAAATCAAACAATCGTGATAATTAATTGTGATAAATATTGATTTAAATAATCGTGATTATCATTTTGGCCATAATTGTGCAGCCCTAAGTCCAGCCATTACTTCCGTGACAAACGTGCGTCACTTTGTAACACACGTTATAATGCTCGCCTAGCTGCTAGCGTGGCTCGCCCTCATACTCTGCTTCTGACTGGCTAGCAGTGCTGACCTAGCTACTGCGCATGTGCGACTCCCAACAAAGATGGAACAGAAGTGAGATGTCTCACTCTATAGCTAAAAACAGAGAGCTCAACACACAGGGTGAAAAGAGGAGCTGCAGCAATGTGCAGTACAACAAAAATATGGTATTTCTTTTAAATTAAACCATGTTAACCTATTTTGATATGACCACTAAATAAAATTATGAACCTGAAAATGAGCATAATATGAGCACTTTAAGACTTATCACAACATCAACTGAGCCCCAAATTCAGTTTTTTTCAAGCCAAAAAAACTAAACTTGCACTTCCCCCATAAGAATAAATAAGAATGTATGAAGAATAAAATCTGTTTTATGTGTGGGGTACAATCGGAAAGAGACTCGCACCAATAATGTATATAAGTTGCAAGTTGATCCGATTTGTAGTTCTAATACAGCAAAATTATATTTGGACTAGCGAAAGAAAGAACTATAACACCACAGAATAAAAAATACAGAGCATTAGAGGTAGCGTTGCATGGACGTAGGAACATTAAGACCTGTTTACAATTATTAGAGACCTAGAACCCAACTTATTATACTAATTTAAGACTTTTTAAAAGGCCTAAAATTTACATTTGTAAATATTAGACTTTTTAAGACCCTGCGGAAACCACTGGATCACATATAGGGTTAATTCATTAGATAGTTTGGATTTGAAACAGAACAGGCTGCAGGGTGTAGTTAAGGCATGCAGCTAAATTGCTATGGGTAACTCAGAGTTTCTGCAGGTTTCATCAAGTCAAATTTAAGACTTTTTTAAGACAATTATGAATGAAATTTAAGACCTATGCCGCGACATGAAAAATAAAAATAAAAAGTCATATGTCAGAGTCCGGAAACAATGTCTGAAACAATTCCCCAATTTCCTCATTGGCATTATAGGTCTGGTCTCTAGATTGGCTGCAATATAAGTAGCATGTTGGTCTAATGTGTAGTCCTAATACAGCAAATTATAATTGGACTAGCGACAGAAAGAACTACAACACCACAGAATAAAAAAAAAAAGAGCATTGTAAATAGCTCTAGGGACATTTTGATGAGCATTATAGGTAGGGAAATAAAGACACATGATTTAAGACCTAGAACACAATACACAAAATACAAATTTTTGACTTTTTAGGACCCCGCAGAAACCCTGTAACTGCTCCTCAGACCTCTGCAGGGTAAATCCAGACAGATAGCTAGACTATAGGGGTGGGAAACACCAAAGGCCTAATGATACTTATGCCACGATACAATATTATTGGGATATTAAACATATTGCAATATTCTGCGATATATTGAAATTGATTACCTTTTTTCCAACTTCAAATTTTTCCCAATATCAAATTATGTCCACAAAAGGAAACGTTGTCAACATCTGTTTGATCTAAAAAGATACATTTCTGTTCGTTCATCTCACATTTTATTTAGAGATGCACCGATTACAATTTTTAGGCTGATTCCGATTTTTCATTGACTTTGACCAGCCGGTACCGATTTTAGCCGATTCCGAATTCATTTTTTTCTAACCACTTTACAGCACACACACAAATATTTATTTTCTATCTTTTCTTTAATAGAAAATTTACCATTTTTCAAAGAACATTTTTTGAATAGATAATCGATCACTATAAAACAGAACTATATACATTACTAATGGTGGGGGATATTTACACACATCTAAAGTGCAATGTTATGGAAGAACCATTTCCTTCTTTTCACATCCAATATCCAACTAAAAACGTAATATATTTAGTAAACTAAACTTCTGTATGTATGAAAACAGGGAAAACAGGTAAGGGCAATAAAATAATATAAATAACAAGAATAAATATAGGCTTGCAGTATAAAGATATTTCTCAAAACACACACAGGCCTGATTGAACGTCAACAGTAACGTTACCTGAAAACAGCGTGTAGTTCCTTTTTTTAGCAAGTTAAATATGAACAATACTGTTGCTGTCCACAGGCTTATCTGCTGCTAACGTTAGCTACCGGCGGTAGGTTTTTAATGTTGGTTTTGAGCGCTATGCATCCCCACTAACCTGGAAAGCGTTTTAAACAGTAACATTAATACAGTGTGTCAGAGGACTACAGCGTCTCTTTTTTTTCTACACAGCTGCCAGCGGGGCATCAGAGGCAGAGGGACCGTAGCGTTCGCTAACGTTAGTTAGTAGTTGTCATATTTCACAGGACCCGCGTGAGTGCGGTTTTCATGTTCCAGTTGTTCAGCCTCAGAGCGAGTGAGAGCGGCTGACTGTTCGCCTGAGATCAGCAGAGCAGACGGCTCTTACGACTTTATGACATTTCATAAACAGCTGATTGAGCGGCAGTGCGCTGCTGCTACATGCATATAGCGGAAATGCTGCATGTGCACGTGTGGTGCTGATGTTGCGCGATGTAAATCATGCGCCTCCAGAGTGAATTTGACCGGCATAAAATCGGCATATGTCAGACTGACCGGCACGTCGCCGGTCATGGCCGATGACCTGAAAATCGGCCAATTCCGGTCCCCAGCCGGTCAATCGGTGCATCTCTAATTATATTGCAATTTTATTGCTGAAAAATAGGATTGTCAAGCTGACAAACTCACCAACACATATATGATAATAGATTGATACTTGGCGTCTGTGTATCGATACAGTATTGCCAGAGAAAATATTGCCATGCTATGCTGTATTGATTTTTTTGATGCATCTGTCCAAGATGCATCCTGCGAGTTTTCTGTTGCACAACTAAAACTTTTGAACGTTCACGTTCCACCAAAACAAGTTCCTTCCCGAGGCTATTTTACAGCAGCACCGTGGCTCCGTCCGGCGCCTAGCGCCGCCCAAGACGATTGTGATTGGTTAAAAGAAATGCCAATAAACCAGAGCACATTTTCCTCTCATCCAGGAAGGCTGTGTGGACTAGGAAGGAAGGAAGGAAGGTCTGGCTATGCGAAGCTAGTTTGATTGCAGTCTGGTGTAAAGGCAGAGTGTTTTGAGCTGAGCAGCCTCTCTCACCCTCCGGCGGTCCTCCATATTTCCTCTGGCCGTTGACTTGAGTCAGCTTGGTGCCGGTCGTTCTCAGCCAGGTTTCCAGCGCCTGCACCCGCTCCGCGTTCAGCACCTGACGGGGAAACAGAGTGGGAACAACTCCTCGTCAACCTGTCCATGTGCCTCAGCCCATTTATTTTAAATCAAGTACACCTCAGTAGAGTATGGCTAACAACTGCTTTTTGGTGGTTAGCTGCTAATGCTAGCTTTCGGGGCACTTGGTAAATCACTATTTTATACCACTAACAAGGCTCAAAATAGCACCACACTTAGCATAATGAGGGTCCCTACATGCAAACCGAAGCATTGAGAACTTTGTTAAGTGTACAGAAAGTTTATTAAAAGATAGATTATAAAGAGAGTAGCGTTTGTGTTTACATTCGGGCGCCATCTTGGAAAACAAGTCACGAGCAGTTGAATCACGAACGCTGTGTTTGAGCTGTGGTACTGGTTACACGGCGTTCGTGGTTCGACTGCTCTTGACTGTTTTCTAAAAAACAAAATTTAAATATTTGGAATTCTATGAATCGATTTTGAATCGGTAGAGCTTGAATATGAATTGATTTTTTGTCACACCCCTAGAAAACATGTCCCAGAGAATGTTTGACTCGGTACACACGTTATTAACCCCTAGGTTACCGCCATTGCGATATCAACTGGTGCAATAAACACATCGCACCTTCAGACACAGCCTACCAAGAGCCTGGGTCTGGCCGAGGTTTCTCCCTAAAAGGGAGTTTTTCCTCGCCACTGTCGGACTATGCTTGCTCTTGGGGGAATTACTAGAATTGTTGGGACTTTATAAATTATAGATTGTGGTCTAGACCTACTCTATCTGTAAAGTGTCTCGAGATACCTCGTTATGATTCAATACTATAAATGAAACTGAGTTGAAAGGCTACGACATATTGCAAAAGACACTCGAAAATAGAGATTTTTTTGTTACTTGAAAGAAAATATCAGAAGAAAATGGCACTTCAGAATGGAACTGTCAATGTGTTCAATAAAAGAATGTTGAAAATTATTTCCTTTGCTTTAAATTCAACAAGTCGTTTGTTGTAATTCAGAATGAATACTGACAGCAGCGGAACTGAGAACACTACAATATCTGATTATTTATCGCACGTAATATCGTTATCGCATATTTTCCTCATATCCGACAGCCCTAATTGTGATACAGCCTAAATATAGTCTTTTCCAGGTCAACACTGATTCCATTTCCAGAACTTATCAAACTGTTACTGTACTGAGTGATGCAGAGCAAACCGATGCCATTAGAAATCTGGTGAGGACACCCATTCACCCGTATGGATCAGAAACCCTTCCACATGGTACAGATTATGGCATTCATTGCATCATTTTCAGGAAAAAATATTAGGCTCCTACAGCAGGCTAACATCACTACAAACAACAAGGACAAGACCCGCTTGCTGCTGGTCATGATCTCAGGGGAACAGTGTTCAGAGAAAATCATTAGGGCTGCACAGGAATCATTTTTTTTTAATCGATATCGCGATATCAACTCGCGCAGTAAACACATTGCGAAAGACACAGGTTGTCCTTGGTTGTCCTTGGGTCAAATTTGACCCGTTTTCAAAGTTTCTATGTCAAAAATATGGGTTTCTTTCAACCAAATTGCCCCAAAAAAACTTGGATGGTTCCATACACAAAACAGGCTGTGATTATCTATCAACATAGGTTTCTCTGATCTTAACTATGAGTCAAAATAATTCATAATTTCTGGGTTTTCTTTTATCGAAAATTAAGTATAATTTAATATGAATGAGGTTTATTGACTATGAATTCCATAAATAAGTGTTAAACTTGTGGTCATTATTTGGAATGAAGTTGGCTAAGGAGATGTAACACAGAATTGGGTGATAATTTATACTTTACGCTTTAAGGACAGGCAAAACAGACAGAGGACAACACAAGGGTTAAATGGTGTATTTTGTGTTCAGTTCAATGATTCATTGGGTCAATAAAATAATGAAAACTATTTATTTTTTTAATTCAACAAGCACTTTGTTGTACTTCAGCAGGATAGTTAAAGCATCAGAACTGAGTCCATTTTAATATCCGTTTATTTATTCAAGTACTATAGTTACCACGATATTCAACAACGTTAACACATATTTTCCTCATATCATGCAGACCTACAAATTCAATTTTACTTAAAGTGTCAAATCACAACAGAGGTTATCTCAGGACACTTTACAGATAGAGTAGATCTAGACCACACTCTATAATTTACAGAGACCCAACAATTCTCCCCAATTTCCAAATCACAATCAATCCCAGACTGCATCAACAGTGAAACTGGCTTCTATCCCGACAGAATAATTATATTTATTATATCTTGTGACAATATTTATCCAAAAGACCCAACATCATGTGTATATGTTGAGTACTTTTCTTTGTTCTGAAAAAGTGTTTCTATGGTACAAAAATATGAATGTTATATTAACAGACAGTGTGAGGGAAAGCAGTAAGGCCTCTGCTCTACAAACTCAAATTAGAAGTGATTGTATCCATCTTTGTTTGGGAGAGCCATTGCTCACTGTGTTTTACTGTGGTAATGGAAAAAGCAAAACGTGTACCAACTGTACAGTCACAACGGAATGTCAGTGTAAGCCCAGCAACAAAGTCACAGTTACAACCTTCTTGCTGTGAGCCAGAAGTGCTAACCACTGAGCCACCGTGCTGCCACAATTTCAAAGAAAAGCAGCAACAACTTACCTGGCTCTGCTTGCTCTCCATCGTCTCCACCGTAGGCTACTGGTTGTTTTTCGTGCGGGCAGTCACGTCACCGCAGCTCGTGGTCGCACCTGGCTGGGGCCCCAATTGGCCAGCAAATTGCACATGACACCACGCTACCTTCACGGTCGGCGCGTGCCGCGGCGTGGGCTGCATTCAGGGCAAGTTCGAGCAAAAATCAAGTCTGCAACCAAGTAGCCTTAAGGAGACTCATCAGTGACCCTAGTTTATCCAACATATTTAACACTGCTGTGGGCTAATCAACAACCATCATATAAACATGGTAACGTATTTCTTCTCAAAACACAAGTAGCCTAATAATGTAATCTGAAAAAAAGAAAACAACACAGATTAGCCTATTATTTTCGGAAAGTAATCGTTAATTTGCATATTGTGTCAAACGAACATATGAAGCATACTTTTCTTTAAAGTTAGAGTGGGAATGTCCGTTGCATTAGGCTGCATGGGTCATTACAGAATTGGAGGACATTTCATGTCCTACCTATGAAATTTAAAATAGTACAATATACAAAAAATGCAGTCATTGTGTAAAAAGAACACTTGTACTGAGACTAAATATAAATAGACTTGAAGATTTTTTTTCTAAAAATATTATTGAAAATAAAAAATAAGTCTCTAAGTGCCATTTTTCTCTTGTCCCACCTTCTAGATGACCAAATTGAATGTTAAATGCAACCGTTAAAATACATTTTAAATATCCTTTTTTTAAATATGATTTTGTTTGTATATGCCTCTTTTAAATGTAAAACAATATTTTAAATGATATAAATATTTCAAATAATAGACATTTTGCAATAAAGTTATGTCCCACAACATATATGCAACCCTGTTACAAAGAAAAAAACAGTGAGTTACATGATTCGCAGGAAATGACATTACTAAGCAGTTTGCCGCCAGAATGGGTAGAACAAAGGTATGTTCTCTTTTTGATTTTTCATATTATTATACAACTTTTAGCCTTGATTGAATGTGTCACTCTAACCAATGCAACCCTGTTACACTTATTAGAATAAGACAAATTTATTTAAAGGTTTTCTTCTTTTTTTACATAAGTAAGTTTGTCCTAAAGATGACAGTAAGAGCTAGCTAAACAGCTAGCGTCTATTCATGAGGAAAAGCTAAGATAAGCATGAATTTGCAACCCTGTTACAAGATTCAACCCTGAGTAACAGGTCCAGCCTTCAGTCCACTCATGGACAATGTATTGTCAATAGTTCAGCTAAATAATTCATATAATTTTAATTATAATTTAGCATACATTAAATGTTATTCATGCATTACTTGGTGCAGATGTAAACATTCAGATACAATTTTTTAGCTGACATATTTTGATTATTTAACTCATTTTCCTCACATTTTGCTAATTTTTCTCACATTTAAGACAGAAATTCGTGTAAAAAAACATGTTCTTTGCAATTGTCAACAATATGTTGAAAAAAGTAAAATATTAAATCTAAATGTTAAATCTAAATATGAAATCTAAATATGAAATCTAAATATTAAATCTAAATGTTAAATCTAAATATTAAATCTAAATGTTCAATCTAAATATTAAATCTAAATGTTAAATGTAAAAATCTTTATAAACATATTGTTAATGATTGCATATGTTGTTTAACACACATTTTGTCTTCAATGTGAGAAAAAGTAAAGATGAGGAAAGTGAGCTAAGTAATCAAAATATATCAGCTTCAAAACTGAATCTGAATTTTTACATACTGTATTTTACAGAATATATTTGTTTCCCCTTTTATGACAACCAGGTAGAGTTCAGAATCAGAAAATAAGTTAATAAGCAATTTGCTCATTATCGCTTATCTGGCCGAACTTCCCTTCATTGTTAAGTGTTACTAAATCAAGTTGAGCTTATTTTATATACATTAGGTTAATAGATATTTACGGTTTTTGAAATTGATTTCTATAGGGATCTTGCCCACCGATGAGCGCTGCTGAAAAACAGAGGCGCTACCGTGCCAGGCGTGATGCAGACAAACATGTATGCTAAACAAGTTCAGCCTATCACGGCCAGGGAAAGATCTCTGTGTTTCTCCATCCTATCTGTGGCGAGAGGATGCCGATACTAGAGCTGTAATCGGGCCTTAAAAGTTAGGCCCGAGCCCGACAAGCACATTTTGACTGTCAGATTTTTAAAAGCCTGAACCCATTTACAACCCGACATTATTCAAATGTGCGCACGCACACAGCTCTTTTGCCTTTTGTTAAGAATGAGTCATTTATACATTTTTTATCATGTATTCATGACCAACGTATGCTATAGGCCACTTGGAAGTTGGAACAAAGAAATAAAATAAGTCCTCCAGAGGCCAGCCTCCGTTTCACCTCCTCAGCGTCCATTTTCGCACTAATTGAAATGTATAACCTGACCACTCATTTACCGCGCAACCCGGAGCACAAGCCCGAGCCCGTGTAAAATGATAGAAGCTATGACCGGACCCGTCGGGTTCGGGCAGAGATCTTCAGCTCTAGCCGATACATCTCATTTGTGCTCAAAACATTGGCGATTTTAGACACTTTTTAGGGGGGCTCAATTTTAGTGCTTCAAATTAGAGTTTGTGAACTTGTCTCTTAGTGATAGGACAAACAATTACAGGTTCAAAGGGCTTGACACTAGTTTAGTTTAGTTCCATCATAGTGTTAATAGTATCAAAAAACGTTAGCTGACGTGGTTGTTCAGTAGCTAGCTCAGAGATTATCAGCTAATGAAATTACTGATTTAGCAGAGGGGGGGGGGGGGGGGGGGTCCCATTCATTCATTTTCTCCATAAGGATTTTGATAATATGCATACATACATATTCTGCCACTGTTGAGATAGAGAGCGAGAGAGAGATATTCTACGGCGATTCAGCGATTCTGGGGTGTGACTGTAACCAGTGGCCATCAACCCGCCAAGCTGGTGGACTGCACGTATTTGGATACATCATACAGATAAGCTCTCCAAAGTTATCACTCACTGCCCGGGTAGTGATTTAAAGGTCCAGTGTGTAACGTGTTTAGTTGTTAATTATCAAAAACTTTGAAGAAGTAAACATGAAGGACCACACGTTATCGTAATACATTCTGCGGCGGAGTGGGACAAAAAAAATCTACCGGGAAATTTCGTAGACCATCGGCCCGCCATACAGGTTAGTTTGACCAGAGGGCAGCAGCGGACTGAGTGGGGAGCGGCGGCGGGCAGAGTGAATACATAATTTGAACTGCATGGTGCAAAAGAGTTGATTGCGATATACGATCTCAACGCTAGATGGGAGAAATTCCTACACACTGGACCTTTAAAACAAGGCCTTTCATTCAACAAACCACACAGGAACTAAACTGAAACTGAACTGAGTTGAACATTGAACTAATTTACTGGACTGAGTATTTTGGGGGAATTTCTTATTTTTATTGTTTTTTTCTATGTGTGATTCACAATCCTTGTGGAATGTTAAAATAAATCTTTTGATACTGCTTTTGCTATTCAAACAGTGGTCGTAGCCAATTCACTTCAAGAGCCGAACCTAATTCTGATTTCTAATGCTTAAATAGCTTTAATACAGGTTATTGTGATATTCTTACTGATGCCTTAAGTTACGTTAGTCACACGTATTTAAAAAAAATATTTTTAGCCCACATAGTTAGCTACATCACTGAAAATATTCTCATCAGGGTCCAAGAAAAAATTACCACTTTACACGTCTATGGCTCACAAAGTTAGCTACCTCACTTTTAATATCATGGTCATTTTGTGTTTCAGTTTGTCAACTTATTGGCGGAAACCTGCTACCGGTAACTCGCTAGCTACTTGTTGAAGATCCCTGGTCTAAACCATCCGAGGTAGACTGACCCCGAGCTGTGATGTTGTGAAACAAAGGTTTCTGCTCCTGTACACCAGACTGAAAAACACGTGATTTGACTTTGAGTTCAAACAATTAAATATCCTCGTGGAGATTTCGGTGGCAAACTCCCATCCTCTGGGTGATATTCTGGGTCTGATCTGACATCCAGTCCATGCTATAAATTGTTCTGGCTCAAGGGTGTATAGGTTTTGTTTCAACGTTGGGGGGGGGGGGCACATTATACCTGTGGGCTCTGTAGGTCCTCCCCCAGAAAAAGTTTAGCGTCAAACACTTTATTTCCTACAATCTAAGAAATAAAACCTTAAAAAAATATAAAAAAGAAAACGTTCTGACAGCTCATTACCTGGACTTTGTCCTGTAATTAGAAAAAATGGAAATTATGTGTGTAGCTACAGTTAAAATACAGAACATTTTGTTTTCGGCCTAGATAAAATTAAATCGTACAAAGCTGCTCAGTTAGGAAACTTCTGAAAACATTGAAAAAAACTTCAAAAAGTCACAAATTAAAAAATTAACAAATGAATGCTCCACTCCACATTTGGAGGAGATGGAAAATGTAATTAATATTATTACAAAAATATGTAAAGATATGTATATGTAAAGACAGTATTCACTCATTATCAATAAAATCCCAAACAACACTTTATGCATACAGCACCTTTCACGCAGGATTCCAAACAAAATCATCAAAGATACCAGAGGAAACTTAAGAAAAAGCTCTGCTGCACACCCAAACCATCTTATGTATTATATGTGTAATTGCACAAGGTGTCAGTGTTGCATCATGTCTGTTTTTCCTGCAGTGGGGAAACTGTTGAGAGACACTACATACAACGTGTTTTGTAATAGCATTGGGAAATTGAAATTTCTTTTGTAAGCAAATGTAAAACTTGATTGTAATGACATCACCCAGAAATGTCTTTATCTTTCTGCTGACAAAGAGTGTGAGATGTGGTTAAAAGTGCTGGAAAAATATAGTAAGTGGACCTTGAGTTCTGATTATTTTAAAATATCCCAGCATGCATCAATGGGTCTGGTCCTCGAAGCATCAGAAACGTAGCAGTAATATAACAGATATTAATCTGGACATTCTGATTTTAGAAAGATAGCTCGACTTCAAACTCAGTAGAAATGGAAGTCACCATCTCTACAGTTTCCAATCATGGACACAAATATTGTTTCTACATTTAAGTCACAAGAACTGAAGAGCACAGAGCCTTGCTTTACACATAAGGAGACTGCTACGTATAAATGGAAAAACAGTAAGCAGCCTATCACCAACTGGCTATTAAACAGGGTATCCTATATATATATATATATATATATATATATATATATATATATATATATATATATATATATATGTATATATATATATATATATGATACCCTGTTTAATATATATATATATATATATATATATATATATATATATATATATATATATATGTATCAGCAGCATCGGTGAAAGGGCACCGCGAGCTCACAGTCATTTCGGCGGACATTACAGTTAAGTTTAAGCGACAAAAAACAAAAGTCCTTTGTTGTGACCTACGCTACCCGACTTGAATGTGCTTTGTTTTATGACAGTTCGTGAAGTAATAAATGGAGAGCATTTAAAATAAAATATCGCCCTACCCTTTATGTGCTCATCCGACAATTGATGTGATCCGTTACCGATCCGATCCGAACCGTGAGTTTGTGAATTGCGCCCCTAGTTTTATTCTTCTAATAATTCAATTTCATTATTCCTTTCTTATTATTAAGGTACAATGTCTAATGGCTTACATCTTTTCTCTCTTGTTAAATCAGATAAGCTTAGTTATAGAGGAAGTGGATCACTTTGTCCAGGAGGAACATGTTTGTGTCACACATGAAATGCAAAATGTCCCGGGAGACAACAGTGTACAACAGACAATGTGCCAGCCAGAAGACCACCAGGAGCACCTTCATATGTTCCAGCCGTGGGTCTTCTCCCTCCCGAGAAGGGCCATCAGGGCCTTCATATATGGCAGGTGTTCAAACTGCATGTCTGTGGATGGATCTGCGTAGATCTGCACAAGGGGGAGATGCATTTCAATGTAACAACTATTTAATGCAATCATAGTAATCATAGCATCTAGTAGTATAGTAGTATATATAGTATAGTAATCGTAGTAAAGAGTGGACAGGAGGGTGAGCATGAGAAACTTTTCTCATTGTGTCAACCATTTTGTTTTCATTTTGATTTTGACGTTGTTCTCATTTCCATTCCGAACCTAGTAATTAACTAATATTTTCCAGTATTTGTCCAAGTTTATAGCCTGCATAAAACAACACGGTGAGAACCCATGGGGCAACGTATCCAGAGACTGTGGAAGCGTTTTGTAGTCCATCTCCATAACATTGTAGTTTCACCATGGCTGTCCCACATCAGTAACATCCACCGTCGCATGATTACATCGCCGAGTGGAAGGGCAGTCAGATTCTCTGAGCGCTGAATTCTGTCTGTCCATCTGTCCTTGACCTCATGACATTTTCATCAGGGTTAAGGAAAAGTGGTTAGTAGAGGACATAGGAGGTACTTCTTATGACTGTTTTGAACGCAGCCCTTGTACTTTACATTGCGTCATAATATTTTGTTACCTTAAACAATTTGCGGACAACCTCTCCTTTTCTCTGTACAGCATGCTGCTTTTTTACAGCGTCTTTATCCAGCTGAGGTTACACGTGCGCTGTGCATTCTATGTAGCAAACTTTGTGAGACCAACATTAGGTCTATTTCACCTTTAAAAAGCCCAAGTAAGTTTTAACTTGGTTCATAATTCAGTACATTTTTTTTTTTTTTTTAAAGAAGTAAAACATTCACAAACAGCAAAGGCTTGAAGGATTGAAAGGTTGAGGACGACTTCACCACATAGAGGAATTTTGTCTGTGTGTGTTGAGCTGCCTGTCCCAGGATGAAGTACAGGTGTCTGGCACGGATGGAGGACTGCTGCTTTGTCAGCGCCACAAACAATATTTTCAGACAGCAAAATGCTGCATTATACAGAAGCTTATAGGGAAAGCAAAATGCTGCCACCATACCGCTGACTTTGATTTTCAGCTGAGCAATTTGTTTTAGTTGCAGGCCGTGTCTGTCCACACACACACACACACACACACACACACACACACACACACACACACACACACACACACACACACACACACGCTCACCTGATAGAAGCCGGAACTGAGAAATAGAAAGTGAGCCTTTACTTTCAATATGTTGAGAAAATCATTTTGGAAGATATTTTTAATCTTGTATCCAAAACATTGCATCCGTAATTAGATCATATGGTTAGGCTTATATGATTATATGATCATAAGCATTAGCTTAGCACAAAGACCTAGAACCAGCTCTGTCAAAGTGAATAAATACAGCTTCAAACAACTTCAGTGATGTCTTATTTACAGTACATGTTGTATTTTATGTATTGAACATGTAGAAAATATATATGTAAAACCTTTTTTCAGAGCAGTTAGCCAGCCAGTTTGAACAGGATTTTAAAAGCGCTGTCTGCATCGTGGTTTTCAGGTTTGAATGCTGTCAAATGAAGCTTGGATGCATTGGGCAGTAGCTTCTTAGATAGCAATGTAAAATAAGTTGTCACGCAGTGTATTTTTGGTGTCATTATGATATGTGAGCAGTTTTCCTCCCGGCTGCATCTAGAATCTGTGCTATGCTAGGCTAAACACATCTTCACATCTTACTGAACACTAATAACTAATAACACTAATTAATACAATTAATATCAGAGTTGTCAACTCTCACTTTCACCTTCAGTCTCATGCTCTCAAGCTGCCCAAACAATTCTCATGCCAAAACCCTGCGACAGCAACAGAGACAGGCAAACGTATTATGATCACAGTCTTTCTGGTATAGTACTGGTCAAACCAAGCAAACGTATTATGGTTACGTACCGTAACGATTTGGTCTACGATTAGAATGCCTTGCCCTGCGTATTCAGGCAATATCCTTAAATCTTAGACCCAAGCTCCTGCCTAATGTGTAAGCTGTATACTTTTTATGAACCCTGATGGTGAATTAAGTCAAAAAATGTGTATCTGATTAATTGCATGTGATTTAGTCCATCATTTAGTGAGAATAACAAAAAATAAATTGATAGACAGAATAAAAACGTTATTCCTTAATTAAAGCATTATTTTGAAAAAGGTATGTTGCAAATATGCGGTGGTGAGTAGAGACTGTCAAGAGTGAGTGTATTGCAGCCAACACATTCTCACTCCCATCGCGTAAAATGCGGACGCTTGGTCATGTGCTTTGGCGTTTACTATTCACGCTAAAAGTCTCCTTTAGCGTCGGGACTCTTGACTTCACTTTTGACGCCCTGGGTCGGGACGTACGTTTAACTGACATGCAGCACAAGAACGGGACAGTCAGGTTTAGTAAAGATGGTGGGTGGGGTTACAAAATGTACGTTTCAGTTACACGCGAGACAAGAACGGGACACGAACCACGGTCTCCTGGGTCAACCAACCTCTTTATGCATCATTTTGGTCTTTCATACTACTCTCTACCATTGTATCTCTTAATACTACGCAGTGCTTGAAGTGGAAAAAAAGGTGCCAGTACTCTCTTGCATTGGCAAATCATTATGACATTTGAGATTTCTACTGTGAAAAACAAAACTTGGAGATATTGCTGGTACAACAACAATTTATTATTTATTAACAACATAAATGTATGTATTTATTTAAGCAAGTCGTGTGTGTGTGTGTGTGTGTGTGTGTGTGTGTGTGTGTGTGTGTGTGTGTGTGTGTGTGTGTTGTGTGTGTCATTCTCTTGACAGCTTTACTCCCCTCCCTGTCTGGCCAGCAAGTGATGGGATGCTGCTACATGTTTTGCAGCCCAGTTTGTTATCTATAAAAACGAGCCAGCTGTTCGTGCAGCAAAAATACATCATTTGGTCCCTTGAGCAACAGTGAGACAATCCATGTGTTTTGTTACTCGCATTATTGTTGACGTCGTGTCATTGACTAAGGTAACGTTACAGTTGGCAGCTGCAGACTCCTCATTAACGCTAGCTGTTCCGCTCACATCAACGTTAACATTAGTTTGAAGCTCATGAATCGTACCTGATGTTTCTTGTTGGACTTGGACCTCTGTTGATGTGTCTGGCTCTGGCACACACGTTTTTTTAGTACCTCTCTGAAGCCAGGCTAACATAATGACTTACAAACTCGACACACTTCTTTTTAGTTACTAGGTTTTCAGCAGTGAAAAATCTGTTACGGTCAGGCTGCAGGCATCAGACAGCTTTTCCAAACTAGCGTCTGTGGCTAAACAAACTTCTGATAGGGTGGGCCGACTGCTTGCTTTTACGTGATTCGTCAAGATCTGAGGTAAGTCACGTAGTGCCCTCTGGGTAGTGTAGTTTATTTAACGTTAGGGTCAATCTCTCTGACACTGACGCTTTCTCTGTCAGTGGTAGAGTACCGGCTATATGCGAGAAGTAGCGGTACGCAAGAAAAAGTGCAGGTACGCTTAAGAGTAAAATGTAGAATTGCCGGAACTGCGTACCGGTGAGTACCGGCCCACTTCGAGCACTGATACTACGTCATCTTACAGCACTGTGATCGAGCTGTTGCTCTGCCCGGAGCATTTCATACAGATGCTAAAGGGGGATTTTTGCGTTTGTATCTGACACTGAGAGACACTGACTAAGCGTCAGCATTTCACAAGTTGGGAGTGAGAACAGGTTGTTGCAGCGGGTGTCTATCCAAACTTGGAGGTAATTTGCTCCATAATTGAAAAATGATCATCTTACCTTACGAACTGTGATGAGTAAAATGTTTTCAGAATCCTTCAGCCTTTAGTAAAGATTCTTCTCAGTCAGTTCAGAAAAAAACAAAAAACTAAAGAAAATCATCATCTTACCTTACAAACCTTGAAGAGTGAAATATTTTCAGAATCTTTCATCCATTTCTAAATATTCATGGTTGAAAATCTGGAACACAGCCCAGTTTCAGTGTTAAGAATAAAAATTAATTGTGAAAAAAATAGTTAGTTGTTGATACAATGAGTTGATTGTAAAGGCAGGACTACCGTCTTAATTTTTGTTTCAGAGCTGTAAGTAACTTTTGCAGTACTATAAGAGAGGACAAAACAAGCTAGGCTTGTAGTTCCAGACTATGAAATGGGGGTCAGTGGGCTGAGGTTTAAGAGTCGCGGTTCGTTACTGAGATATAGTCAGTACACAAAATCTCCATGAATGCATTCATCATCGCAGCTCACCACTGAGTCAGTGTAACACGTGTGGTGTGAACTGGAAAGTGTACTGCTGTTCATTCAACTCCACGTCACATCTGCACATCAAGGCTCACAGTGCTCCCACCGCCCGGCTTCAGCTGGTAAAAAAGTCAGCTTACTCATGTTTCAAATGTTTTATTCAGTACCGTCTGTGCTTGACAGTTGTGTGTGTTCCAGTTTCAAAACACTCCTTACTTCTTAAAGGGTTTAGTTCCACATGGGTATAGAGTTAGTATTGGGGGATGAATCTAATCATTTAATGATTGTGTGTTAAATTAACTAGAATGGTGAAAAAGTCAGAGATAGATAGAAAAGATGGAAAAAATAAAGCCAGGTATACAAATACTTAATTTTCTTTCTAAAATACAAAATACACACAAAAAACATACTTCTTGATTAAAATAGTTTAACTGTTGCACAATTCAAACATCATGGCAAAAGTCATACAATAAAAAAACTAGATGGATATGTGCAAGGCAACAAGGAAGTTGTGGGGGGCTTATACAAGTAGCTTCTCAATATGAGAGGTATTTCAAAAACCATCCAGTATAATGATTGTTTTAGTGCCCGGCAGAGCCTCCACATCCCAACATTTAAAGTTTATGAGCACAAAATATGGAAAAACACAAGCATGGTCCTTCAACACATTGCAGATGGTGGTGTGTCCAGCCAGTGCAGAACTTTGTTACAGGGAAACTTTACTTCTGTAAAGACCAACAGAGCAATAGGGACCCTACATGCAACCTTATTCAGTATGCACAATAAACCACAATAGCAATGCAGGATAAGGACCTTAGAGTTGTCCAGCAATTAAGCATTGTGCCATAGAGTTAAGGAACTTTCAAGAGACAGATTAACAAAATAAAGTTGCAGAGTTGATGCAGCAGAGGGAAATCCTGCCTTTTCAGAGCCTGGTATGACTGAAGCTTATAAAAAACAGGATGCTACACTTCCCATAATGCAACTCTATTGCATCTTTGGTTAGACTGCGACTGTGTTAACTTTTTGATGTGTAGTTTTGTTATGGTCTGTCATGTGCCTTTACCTATTTACAATAGTCATGTGACTACTTACTTACCCAAACTGACCATGTGACTACTTGCCAAGACATAAAAGAGACGTATCTTGGCAAGTTCATGATCAGCTCCAACATGTTCTCACTCCCAAGTCGTGGTTTGTTACTTAACTTAAGTTACATACTTCAGTTAAAATATTCAAGATTGACTTTTGGTTTCCCATTAACAGCAGTCCCCTGGGTGCAAGTCCTGTTTGTTTGACCCATCCGTCCATCCCAACCTCGTCCTTATGCAGACTTTGTTATGCTACATCCACTGATATCCTCCTGAGCGCAGCCCTGCATGTTGAAAACTGATGCTAAAGGGGAACAAAGTGTGTTACAAAGGGGCACCAAGGAGTCCTGACCGAGTGTTGGAAGTGAGAACGTGTTGACTGCTCCCACAATGCAACTCAATAGCCTCTTTCATTAAACCTTCCTTGGTATTAGTATTCCTAAAGTGTCACTTACTTAAATGCATATTGTTTTGGAATTGAAATGGCATTAAGAAACACTTTACTAGACTGACACACTGTTAAGTGAAGCAGATATAGACAGGTTTTAAATATTGTTTTCACACCCTGATAGTTGCCTCTTGGCGCAGAGCTGCATGTTTCAGTTAAGCCTTTTTTCATTAGCAGTCGCAACAGAGAAGGTGGTAAATGTCTTTTGATTTTATGAAGAGCATGAACACATTCATGTGGCCTTGAAAAGCCTGCAGAGTGGAAACACTGTGACAAAACAGCCCCCAAGGGACCGCTTCAGGTGATCCGTGTAAGTGATGCAAGTGTATAGATAATGTGTGTGTGTGTGTGTGTGTGTGTGTGTGTGTGTGTGTGTGTGTGTGTGTGTGTGTGTGTATAACTGTTTCCCTGTTTGTCTATGTGTTGGAAGGGTCTTCAGTGTATTCTATCAACAGCTATTCACAAACTTGTTTGCCATAGGATTAGGAATTAATTAGTAACTGTATAGTAGAAAGTGCTGCTGTAAAGTACAGTTCCTCTAGAACTGTACTTTAAGCTGCTATAGTTGATTTTTCAAATAACAATGGACCAAATGACAATATGAAAATATTGTGAATTGGGCCACTTGAGTGATGAAAAGTACAGACAACTTCCAGCTGAATCTGCAGCTCCCCTCATCTCTACGGAATTTTAGTAAAAGATTCAGCCATAGCCTGTTAAAATAATGGATGAAGCTTCCAGGCCTGAACAGTGAAGACAAAGCTGAAACTCCTTAAAGCTGCATTCTATCTAATTTCCAGCAGGGGTATACATAAAAATACAGGATAAATCAGGAGATGCTTTAGGACCTGTCAATCAGGACAGAGGCTTAGCAATGCCAACCATGCTTACACTGGGCACATTAAAATAGCCGTGAACTTGTTTTTGGCTGTTGTCCGTGATTTAATCTTAAACTTTAACCCTCTCACTGTGTTTTCACTTCAGCAAAGTTGATTGAAATTGTTTAGCATTTGGAAGCACCTTTCCAACCAAAGCTAGCTAGCATTAGCTGATAACTTAAGGTAAAGTCTGCTGATTTTCTGTACTGCTGTACATGCAGATGAATGGCTCCAGTACCCGGAGGTCTGTGCTTATCCACCGGTAATTCTCCGCTCGCGTCAGAAGGGTTGAAAATCTGCAACTTTCCCTCTCTAGCATTTAGCGTAGCGGCATTGCAACCATAAGCAACACTGGCTTAGCTTTGTCTTCCTCCCCAGCTTCACGTTCTCGTCAAATATCATCCCAGTCCGTTGCAAAAAAAACCAAAATGGCGGCTGTATCGCCAAACTCAATGCTTCAAAACAACAATCGGAAAAACAATGGGTGATATCACGAATGCTACGTACTAGTGTTGTTTTTGGTGAGTCTTTGTGTCAAGCTGTCATTTTAGTTTTTATTAGTTTTAGTCACGTTCATAGTCTTTTTAGTTCAGTCAAGTTTCAGTCGGCTAAAAGTCTGAGCATTTTAGTCTTATTTTAGTCAGAATTATCCATGACTATTTCAGTCTAGTTTTAGTCGACGGAAACTGATGACATTTTAATCTAGTTTTAGTCGATGGAAATTGATGACATTTAGTCTAGTTTTAGTCAATGAAAATTGTATTTTAGTCTCTTTTTAGTAATGCAATTCTAATTAATCCAGTCAATATAGTATAAGTACCTATTAGTATAGATAATGTTGGCCAACAAGGGATGCTTTTAGTACACACGGAGTCAGTCAGGTAGGAACTAAGAACCCAAACACGTCGTTTTGTTGTCGTTTACGCTCGTCTCACTCTCTAACTCACCACTGCATCTTCTAAATTAAATAATGCCACGACAGGGCTTGAGAAATGTTATAACTAAATAACGTTATAACATTTTGTCTCGTCTCATTTTGGTCAACGAAAATGAAGAGACATTTTAGCATAGTTTTTATTTTGTAAAACACATTCGTCAACAGTATTGCATTATACATTTAATTATAGTCATCGTCACATGACCAGCATTTACGTTGCGTCTCGTCTTGTTTTTGTCACGTGATAAAGGTTCGTTGACGACAATATTTAGTCATAATTTTCGTTGACGAAAACAACACTATTATTTTTTTTTGTTTACAGTCTATGGTTTCAGTTGAGTGTTAATCTGTGTGGCTGCAACTTTACTGTTCTAGTTCACTCTCAAAGTTCTCATAGAGTTGCTGTTGCCGCAGCAGGCAGCTGTAAAAAGCCACTGTACACTACCTGCTCAGACACAGTCAGAGACTAGCTGGTCAACACAGTGGAGCATTTAGCAGCTACAGGAGTTGGTAAAGCCCAAAAACCAAGCTAAAAGAGCTGAGCTACTGCCGCACAGAGAGGTAGGTTGTAGCAGACACGTGAGTGATGAAAAAAATAGTTAAATAACAAGATATATATATATATATATATATATATATATATATATATATATATATATATATATGGCATTCTGTTTAGGAAATTATTATATATGGGAAGTTTGAATATACTGAATGAAACTTATTCTGAATATATTGAATGAAAGTCTGAATATATTGAATGAACCTTGAATATATTGAATGAATTTTGGAATATATTGAATGAACCTTAACTATATTGAATGAACCTTGAATATATTGAATGAAAGTCTGAATATATTGAATGAACATCTGAATATATTGAATGGACCTTGAATATATTGAATGAACCTCAAATATATTGAATGAACCTTGAATATATTGAATGAACTTTGAATATATTGAATGAAAGTCTGAATATATTGAATGAAAGTCTGAATATATTGAATGAAAGTCTGAATATATTGAATGAAAGTCTTAATATATTGAATGAAAGGCATGTTGATGTTAGCCTGATGTGTTGTGGACCTGCCTGACCAAAGAGTTTCCTTTCATTTGGTCTTACATGATGAAAAAGTGAATAAACTTCTTCATTGGGAAAACGGTACTGGTACCACCACTGGTTACCAGTGTTTTGGCCCGTACATGCATTTGCCAGTGTGTTAATAATCTCTTCATTGCTCAAAATTGCTGACACTAGATTTCTTGCTGATTTGCTCATAGTGTCACACTTAGGTTAAGTTAGAATTAATCACAATGAAAACATAAGATGGTGGCAGACAATGATGTCAGATTCCATTTCAACTTTCATTCAATATATTCAAGGTTCATTTAATATATTCAAACTTTACATACACTCACCTAAAGGATTATTAAGAACACCCTACTAATACCGTGTTTGACCCCCTTTCGCCTTCAGAACTGCCTTAATTCTTTGTGGCATTGATTCAACAAGGTGCTGGAAGCATTCTCTAGAAATGTTGGCCCATATTGATAGGATAGCATCTTGCAGTTGATGGAGATTTGTAGGATGCACATCCAGGGCACAAAGCTCCCATTCCACCACATCCCAAAGATGTTCTATTGGGTTGAGATCTGGTGACTGTGGGGGCCATTTTAGTACAGTGAACTCATTGTCATGGTCAAGAAACCAATTTGAAATGATTCGAGCTTTGTGACATGGTGCATTATCCTGCTGGAAGTAGCCATCAGAGGATGGGTACATGGTGGTCTTAAAGGGATGGACATGGTCAGAAACAATGCCCAAGTAGGCTGTGGCATTTAAGCAATGCCCAATTGGTACTAAGGGGCCTAAAGTGTGCCAAGAAAACATCCCCCACACCATTACAACACCACCACCAGCCTGCACAGTGGTAACAAGGCATGACGGATCCATGTTCTCATTCTGTTTACCCCAAATTCTGACTCTACCATCTGAATGTCTCAACAGAAATTGAGACTCATCAGACCAGGCAACATTTTTTCCAGTCTTCAACTGTCCAATTGTGGTGAGCTCGTGCAAATTGTAGCCTCATTTTCCTTTTTTTAGTGGAGATGAGTGGTACCCGGTGGGGTCTTCTGCTGGTGTAGCCCATCCGCCTCACGGTTGTGCGTGTTGTGGCTTCACAAATGCTTTGCTGCGTACCTCGGTTGTAACGAGTGGTTATTTGAGTCAAAGTTGATCTTGTATCAGCTGGAATCATTCGACCCATTCTCCTCTGACCTCTAGCATCAACAAGGCATTTTCGCCCACAGGAATACCGCATACTGGATGTTTTTCCTTTTTCAGAAAAATAAATTGTTGTGCATGAAAATCCCAGTAACTGAGCAGATTGTGAAATACTCAGACCAGCCCGTCTGGCACCAACAACCATGTCACGCTCAAAGTTGCTTAGATCACCTTTCTTTCCCATTCTGACATTAAGTTTGGAGTTCAGGAGATTGTCTAGACCTGGACTACACCCCTAAATGCATTGAAGCAGCTGCCATGTGATTGGTTGATTAGATAAATGCATTAACGAGAAATCTTACAGGTTTTCCTAATAATATTTTAGGTGAGTGTATATATATATATATATATATATAATGATTTCCTAAACGGCATGCCATAATCTTGTTTTATATATACTGTGTCAATCAAATCAAACCACTCCCACACAGTCCTGATGAGTTATTACTGCACGTTGACTCTTAATAAATAATAAGGATTTTTTAAAGGAATTTAAAATATTTGTAATTAACACTTTGTTTGTGGCTTGTATTTACTGTTATAGAGAAATGCTTGACATCACCGTTTTCACTTTCTCCTAAAGTAGCTCCACCTTGACCAGCTATAACAGTATAATGTTGCTGATACATAAGTAGATAATAGTAGTAGTAGGTAGTAGGAGATTTTGAACAAATGACTTTGACTTATAACCAAGTATATTCATATCGGTACTTTTACTTAAATAAAGAGTACTTCTTCCACCACTGAAGTCCTCACAAATACATTGAAGTGAAATGTGTGCTGAGTTCCAAACTGCTGTTAATTAGGACAGAATTAAAAGCAAGCTGTGCAAAACCTGAGTCCCTGACTGTACTGAGATCCAAGAGCGTGTGCATGTACGTGTGCATGTGCGTGTGTTTGTGAAGACGTAGCCCTGGCATTGCTCTGAAGGTTTACTGATCAGCTGACCCCCTTTCTCTCTCTCCGGCTTCATCGGGGGGTACAGCTCGCTGAAGCAGCGGGTTCAGAAATGAAAAACAACAAAAACACTGATGACTTTTATGGATTTTTTTTTTTTAGATAATGCCTTAGCTGCAGGATGTGCTCTGCATGGTTCATTGTGCCAAAAAGAGTGAGGAGAAGGAAAGTTGCAGATGAGAGGGAACAGGAGGAGGAGGGAGAGAAGAGAGAGTGAGAGAGTTCATCCATGAGACAGGGGGACGGTATTTTAGAAAGGCG
Organism: Zingel zingel; assembly: GCA_023566125.1. Classification (NCBI taxonomy): domain Eukaryota; kingdom Metazoa; phylum Chordata; class Actinopteri; order Perciformes; family Percidae; genus Zingel; species Zingel zingel. Next base: position 14,017,117 of record CM042323.1, read on the forward strand.
ACGGAGAGGAACTTCGATGAAAAGATAGACGAGAAGAAGAAGGAAGGAGGGAAGAAGAGGGGGAGGATATTGAGTTGGGAATATGGTGTTTCCTCCTGCCATGTCTGTCTTGTTGTTGTTGTGTTCCCAGCAGAGGAGTCTATCTGAAGGATCTGGATCTAAGTGAATTACTGTAGCCTATCTCCATGCAGCAGATAAGCAGCCCGGGCCTCTTTCAGGACAACCAGATCTGCATCAAGGTCTCGGGGCATTTTTATTGACTATCCGAGGGTCCCCATGGAGTAAATATAGAGAGGTTGGATTTACGTGGCTGTGTGTGTGTGTGTGTGGGTGCGTGTGTGTGGGGGCTTTTAATTCCTGCTCTTTTCAGGTCGTTGCTAAGATGCTCTGCCACAGGTTCACATCAAAACGTTTTCATTGCCACCAGTGAGCATGCACACCCACACACACACACACACACACACACACACACACACACACATAGACAAACACCAGTCCATTGTGTGACAGCCTTGTAATTTCCCCCAAGAGCTGTGAGTGCTGGATAGTTGATGAGTGGATGTGCCAGTGAGTGTGTGTCTGGCCTTTGAATTAGACTCGTTTTACTGGCCTTGGTGCAGTGCAGGCTGAAAACATATAGCTGCTCTGCAAAGTGATACAAATGGGTTTGACTGTGTCAAGCGTTTACTTATGAGTTGGTGTTAAAGTAGTGATCGTTCTCTCAGAGCCTATTATTTTTGAAAGTGTCTCCATCTTCAGTGTGAAGCTCTCTCAGCTGTTGTGTTATGCAGCGCTCTGCTCAGAGAGCACATTATGTCAGCTCTATAGTATTAATACTTTTATTTCCTTCACACATTAAGTTACACACATGGCAGTTATTCTGAATGTTACATTATCATTGAAAGGCCCGGGTCAAATAAATCCCCTCCGGTGCAGATCGTTCTGGTTTTATTTACACAGGTTATCAACTGAGACTTCTGCCTGCATCTCAATACAATAGGATTTCATAAAATTTAATGATTTGTGCTGCTAAAAGTAAAGAAAAAAAAGTTCAACAGCAACATCTCTTTCTGGAAACTCACTGAACTTCTTTCTACCAAAGACAGAGTGTATGAAAAGTGGTTGCAGTGTGTCCTGTGGAGAGTAACAGGAACATTGTTTGTTGGAAGAAAGGTCTGTTGAATATTTGTACACTTTTTACATTTGTACTGGGTCACTTGGAGATGATTGGTGTTTGATCCTAGCCTCACTGCTGGGGTCCCTCAGGGTTCTGTTCTGGGTCCCCTCCTCTTCTCTTTGTACACCAGTCACTTGGCTCTCTTTTCCACTGACATGGCTTTTCCTACCACAGCTATGCAGATGACATACAAGTTATTCTTATTCTGACACTGTACATAATATTGAAATTAATTGAACAACCTGACACCACAGAGATGAGACTATAAAGACAATTTGTAGCAAACTTAGGTTTACTGTGTGGGGAAGTAACTATTTACACGGGAAAACGTTCAAACAGCTCTTATCAGCATGATGATGCAGCTTATTGATATTTATTTGCAGTCGTCAGAAACAAATCTGGAATCTAATTTAGATTAATTAATCTATCTATACCTAAGCTATCTAGCATAATGTATATTTTAGTTGGAATAGCTTTGGTATACAATAATAACACTGGACTGTGTGTAACTAAAACCAGATGAGTCTCCACTGTGACACTGAGTTTTAATATTAGCAGATACTGTCATAGTGTTATAAATACATAATGAAACACAGATACCAGCACAGATAACTCACAGGAACATGACCAGCTAATTGTGCATCAGAAGTGATCTGATGACCTTCTGACCGCTGTTACGTTAGTTTATAAATATTTGATCAAATGTAGGTAAGGATGATGATCACAATATCAATCTACACAACGCAACACATTCCCACTACAGGAAGTTAAAAACGAGCACTTCCCAGTTGCTGAAATGCATGATTTCACGAGCTTAGGTTATTGCTTTCTTAACAGTTCCCACATACGCACATGGATTTAAAGAGTAACTACCGATATTTTTTTTATTTTTTTTACCTTTAACCCTATTTTCCTATGTTTTTGTGTCTAAGTGACTGATGGGAACAAGAATCTTTGACATTGGTCTAGTATTAAGCAAGATCGCTGCAGTCGGCAATGGCAAAACAAGCTGCAATGTAAGTTAATAGGGCAATTGTACAGCTTGTATTTACCTTCACAAAAGTGCTTGTTTTACCACTGACAGACTCAGATTACTATTGTAAGTGTCTGACAACATTATGGAAAAGATTTTTAAGGAGGTCGACCTTTCTTTTAAAGAGTAAGAACCTTTTTCTAACAAAAAACATCCATGAAAATGCTTTCGCTAAAGCCACCAGACTCCATGTAAAAAATAGTAGACAGAAACAAAATAAAACTATGAAAAGTTGTCTTTCCATTTTTCCAATAACCACAACTCCAGTTTTGGTTGAAATAAACACATAATTTACCGATTTACATGTGAAAATATGTTGGCTCTATACACGCTAAAATTAATGCTTTTTTAAATGGAGTCTGGTGGGTTTAGCGCTAGCGACCTAAGCTTTTTATGGTTAAACAGAAAGGTCTTAAAGAGGTTTTAAAATGTCTATCTCTCTAGGGATCCTTTCCATAATGTTGTCAGACACTTAGAATAATAATCTGAGCCTGTCAGCGGCAAACACAGAATTTTTAGTGGACCAAATTGACGATGCACATTTGTCCTATAGGATTATATTGCAGCCCGGTCTGTGGCTGCCAGTTACAGCGTTCTTAGTACTGGACCAATTTCAAAGATTATAGTTCCCTTCAGTCAATTACACACAATAATATGGGGAAATAGGGTCCAGGTTAAAAAAAAAAGTTAGTTACCCTTTAAATTCATGTGCCTATGTGGGAACGGTCAAGAAAGCATTATCCTAAGGTCGTGACATCATGCATTTCAGCAACAGGCTGAAAAAAACGGTATAGTTACTCTTTAATTAATAGTAGTTTGTATTTTAATTTATTGCTAAAAGCACATTTTCGCTACTTTCACTACTAGTTATGTGCTTTGCTTTCACACCACACCTGACTGAAAGCTTACTCTTTAAGCCTTCTTGGTGTTGTTTAGTCTGCACAGGCATCTGATTTGACTGCTTAGGTACCAGCCTAAAATAACCCTTGAAGACGTTGTATCACAACCCGTTCAAAGAGACAGGAAGCTTGTCTTGTAAGTCACAAACTTTGGACCCACGGTGCTTACATCACCTGACTTTAGCAATGCGTGCCTAACTGTGATGGAAGGTTGTGATCAGGAAGTTAGTGACACACTCTTACCCTCTCGCCTCCTCTGTTAGCACGCTGTACTATCCTGCATCTGCAACTCTTACACTCTTTCTCTATGTGTGTGTGTGTGTGTGTGTGTGTGGGGGGGGGGGGGGGGTGTCAAGTTGTTTGGGGTTAGCTCATCATCATCGTCATGAACGCTGCAGTACATTCTCCACTGGCAGGATGTGAAAAAAGTTTCACGAGCATCTTGCGTCGTCTTCCTCAGAGTCAAATTAGTTTGTGAAAATCTGTCAGTCTGTCGCTAAGAAGTGTCAGCTGCTTAGTGACAGCAGATCCTCAGCCGCAGGGCCGTGTCTGACACACACCCACACACACACACACACACACACACACACACACACACACACACACAGACACACACACACACACCCTTGTGCAAACACACACACCCTTGTGCAAACACACACACATACACAGACCAAAACTGTCAGAAACACGATTTGCCATGAACCCACTTCAGATTGTGTGCGTGTGTGTGTGTGTGTGTGTGTGCGTGTACATGTGTATACTGTACACTTTGCACCCTCCCCCACCCCTCACACACACAGCTGTGCTCTCCGCCTCCCTCGCCTCAACATCAGCAGGGGTGATCTGTCTTCCCCGGTCTCACCTGAGGGCGAGCTGCGAGCGCCGGCAATCTGTCCCCTGTCACTCTCCATCACTTTTCAATCCTCATTCCCTCCGATACACACAAGCCAGAGCCGGCTGTGACAACTCTTTAAAGACTTTGAAATCAACTTGAGTCATCTGACTGCAGTTCAACAGCTGCTCACTAATGGAGGGACCTTGACGATGGGGGGCCCAGCCCTGCATGCTCTCCATCTTTTTCTCATAGTATCTAATTTTTTTAACTGGATAACAAACTGTGAGAAATTGTGGGTGTTTGAATGGTAAAGCCAATGTTTTTCTCCTTTTGAAACTGTTTTAAGCCTCTGATCAAGATAATAAAATTGTTTTTTAAGTATTTTGTGGAAACAGCTGGTCTTACCGCTTACAAACATCACCACGTCCATAGATTATTAGGCATTGATAATTATGATCAATAACTATATCAAAATAGGTATCGTAAAAAAATAATTCTATTAACATGTAACTGTTTGATACAACACAATAAAAGGCAAATCACTAGTTCAAATTGTAATCCCTGCTCCTCCGCACAAATAACTTGTTATCTCCTTTTTTTGACTTCGCAAAATTGGAATTTTTATATCAAGATAGACAAAACAAGACAAGAAAGCTCCTCACAATGCATGAAGGGTTTCAGCCCAAGTCCTGAGATATACACCAAGCAGAAAGAGGGTGGCCGAGGACTAGTGAGCGTGAGCGCCACTATCAAGGATGAAACAACGAAAGGTCCAGGAGTACATCAAGAAGACAGCTCCAACTGATGACCTGCTGAGTGAATATCTCAGGCAGCAGAAACCCGGTGATGAGGAGGAACCATCATGGAAGGACAAGCCTGCTGCACAGCACGTGCCACCAACAGATAGAAGAAGGAGCCGATATCAATAAATCATTCCAGTGGCTGGAAAAGGCTGGACTGAAAGAGAGCACAGAGGCACTAATCATGGCATCACAAGAACAAGCGCTGAGCACACGATCAATAGAGGCCGGGGTCTACCAGAGCAGACAGAACCCCAGGTGCAAGCTGGGTAAAGATGCCCCTGAGGCAGTCCAGCACATTACAAAGGGGTGTAAGCAAGTGGCTGGCATAGTGTACAGAAACGTCTGTGCCGAGTATGGGCTGGAAGTGTCAGGGTTAAAGTGGGAGGCTCCTCCAAAGGTGGCAGAGCTAAGATCGTGTGGGACTTCCAGATCCAGACTGATAACATGGTGAGGGCTAACCAACCTACAAACAGCATAAGAAGGCACTTGTGATAGATGTAGCAATCCCAAGCGACAGCAACATCTAGAAGAAGGAACATGAGAAGCTTGCAAAATACCAAGGGCTTAGAGAGGAGTTAGAGAAGAAGGCAACAGTGGTTCCAGTGGTAATCTGAGCACTCTGGGCTGCGACCCCCAAACTGGGACAGTGGCTCCAGCTAATTCCAGGAACAACATCTGAGATATCTGTCCAGAAGAGTGCAGTCCTAGAAACAGCTAAGATGCTGCACAGAATCCTCAGGCACGCAGGACCTCTGGTAGAGGACCCGAGCTGGGAGGAAGGAAAAGGACCGCCCAGGATGGGGCGAATGGGGAATTTCTTCTTCTTTTTTCATACATACAACCAGGGCATGAAATTAACACCCGACCACACGCCAAATGCGGGTGAATTTTGTAATTGGCGGGTAACACTATCAATCTACCTGCCACATTGGCAGGTAGCCAATGAGAATTGAGTGATTCAGACGCATAACTATCGGTAAGCAGGGTACGCGGTTGCTTACGGGCCTGGTCCAATCAGGGGCCCGCATCACTGAAAGACATTGATTGACAGCCGGGTCCCCCTATCGCATTTTCATTACTCTCGACAATCCCAGCAGTCCCCGTGCTGCCACTGACCAAGCGGGAGTGAGAACGGGTTGATCATTTCCTAGTTTCTGATATGAAGACCAGACATGTGTGTGACTCGAACATCTCACATTTACAAACAAAACATACAGCGAAAGACCGTGCAAAACCTTTCAGACCGTCCTGCCAACATGTATACATTTTAACATCAATGTACGCTGTAACGTTTATTCACTCTAAAGTCAGCAGCTGCTGTTTCAATACTGTCGGCTCTCTGCAGCGGCCGGGGCTGCTTAGTTCCCCCCGCGACTCACACTCTCTCTCTCACACACACACACACACACACACACACACACACACACACACACACAAGGTGGATGCAGGAAAAAACGGAGATGAGACGTACGGGATGACCTAAATTGAGGACAGCTACACTCGTTATTGTAAGTGCAATGATACGTTCAAATCCAATAAGTACTTCATTAAACCGTATGAATGTGTGTCCCAGACCAGGTTAGGAAATTAACTAACAATGTAAAGATCAACAAGCCACTGACAGTGACAGATACGTTCAAATTTGATTCATTCAATAAATTATAATTTTTTGTCTTAAATCCACCAGCCATTTTCATATTATACCAACATTTGCAGCATCCTGAGCCTTTTTGGTAAGGTTCCTAGGAAATCTCAGCCCAGAGTAATTCATTAATAGTAATAATTATTATTCTCCCCAAAACAAGTTTCCTTTTTTATTTTTAAAGAACTATACAAAAAAAAATTTAAACTTTTTTTGCAACTTCCACTGTCTATGTGAACCCCTATGCAGGATTATCAAGGCTGGCACCCCTACAGCATGTGATGATGGCGCAATGTCCACGAGTAGGCTACCATCAATAGGACAGGATAGGATCATAGAGACACAGCAATTCCTGTTTTCACCTTTATGAGGCAAAAAAAATGGCTGGTGGTCAAAAAAGTTAACTTCAGGCCCTGCATACAACCCTTAATCCTATAACCAAATGGCAAGCTCCAGTGCTGAAAAAAGTGAAGCTTTGTTTGTTTGAAAACGTTGTATTAGATGTTTCTAATGTCTAATGGAGCTCACTTTCAGGCGTTCACTTTTCAGTAAACCAACCAGGCAGACGGCTCCTTCGTTCGGTCTCCGGGTTCCTTCTCCACCGTCACCAGTGTCTAGGCTCCATTGGGGGGGAATATGTCTGGCTTCTCTACCCCTTTAAAATATGTTTAACGATGGAGTCTAATCCCCAAAGACCCTGTACATTCATATTATGCTTATGTACAATACATATTTGCATATCTGCAACGGAGTCTCGAAGAGTTTGAAAAAGACAAGACATTATGTATTTCTCTTTATTAAATCTCTGTTATGAAAAAAGAAATTGAGTCAGACTCATCAAGGCCGTTAATTACAGCTCCTAATTGATGGCCAAATATTGCTCAAACAGATATAACTGCACCTGTGTTTCTAGTAGTAAGACATCATTCATAGAAGAGAAATGATTTGAAATGTCTGACCGTACTCTTCCATCAGGATTCAAAGGAGAAGCTCAGATGGACGGAGCAGAGGTTACACATGCAGGTAGGGCTTTACGTTCTGCTGCTGCACATATGCAGCTGTGTTTTGAACAGTAACAGTATGTTTTCTATATTCAGTGTTGTACATAATGACTGTCAGCTTTAAATACACTTGACAGAGACATTCCAATGAAACCCTGCCACCCTTGGAATGGGTGTTCCAAGGAAACCCTGCTCTACCACTGATCTAATTAGGAACCCTCCAGTTGGTTTCAGGAAAAGGCAAATTGGCTTTTCTTTCCTTTTGTAATTAAATTAGTTAAATCTTTTAAAATACAATTAGGCTACAGCAACAGCAGTTATGAGGTTGTGCACCCAAACACAACCTGTTTTTAGTTTTTTTTCCAGTTTCCCTTTATTACTAATGCCACTGGCTTATCTTACAATGTAGCGACATGAAGATACATGTAGGCTACTCCTTCTCTTTGCTCTCTGGCTTCACAGTACTTACCTTAGCTCCTTTAGTTTAACAGATCTTTCTACCTTCATTTAGCCACCCGCCCCACCTATTTGTTTGCCACTCTGTATCGAGACACATCTTGCTCAGACTGCTCTGTTCACTTAGCAATGATAAGCTCAATGAATCCACTCAGGGGAGCTGCAAGGTTCATTTTAAAGGGTAACTGCTGTTTTTTTTTTCAACCTGGAGCCTATTTTCTTATGTTTTTGTGTCTAAGTGACTGATGGGAACAACAATCTTTGGCATTGGTCCAGTATTAAGCGAGATCGCTGCAGTCGGCAGTGGCAAAACAAGCTACAATGTAAGTTAATAGTGCAATTGTGCAGCTTGTATTTATCTTCACAAAAGTGCTTCTCAGATTAATAACAGAGATAATAATAACTGTGATGAAAATGGAGCATGCCTGCGGCAAGAAGTTGAGACCGACTCAACTTTTGGAGACACGCAACCCCACGTCACGCTGCGGTGGCCAATCATGTAAACGGAGATCAGACAGTGAGAGTCCCGTACAGGAAACAGGAAACATCACTGCCTCTATCGCTGCCACAAGACCGTTTTAAAACACCAAACACAAGCTCTGAACTGCCCGGGAGTTTGTGTAAAAGCTGAATGTTTCTTGCAACAACAAAGCCCTCGCTATGTCTCGCTCCTCTCTTCTCTTTCTCTCTCTCTCTCCTGTGAAATAACGCTGCCTTTGAGTGCGGTCAGAAACGTCGAAATCTATAAACGATCTGATGGAAAACAGTAATTGTGAAATATAAAGTCTATTTGTGCTTTGGAACAGGATGTCACACGAATGGGCCGTTTCATTGACACTCCCCCTGCTACACAACCCTGCGATAAATCGCCGGATCGCTTTTCTTGGTGTGAATGCCCACTCATCTGCAGGTCCTGCACGCTCAGTGTCGTGTTCCCAGAAAGCTAGTGGTGATGGCACAGCAGACTCTCAGATAGAGGTGTTCAGTGTATGTTCGACAAATCTTTAACACACAATCTTCTAACTGAAGTGACTCTACGATGGCCAACCAGGGCAAACGTACAGCCCAAAACACTTCCATTCGACTTCCAGAAACGACTCAAAGTAATAAAAAAAACACACACAAACCCCAAAAGCACCTGCAACAAAAAACACAGTATGCAAGAGCAATCGGTGTCCCTCTAGCTTCTGTTAACCCACTGGATGAATGTGGTTTGACTTCCTATCATAGGCGGCACCATGGACGGGCTTGGGGGTGCTGTAGCTACCCCTAGGTTTTCTATAGTGACAAAGTGACAAAAACATTTAAAAAGCATCGTCCAAAACGTTGGAAAAAGCATAAACAAAAGTTAATTTTCATTCAACTTCAAGTTCAAGTTCATGGTCGGCGGGAAGACAGCACAAGGGTTAAGGTATTTGGTAGCCGAGATCCCTGAATTCATCCATTCATGTAAAGGTCCTGTGACATGCTGCTTTTTGGGTGCTTTTATATAAATCTTAGTGGTCCCCTAATACTGTATCTGAAGTCTGTTTCCCGAAATTCAGCCTTGGTGCCAAATTACAGCCACTAGAGCCAGTCCCACAATGAGGATGTGCCATTTCTATGTCTGTAGCTTCAAATGCTATTGAGGAGAAGAGAGGGGGGGGGGGGCAAGGTGGAGGGTGGGGGTGTGGCCTTGAAGCCATGATGTCTCTCTCTTTCTCATGGGCGGGCCAAATTCTCTGGGCGGGCAAAGCAGAGAAAGGGGAGGTAACCTTCCTCCTTATGACGTCATAAAGGGAAGATTCCAGATCGGCCCATCTGAGCTTTCATTTTCTCAAAGGCAGAGCAGGATACCCAGGGCTCTGTTTACACCTATCACCATTTCTAGCCACTGGGGGACCATAGGCAGGCTGGGGGAATGCATATTAATGTTAAAAAAACCTCATAAAGTGACATTTTCATGCCATGGGACCTTTAAAAAGGCAAATCCCAAACCCCTTAAAACCTCTTAATTTAATTTAGTGTAATTTAATTTAATTAACACAATGAATTACAAAATGTTTCAAGCATTTCAAATGAATGTGTAAAGAAACACCCTAGTGTGGGAAGGATTTAGTGTGTCTTCAGGGGTAAATTAAGGATAAATAATAACAGGATTCTTGTTTCATAAGTGACAAAAGACCAGCAGTGAGTGCTTTCGTACATCTTTGGTTAGCTACCATATGACAGCGCTAATCCCCTTTTCCAGGTCTTCTTATCTGAAAATGGCAGAAAAAAACTAAACCTAAAAAGGGAAATGAGTATCCTTTAAAAATACAACCCAAGCTACAGATCCAGAGCTGTGTCCATGCTGCGCAGCTGCTCGGTCCCTGTGCTGTGTTGGTGATCCGTGTGACAGACGGAGGCTAATTCATCCAGGTGATAAGACGTGTCATTGGCTCTTTGTGTTATGCGCCCAGCGCTACTGTGCTTAATTTGACCTGCTGCATGTCGCCAGGCGCGCTGGTCAATATTAGCTCGACAGCCACTGACTCAAAAGGACATATTTGTTCATCCAGCACCCCCCCCCCCCCCCCCCCCCCCCCCCCTTCCACCACAGAAAACAAATAGACACACACACACACACACACACAGAGTGGTGATAGCAGCAGGGAACAGTCACTCAGCGACAGCCGAGCACTGCAGGGCCACATATTTGATAAAGGAGAAGTCTTGGTTTTATGATTCACATGGTGCTGACATGTGTTTTGTTTCTCTAGATCATTTTAAATACTACTTAATGCCAACATTCTGCATTACAGTAACGGAGGCACTTGTTGCTGCGTCAGTTCTCTATGATTTGTAAAAGTGCATCCATCAAACAAAACAAACATCTTAAAAAAACTAAACAAATCTCCGATATATGTCCCCATGAATACACACATTACAGTTAATAGAACCAAGGAAACTATTTACACATTCTGCATTTTATCCCTGTGTAATTTTCTTCAGCAGCATTATTAATGATGCTGCGATGCAGGACATTTAAATGTCTCTCAGAGGAATTAAATAATTAAGTTAATTCTATAGTCCCTCTCTGAATGCTGCCCTAAAACAATGAAATTAAAATCCCATTGTTTCTTAAACATCTCGAAGTATCAAGCCACATCCTTTGAATCTCCCTCCTAAATACTGTATGTACCATCTTGATGCAGATGTTTAAACTAAATAATTAGTAAAATGATGAACTGTAAAAAATATATCCCTAACCCAATATCAACTGAAAAGACCTTCAAGTCTTTGCATAATATATGTCAAATATACTGTAGTCCGATTGGAGATGTCTGTCCCTTTTAAACAGCATCCATGGTGCTGTTACGTTTGCATTTCACTCAGAGAGCTAGTGATTAGTTATGCTGTTCTTAGCACTGATTCTAGGTCTTACAGTAATGTTATTTCAACTCCTGACTCTCCGTCAGTGTTCTAAGTACTTTTAGGAGTCTAGCGAGCGTTCCTAGATCCAGATGTGCTAGTGGCACATGACTCAGACAGCAACAGGTAGTCATGTGACCTCAGCAGTCACTGAGGAGTGCTGAGCTCACAGATCAGACTCCAGCTGGTTCTGTCAGGCTGTTCAGGATCAGCACACACTATCTGAAACTGTGATAAACAATGCTGAGGTGTCACAGACCCCCGAAATGACTCTGGATTATCACAACTTGATCCATTCGGACCAATAAAATGAGGAAATCCTAGAATATTGCTGTGTGGCTAAATTATTTATTCCATTGCTGTAAAGTGTGCAGGGAGCCAACAGGAAGTGTAGTGCACATGCTCTGTGGAGCTAAAGCGCAGAAGCCAGAGGAAGTCCGTTGAGACTTTTTCGGCACAAACATCCAGCGAGCAACTTTTCATGGAAATAAACGGGATGCCAGGACCGGGGGGGGGTCAATGCAGGGGGGCCTCCAAATTATTGTTAATTTTTGAAGGTTTTTTTTTTAAATGAAAAAGTCTTAAAGGACAAATCCGATGAACCTAGGGGTTAATAACACATGGGTACCGAGTCGACCGTTTTCTGTTGCCGACCAGTTTTAGCGCAAACCGCTAATTAGCTTATAACGCTAGTCGTTGGGGCATGGGATAAAGTAAAAAGAAATCGCTATTTCTATACTACTAACAAGGCTCAAAATAGCACCACAATTCCACGGTAGCATAATGAGGGTCCCTACATGTAAACCGATGCATTGAGAACTTTGTAAGTGTACAGACAGTTTATTAAAAAGATAGATTATGAAGACAGTACCGTTCACATATACAGTTTGTTGTTCGACTGCTCCCATGCAACAAATGCCGTGCAACCAGTAACCTGTAACATAGCTCAAGCATGGCGTTCGTCATGGCGCCCGTCTGTATATGTGAACGGTACTGTCTTTATAAATTATCTTTTTAATAAACTGTCTGTACACTTACAAAGTTCTCAATGCTTCGGTACACATTCGATTAGCATGAAATCCCAGAGAACGGTCGACCCGGTACACGTGCTATTAACCCCTAGGTTCATTTTGCGCCATATTTGTCCTTTAACATGAATCCAACATATTTTTAGGAAATATAAATCCCCACAGATAACGATTCACTGTTTAACATAAAAAAAATATTTTTAAAACAATGTCAACAATTATCAGGCTATTTTAACAGCTTAGTATGTATAAAAAAATTGGTATAAAGGCTTTAAGCCGCCCTACACGTTATTGTAGGCCCAGTTTAATATGCAACTTCATTTTATACAATATCAGTAGTAGGGGGTCCCTGCTCCATCTCTCTTTCAGTTAAAGGGTACATCCATGGTTTGAATGAAAGTTATATAATCCTGTATGAAGCACATAATTGAATTATTGTATAGATGGAAAAGTCTCTAAATCAGCATTTTGACCATAATGGGACACTCTTTACATAATAATATATACTATATAATATATATATATATATATATATATATATATATATATATATATATATATATATATATATATATATTCAAAGGTTCAAAATGACTTTGTGTTTGTCATTCCAGGTTGTGTGTGTGTGTGTGTGTGTGTGTGTGTGTGTGTGTGTGTGTGTGTGTGTGTGTGTGTGTGTTTGAGTGTCTCAGTTCATACATGAGGATTGGCGGTGGAGGGGCGGGGGCGGACTGTGTGAGTGTTTCAGCTCATATCCTGTTTGTTTCGACTCTGCAGCTCTATGAGGGCAGCAAGGTATCGCCTCACTGGCTTTAGATTGTTTGTCATTTGGCATCTCAAGTGGAACTAACAAGCCTATAAAATGGTAACGAGAGGAAGACGGGAGGAGGCGGAGAGCAACCTGGAGAGGAGAGACAGACATTTAGAGGAGGGGGGAGGTGGAGGATTAGAGACAAAGGGTACGAGAGAAGATGAGCGGTGTAGTGTTGAGAGATAAGGAGCGGTCGCGTGGGAGAGATTTTATGTGCAATTGTTTGTGAGATTTGGTAACAATTTGTGGTCGTTTCATGCTGTCGTGGATCTGCAACCCCTCCTCTCTGATCCTTTCCCTTCTACGCCCAAGCACCACTGACAGGATGCAGCTGGTGTGCTGAAGCCAACGTTTGAGGAGTTTCACTGTCAAAGAAACACCTTCTAAGAACTCTCCCTCTGGAGCAGGGGTCAGCAACCTTAGGCGCATGTGCCACCATTGGCACTGGGTAGCTTAACCAATGGCACACTAGCAACAAGTGTACAAGAGATTTTTTTTTGGAAATGTTGAAGTGTCCTCTCATCCGCATGCCAAATGACGTCTTCCACAGGCTTTGGCAAGAGCACAGCCTATTATGTAGTTTGATTGACTTTTCCTTTTGGTTAGTACTTGTTGCATCCTGCACAGAATGCGGCGCAAAGGAAAAAGAATCTGCCTGAGCGGGCCAAGTAGATGATGGCAGGCTTAATGCTGATGGCCCACTGATTAACAAGAACATTTTAAAATGGAACTTCATATTAAAATGGTTGCCGACCTGTGCTCTGAAGGGTCAGCTACCCTTCCCCAGACCGCCAAGACGTCAGCTCCTGTCTTCTCTTTCCCGCTACTACTACTGCTACCTACTCACAGAAAAATAAAGTAATGATCATGGTTTGGCATGCATAGACTGTTAACATCAATCACTTGGGGGCAGTGGAAACATATTATGACAAATGATCACCTTATTAGTTGATCTGGCAAACTTGTTAGCAAACACTTACAGTCACAGATCAACATTATCATTTATCGTTGATTTGGAGATGGGTTAGTGTACACCTGACAGATGTCAGTCTAATAGTCTCTGTTTCACCTCTGGTTTTGGTCTCCACCATCTTGTGAGGGAAATCTCTGTCTCTTGAGCTGCTCAATGCTCCACTATGTTCACCAGCTCGTCTCTGACTGTGTCTGTCTGCTCTCTGGAAACAGCTGCCTGCTGCAGCCAAAAGCGACGCTATGCGAGTGCTGAGAGTAAACCAGAACAGTAGCGCTGCAGCCACACGGATAAACACTGAGCTGAAACTCTTTATAAAGCTCTCTGTAGAGATGAGGGGAGCTGCAGATTCTGCTGATAGTTCTCTGTAGGTATTTTAATGTTGTCATGATTCAAGATGTAAATACTGTCATTTGTATACATCCAGCTCGTGACCAAAGTGATAACTAGTAAAAAAAAAAAAAAAATATATATATATATATATATATATATATATATATATATCAGTCCTTCCAGAAAAATAAAAAAAGAGTTTTTTTGTGATTGTTGCGGGCAAGAATCCTTGATTATGTGGCACGTTTTCTTAAAAAATGCGATGGAATATGTGGGATGTTTATGCAATTTTATGCAATGTAATTGCGGGAACTTGCAAAAACTGCGGTTTCATTGTGGCTTCATCGCGGGCTTTGCAGCTTTTTTATGATGTTCACGTCCCGTGATTACGTCACTTCATAACGTTCCCCTGGCAACAGGGGAAAATGGCTGCTCTTGTGTGAAGTAAACGCAACATATTTCAACTTTCTGCTAAGATATATGTGACTTTTTTGCAACAAAAATGTGGGGATTATGAAATCACGCAAGCCCCGCAAATTTTGCGCAGAAATCGGCAATTTATGTGGCGAAAGTGCGGTGTATTTGAAAAAAAGCGGACTTTGGCTGATTATGCATTGAATTATGCGATCGCATAATCACGTTTTTCTGGAGGGACTGATATATATATATATAGTATATTTCCCACATGATAAATGCTGAAACCTGAAAAATTAGAATGGAATTCAATTGCACATTGTACATTGTTATTATAAATATATTGATTATATTATTATTATTATTATCTCCCCGGTGCGTTACACAAACATGCTGAAAGACGCCTTTTTAATCGCATCAGACGCTGACAGCCACTGTCCAAATGTCCTTATTTTACGAGTTTGGAATGAGAATGGGTTGCGATTTCCAATGATTCCCAAAACGACATATATGAGCGTTCTTTTTACTGCCGCATAGAGGGCATGTTTAACTTGTTGCTGTAACATGTGACGGCGGTGCCAGTTCGGATCATGTGACCATTTAACATAATGGCCGTTGTTTTTAACTTTGTGAAACGGAACTAGTTCAGTTTAGGCAACAACTAAACGGAGGGTTAGGAAATCACCAGGGATGGAATTTAATATGTAAAAAAAAGTGGTCTAGGAATAGAATATAAATTGGAATAAAAAAGGAAGAAATTGAATGTCATAATTTTACTGTGTTGTGACATATCTACAATCTCCAATCCCCTGCATTGTGAATTAAACAACAGCAAAAGAAAGAAACATTTGTCAAACTGTGCAAATGGTTCAGATAAAGAATAAAACTGCTCCAGCAGCTCAGCGACAATGTGTCAAGCCGTGAACACTTCTCACACGTACAATTTTGATAAAAACCCACTTCCTGTTTGTGTCTTTGCTGCTAACTTTGTCACTTGTTGTTGAGTGTGACAGAACTACATGAATGTTCAAAGTCTGCAATATGAAGCTGTTATGAAGCTGCCTTACACTGTCAAAAACGAGTCAATTATTGTAATTAATGCATTTAGATTACATGCTGTCAGCTGAATGATTCTTGCTCGCTTTCAAAATCTGGATAACATGTCCTGTGGCGTAAAGCATTTAAACTCACAAACAAGATGAAGTGGACTGTAAATTATGGCAAGCATTTCTTTGTTTGGCATGAAGCTTAGCAGGGTGAAATACTGAGGACTATCCTAACACACTTCTTTTCACATTAGACTAGATTTAAAAAAAAAGGCCAGGTCAACATAAGAAATCTCAGGAAGAGAACAGTTTTAGAAAAAAAAGCAGCTGTAAGATATTTATATTGAGAAATATTTGAGAACCTATTATCTACTTGGCAATGATGATCATGATTGGTCATGATTGGTTAAAATAATGTTTTTTGGTTAATTCTTTCACCAATAAATTAACATTTCTTGTCATAGCATGTCATGACTAACTTCCGTGCCTGGACAGTAAAGCCAAAGCTGAAGCTCCTTAAAGCTGCATTCTATCTAATTTCCAGCAGGGGGAAACTCGAATGGCTCCAAAATAAAGTCTGTTTCTATAGAAGTCAATGAGAAAATTAGCCTACTTCACACTTGATTTATTACCTCAGTAAACATTTTCACAATGAGTTTATGGTCTCAATCAGGGTTTAAAATAGTGGATAAAGCAGGGGATGCTTTAGGACCTGTCAATCAGGACGGAGGCTTAACAATGCTAACCATGCTAACAATGTGTACATTAAAATAGACCTGAACTTGTTTTTGGCTGTTGTCTGTTTTCATCTCTCATTGTGTTTTTTTTTACTCAAGCAAAGAACATTTATTGGAACATTTTGGTTGCCTAAAAAAAATCTTTTTCAGTGTTTGGTAGCATCTTGTCAACCAAAGCTAGCTAGCTACCACTAGCGTTAGCTGGTAACTTAAGAGAAAGTCTGCAGATTTTCTGTTCTGCCGTACATGCAGATGAATGGCGCCAGTACCTGGAAGTCTGTGTTTACCCGCCAGTAAAACTCTGCTGGATGACTCGCGTCAGAATGGTTGAAAATCAGCATCTTTCCCCTCTAGCATTCAGCTTAGCACAGCATCATTGAAACCATAGAGACACTGGCTTGGCAGCATCATCTTCCTGTCCTGCCCGTTCGTCCAAATATGGTCACTTCTGGCTCCAAAATACCAAGATGGTGACGGCCAAAATGCAAAGTGCTGGCTTCAAAACGGCAGTCCACAAACCAATGGGTGACTTCACTGATGCTACATCCATTATATTTACAGTTTGTGGTCAAAGTGTGTTTTGGACTCTGCAGTTCCCCACAGCTCTATAGAGCCTTTAGGGTCTTTCAGCTCAGTGTTTTACAGCGTTCACCTCGTAGTGTTTTGGTTCACTCTCACCACTCTAATCAGCTCTGTTTCCAGCAGCAGCAGCAGCTGTTTTCAGTGAGCATGCTCTGATAAACCCATTGTACACTACCTGCTCAGCAGCAAAGAGCAGACAGATACAGTTACCAACAAACCCCCCCGCAAAGCACCGGTTCCCCTCTTGGCTGCGTCCTTCCCCTCTGCTCTCCTCCCTGTACACCAACAGCTGCACCTCCAGTCTAACTTTTTTTCAGTGTAATCTTATGATGGCCAAGCTCATGCTCAGCAGTTTTTGGGTTGACAGATTTGGTGCTATAACTCGAGAATTGATATAAATGTTCAGAAGACATCAAGACCTTGAGAAACACCACAGAAAAACCCATGCTGTGATTTGAATGAAACACTTTTGACATTTGGAGATTTCTGCGAGAATTTTTCAGCATATCTGAAAGCCAAGAAAGGTACTGACACATGTAGAGGTTTAGGAGTGATGGGCTTAAGAATACATTTAGAATTTATGCAAGATTCTTAACTTTAGGAGCACATATCTGCATCTCTGTATGTCCTGTGGCCTTCTTTGGCTATCCTTGCCTACAGTATAAAACCACTTGCCGACACGTGACCAAAGTTCCATTTTGAGGTCTATTTATGACTTCGGAGCAGGTTCAATTTCCTGAAGGTCATTAATGAAGTATAAATCCTTGAAAGTGCAGGTAATTGAATCTGGAGTTCAGAATATCTTATCACAGATATTAAGCTAAAAGTTTAGACTGATTGTGGTGCTGCTGAACCCAAAAAGTCTGAGCATAATTATTTTACTGAACTCCATCAAAGTGCTTATTTTTTTTCATAAAATTTCAGCAATGTTTTCAATGGCCTGTCATAGACCCAGACAAAAAGAAACAGACAAAGCCTCCAAAATGAATGTGGAAAAAAAGAAAATCAACAGTGTATTTGATGTTGATAACTTTATTTGGCTTATTGTCTGCGGCAGAAGCATCATCTATTTGATCAGTATCATCAAACAGAAGGCTTGACAAGGAGCAGCAAACAAGAAGCTGTGTCACAGCAGAGGAGGAAGACCCCTGTTGGGAACATTTGTTTAGAAGTTTTGAGTGGGCGGCATGTTTTATAGATAAACCACATGAAATAACTGAATATTACCACACACGTTGCATAACTTGTCTTTCAGTGACCCAGCTGCTAGCTCATAGATGTGGGGAATTTGACATCACTTTGATATCAAATTGTTCCATTCAGGCTTATTGAGTTGCAGTCACTCCAGCAGCAATCACTGTAACAAGCTGCCATAGTCTGGATCCAGCCCAATGAACCACTCTTCTCCCATTAAAGCCATATTTGTTTGCTTATCAAGAAAAAAAAATGGATGAATTCAGTAATACATGGACTGTGGTTTCCATTCAGCTAGCAATTCAAGCTACAGCTCTGGAATTAGGCTGTATCCTGTGATGGGACCAATGGTTTGTCAGCAACAGCCTGAGAGATGAACAATGATGGATTGGACAGTCCGATTACTTCATGGTTAACATGTGTTAACATGTGTAACAGGTAATGAATAGTTAAAGGTAGTGATAGCTAGATGAAGCCTCATGAAGCATTGAAGCTTTTTGGCAAATTGGTTCGCAAAAGGGTTAATTCTCACAACACCACCTGTTGGTGTAAAACAGGCACATATTTTACAGATGATCTATGTGATCTTGTGATACACTGTGTCAGAGATGGTTTTTGACTGTATTTTGCGCAGGTAGAGACTTAGAAATAATGATGAAGAAAACATGAATTCCCACGTAATCCATTTATATCAGTATATATCAATATACTGTGCCATTTTTGTGGTGTACTATCATTATAATAACTGTATAATAAATGGATATCCTTGAGAGGAATGCGGGTATCAAACGTGTGTAAATCAATAATTTGGGTCATGATATAATAATAGCGGGAGGGGTAATATTAGTATTCTACAACTGGAAAGTGGCAGTGCTTTAACCAGGCAGAGGGCGGTGAATGGGCGCGTGTAGATCATGGATGTAGAATAAAACCGTGTAGATTGGAACCACTTTCCGAACCAGTCATGTGGTACTGACGGGCAGCGATGCTTCTGATGTCATCAATATCGTCATTTGTCTAAAACAGTACAAGCCTCGCTACACGCTTCATGGACAACTTCCGGGATTTCTCGACGCATGCTTCTTAGCCTCGGCACAGAATGTAACATAGCTAGTTAAAGGGCCTTTCAGACCAAATGCTGTTCAAGTAAAAGTACTCAAATTACATTAATTTCTTTTTTTAAATGATGATCGTTTTTCTGTCCTGAAGCTTTAATGTGTCGCAACATTTCCGTTTATTTGGTGTACAGTCAGAATAGTGACATGATATAAACTGCTTACATAACTGCTTACGTAGCCTTTGTGTTTTACACTTGAAGTAGGCCCATAATGACAAGGAGGCTATCCCTGCTTCACTTTCATTTACTTCACTCAGAACTACTGTAAGCCTGCCCAACGGCACATGATCCCACAAGCAATGTCCAAAACGTATCACTGTGTGCTCTTCATTCTTTCTTATTGTCTTCAAATGGGGTGATCCTTTAGGGGCCAGTGTATTTCATCCAAACTGCTTGCCGGATGGTGGAATAGATTTGGAAACTCCCTCATCACTTGCCTGCTCTAAAAATGTTTTATGTCTTTACTTCTATTGCTTGCTTGTAATTGCATTTGGTAATACACTATATAACTACTATTTCAGAGAGCTTTTCAGTGACTATTTATTCATCAGCAGTGTCATTTGCAGAAGGTTTATTGAAAGTCCGGAGACAAGTTAAATATAGTCTGTGAAATCTTTTCATCAGCCAAAGCTGTGCTCACTGACTTGCTCGGCAGTTAAATATGAGATTGTTTAAGGACAGCAGCATCGTCATCATTTATAAATATGACAAATACATTAAAATAATTGCATTAAGTCAGTGGTTACTTTGCTGCACTCTGAGTATTCAAGCAACGTACATGGCAATGTTGTTTCAGAGACACAACTAGGCCAATAGCACGAGGTAACCCGGCACATTTACACTGATTACGCTGATTGGATTTCAGCAAAACCTTTAGCTAAGGACAGGACAGCTTACTGTGTGTCAGGAAACTTAAAATCACTCAATATGTGATTTTTACTCATGCACAACTAATATTCACCAACCCTGTGCACTCCAAAGACATCTTCACTGAGATTGCACACATTTTTCTGCCTTAGGGACTGTTTGTTATTTAATTAAGGGGCCACCGGAGGAGTTTTGTTGCCTTTAACCTAAAAAGACTTGACCCTGCCCTCATCAGTAATAATTTTCCTATGACCCTCCAAAATGATTTGAAAAAGAGGCATGACCCTCCCCTTGCGTGCAAGTTTGCACTCAGCAAAGAACTACAGATGCCATTTGATTTTTACAGCCATGATGTACAGCAGTTAACCTCTGCATTCTCATCTTACACATCACACTCCTCTGTTATGGTGTGGTGGCCATTTCAGTCGATTTACTCACTAACATTGTTGTGGAAATACAATAAGCATGGAAACTAAATGCACACTTCCTGCATTACTGCATTACTTCAAATACTAAGTTACTCCTCTAGTAAACTAGTATTCACATGAAATAAAACAATAAAACATTGAGACCATTCAGCAAAGCACACTGGGAAATAATAATTCAACTCTGGTTGCTATGGACTTGTCACTAGGCTTCGTCATTGTATATTTTAGTACATAGGTAAAGGTGCCGAAGCTGACCATTATATTCCAAAATACATATGTTTATTTTTAAAGCAGATTTTAAATTACATTGTAACAATTTAACAATTCGCCCTTATGAAATCCAATCGCGGCACGGCTGTTTTGAAACGTAATAGACAGACGCTTAAATTCAACTAAAATGTAACGGTGAACAATCAGTGTTCGACCTACAGTCTGTTGAGATGCCTCTCCAAACTCACCATAAAACATTAAGACACGTTAAGAAAAAAGCCGTAATCCAATGACACGGAAAAAAAAGTAATCCACAGCGATCAGTAGATCCACAAAAAGGGTCACGGTGTATCCAGCAAGGCCAATACGAGCATCACGTTCACCAGCCAGCTCCAAACATGTGAACGAGGCCTCTCCACTTCGCCGTTTAAACAAAGTGGAATAAACATATACATGTCCAAATCTACACAAAACCCGCAATCAATTATTAATCTGACATCACATGTATATACATGGCATTTAGGAAACCTTTATTGTAAGGTTGGCACGGCAAGATGTCCAGACATAGTGCAACAGTAACTTTCGTTTTTTGCGTCCTGCTGCTCCCATCGTCAGCCAGGTCATATTTTTTTTTACTAAAGTAGTATATGAAATCAGATGTATTACCTACCACCATTTAGTTGTTTTGTGTTATTTAAGATATTTATAAAATATCTGGTTGTAATTATTCCACTCATTTTTTAAACAATGCAATTACCCATTTGAGCCACCAGGGGGTCAGTACTCCTCCTGCCCCCCCAGCAAACTCCGCGTATGCGGTCAGACTCATCTGCTAGGGGGCCGAGACTGAGAGCTACATGGATAAATATGCACCAAACAAGCCACTTTGAAATTTTGCTTTTTTCATTAATAAAAAATGTTGGATGACCCTCCCCCTCAACAAAAAATAAGAAGACATGACCCTCCCCTATGTTCCTCCGGTGGTCCATTCCATAAATACCGAATGGTCCCTTACCTAGGAGAGAGCAAAAATTAAATAAATACAAAAAAGTTGGGAGGATGGCCCAATATTCTAGTAACATATTGTGCCAATTATTTCAATGTATTTGAACGATCAATTTCTTAATTCATGAGGAAAGTTTAATAGCTTTGTTGTCATGTTGTGCAAAACTTGCAACACAAAGAAGCAGGGCAGTTGCCGTAATGAGCTAAGCACATTCATTTAAATCACTGCCCATTTAACTAAAACTGAAATGAAGCAAAAAAAAAAAAAATGAATAAGATAGAATGCAGGATTAAGGAGCCTCAGCATACATCCACTTCTTTTATACATATATGTTCATTCATATGTGTTCACTATAATAGTTTAGCTAGTTAACATGCTAACTGTGTAGACGAGACTGATGGGACTGTCACTAGTTTTGCAGGTTATTGGTCACAAATCAGTATTGGACAAATTAAAATCTGACCTGATGATGGCGCCCGATCAAACATCACAGGATCCTCAAAGTTGATTCTGTGCAGAAGTTGAATGTCTCAACTAAATGTAATGGTGTAATCCGTGTTGCCTTGACGTTGTATAGAGCCATTTTGGCAGTAGCCCTCCATAGTGGAGCCAGATGTGGTCACAAAGAGACTCATGGTGCCAGTGTAGAGCCTCTATTGTGATGTCACAGTGGTTGTTGGTAGTTGTGATGTCAGTGCTGTTCACCATATGTCTCTCCCTGGAGAGAGGAGGCTCTCCACTGATTAGCAGAAAAGCTTGTTGCCCAACAGGCCATGAGGTTGGATGACCTCTGGGGGTGAACACAGAGCCATGTAATCTGCTTGATGGGACAAGGTCGTAACACTTCTGTGCTTGTGTGTGTGTGTGTGTGTCATTAAAATGGACTCACTGATTGCAGTTTGCATTTTGTAAGTAGAGCTGAAAAAGCTGCAAATACATGAGCAACAGCATTCTGCTGTCATTTTGGCTGTGACCTCCTTGGCTCTGCTGTCGATGATCTCATGCTTATGATTCTGTGCAATAACAAAAAAAAAAAAAAAAAAAAAAGATAGTTTGGCTGAAATTATAATTTTATTATCTTGTTTCTCCTGCTGTTAGTTGTTACTGAGCCTAATCTAACACTCAGGCGTTAGCATTTTGCAGATGATCAGCCATTAAACTGTGTGCCATCTCCGCTGTGTCCATCACCAATTATAGAAATTGCATGTGAGGAAATTTAAGCACACAGAGTGTGTGTATTTCGGTGAGTGTTGATGCATGTGTACTTGCACTTTGCCTATGTGTTACTGCTCTTTATGGTTGGCCAGCCATTAAAGCGTCTCCTCCAGCTTCTCTCTCCTCCAGCTTCTCTCTCCTCCATATATACAATCATCCAGTCCAGCAGTGCACACACAGAGCTCCGCTCGACACCTGCAGACCTGCACTGAATCCAGACACCATGCACTTCCAGCACTGAAACCATAGGCACATACAAAAGACACATAACACAACACACATGAAGAAACATCTTCACCAATTTGACAACACAGGCGCAGCATTTAGAAAACAAGGCTCACGACACAAGAAAACTATTTCCAGGGGACACTAAAAGTTGATGCACATGGCTGAAACGCTTGGTGTTTGTGGCTTATGAAGTTATTGAAGTTGGCTATCTGTCATTGTGATCCCACGATTCAGATATTATCAGTGATGTCCAAATGAAGCGTCATGAAGCATTTCCTTTATTTTCTGAGCCCACTGGATGGTGTGTTAATAGATATTGGGCTCAGGAAATAAAGAAAATGGTTCCCAAAGCTTCATTTGGACATCACTAGATATTATAATACTGTAACAATGAGCAAAAGGCATAACCGCAGATAGCTGCAATAATATCTGAATCATGCCATCACAATGTGATGACAATGTATCCAGATAAAAATTCGGAAAATGCAAAGATGAAGAAGCATTCATCATGCAATTTAAAAAAAAAAATGAATAAACTCATTCAGATGAATATAATAACTGCTTATCTGCTAAGAAACTGAGACTGACACACTGATTTTGTTGTGGCGTAAAGCATTCTATAGTGTCCAAACCATTACACATGCTATGCCAATGAACTGCTGGGAGGCAGCCAGATTCAAAAATCTATAAAATCTCTGGGTTAATGGCAACACACTACAATTATAGGCAATACAAACTAGCTGGGGTTCTATTAATAAAAGTGAGAATGAGTATTGCTACTGGTGCAGATTTCAAAAGAAGAAAAAAAATCAACCTAAAATATGTGACTATTCAGTTATGAAGATAGTAGGGCTATTCATGCCTTATACTGTCCCTAAAGGTGATACTGATGATGATGATGATGATGATGATGATGATGATGATGGCAGGAGGAGAGAGACAGACAGAGAGAGAGAGAGAACGAGAGCGAGAGCGAGGGAGAGAGGAGGGATATCGCCAGTTAATAGCCCCAGCCAGCCAGCCAGCCTCCTCTGCCTGTCAGCGGGATGATCGCACCATGTACCGGGACCCCGTTCCTTCCCAGCGGAGCCGCGTCGTGATGACTGTCCGCGGGCACAGCTGCAGCCCGGTGACGCTTCACATTTCCTCCGTCCAGTAGCTGATTTCTCCGGCGCGGCGGCGTGGTGTGGAGCCGGAGCCTTGGCGCACGCATCCACGCTCTCACGCACTCACAGGCTGCCTCTGTGGCGCGCACTTTGCTCCGACACATTCTTTCGAGACTTCTCCGATCTCGGTCCTTTCTTACCTTCTGGGGATTTTGAAAACTTGAGCGACTTTACCGTCGCAGTCAGAGAACAAAAGGCAAGCGGACGGACAGCGTCGGTGCGGTGAATGTAGTCTGCAGCGGGGCGCACAGCGGTGCTGCTGGACCGGCCGAGGACGCACCAAGTCCCGTCCCACTTCCCCGTTTCACCCCCGGTGTCCCGAACACGGCCAACATGATTGTCCTCGGGATTGTGCTTGCTCTTTTCTTCTCAGGTACGTTCAGTAAATTGACTGTTACATTAAAAGGGAGAAAGGCTTTCAACACTCAGTGTTTGTCTCTAGATGGCCTCTGGCTCGCAAGTTGTATAGAGATGAGGATAGAGAGTCACACAAAGTAAAGAGCCTCTGTTTTGTCATCCCTCCATCACTCCGAGGTGCATTTTCTGGCTCGTTTGTTCAATTTCCTGGTCTAAGCGCCACGGGGATAAAAATAAGTGTGTTTTTATTTCCTCCCAACCTTTCAGCAGAGTAAAAAAATAAAAAAAACGTCTCATATGGCTGTTATTGACTATTTCAAATATAATTTGTGTCTCAATAATAATTCGTTTTTTTGGCCGCGGTGCTGTGTCTCAGCAGGCTACGCCCTTCCAGCTGCACGCAAACTTTCCAACATGCGGACTGAAAGCTGTCAGACCCTCAGAGAGACATCTATAGAAGCTCCAACAGTTCCTCTGATTGGTTTTTATTTTTAATTTTACATATCCGATGTTTGAAAGTGTAGAATAATATATCGTGTAAGAATACAATGCCCTGTAGTCTTAGATGGCCTCGGTCTCTCCTCTTGTCTGGCATGTGTAAGATAAGACATTTGCAGAATTACTGGAGCAAAGTGCTCTTGATAAACAATTTTGAACAGAATGCACCTAATAAAATATCTTATAGTAACAGACACATATTTGGGTTATGATTGTATTACTTGCAATATCATTTATACTAAAGCTTGTTATAATTTAACTGAGTGAATCCTGAGTATTGATTTTCTGGTCAACCAGTCAACGAGCACAAAACGTAAAAGGGGAGCTTGCGAAGTGACCAATTGGAGTCAGAAAGACTCTGAACTTTTGAGCCAGAGCAGAATCGGTCACATCAAATCCTTCAAAAGTGAACTTGTTTTAAAATCAGTTTATAGTGCTGAAATAATCTAATTTTTCTTTTTTTTATATATCATATGGTGTCCAATTTACAGATGAAACAAGGAGTTTAAACAGAGTTGGACCAGAACACAGATAGTTAGATTGATAGATAGATATGTTTGTTTTCACAGTCTGTTGCATGCACATGACAATATACACGGACAAATAAATCAACAGATAACATAAAGACAGGCACAAGACACATAGAAGCACAAGCACATTTACAACAACAGTACCATATACAAAGTCAGCGAGATAGTTTAGTAGACATGCAGCCCTGAATGCACCTCGGTCAGTGTGATGATCCAGGTCTCTTTATTTCAGCTGTATTTAAGCAGATTGTCTTCCAGCGAACTAAGGAGAATATTGGGTTTCAGGTATGAAGTTGACTGATTTTAGAGTTGCCTACAGGTTAGATGCCCTATCAGATGCTCGTAGAGGTTTTCCTTGGTTATTGTAAATAGAGGAGCTTTACAGAAAATGTATCAATTTACAGTAAATTAAATTACTTACTCTAGACCGACAGTAGACATTTTTTTCCCCAAATATATTCCATTCATTTCATTTTTTGAATGAAGACGTGTTGTGTCGTGACTAGTCGTGACTATTATGATGGCGAGAGGACGCTTGAATTGCGCCTTCATGTATTCAAATAGATATATATAATATGAAAATAGCAGCTGAAAAGGATTTTTAAAGATTGAAATCACCTTAATGCCATGAAGAGTTGTGTTAAATGGTTTCTTATAAACACACACACACACACACACACACACACACACACACACGCACACACACACACACACGGAAACACGATGAACCTTTCTTACAATTCTGAATATACTGTTTGACATCCATGCTGCTGGTAGATGACCACTCTGTAACTCAGTGTGTGTGGTGTGAGCGTGGAACTGTTACCTCTCTTCCTTTGTCTCTGTGTGTGTTTAGTGTTCAGGAGCCTGTGTGGCTGCTCAAAGCTTGTAACTTGACAGCTCCATAAACGTACTCGGAGAGAACGTCTCTATTGTTTACAGCACAATAGTGAGCCATGTTGTGGTGATAAATGGCTGAGTGTGTTCAGAGTCACGGACAGGTGTCAAGGCAGTTTTAGCCAAAGAGCTAATGTGGCATTTTAGCGAGTGTGCATGGCTCTTTTTTCGTTTTTGATAAGATTTTTTTTTGTGTGTGTGTGGCATTTTTAAGGCCTTTATTTTGACAGGACAGCATATACATGAAAGGGGAGAGAGAAGAGGAATGACATGCAGCAAAGGGCCGCAGGGCGGAACTGAACCTGCGGCTGCTGCATCGAGGACTGAGCCTCTGTACATGGGCGCACGCTCTACCAGGTGAGCTACCCAGGCGCCCAGTCCATGGCTCTTTATCAGACATGGGGACTCGAGTTTGAGACTGGGACTGGAGTCGCACTTGAGTCGCACACACAATGTTGTCCTCAAAAGATTTCAGACTCGACTCGGACTCGAGGTGCGGGACTCGTGAACAATCCTAATTTTTAGGAAATGTCTTGATGAACTGAATGTTCTTCCCCTCCCTGTGTAATTATGTGGTATTAAGATAGTAGGTAAAGGATTCTGGCTCAACACATCTGATTTCATCAGGTACCTGAAAACACACCGTGATAGGATAGCAATCATGTTTAGCTCATTGGCCATCTAACGTTAGCTTGCTTCGTGCTTTAGCCTCGACCTACGGAGGTAAACTCCGACTGACATTCACTAAATGTTATGAAGAGATGAATGAGTGTTTGTTTGTTTGCCAAACTTGTGGTAGTCGATTTACGTAATCATTTAGGTTTATTGTTAATCATATAACACTACAGTTTTATTTAGTTCATGTTACACTGAGTGTGAGAGTCTGGGGGATGTGATGACTTACAGTAGTTCATAGGCTGTCATTAGTTGTAGACGCAGTGCACATTACATGGTTGTGCTCTGTAGGCTTCCTGATACCCTGAGTACCTCAATATTTGGTCTGTACTGTACTGTATGTTCATGTTACAAGGCAAGTACAGTTATTAACTTATAAGTAAAACATTCTTGGTGGTTTTTTTGTCATATTGCAATAGCCTGTTTACACTGATTATATCCAATAACTAATCACAGCTGATTCTGTATGCTAATAGATAAAGGAGTCATAATAACATTTTAAATGCTTTGAATTCCTTAAATACAGTATAGCTATGCAGTGTTCTGAGCAGCCTGTATTGAATGCAGCAGGTATTACAACACTCATTATAACCACCAGGGACCTGTGACTTGACTTGGACTTTAGCTCAGAGACTTGGGAGCATCTCTGCTCTTTATGACTTAATTAGGCTACATATTACAGATAGTAGGTACGGGTCACTGTACAGAAGCAGATTGACCCAAGCTGGACTAGGAAACAAAGAGTGATGAGTTGTTCTCTGACGTTTGGAGAGATTGCAACTGAGCAGAAAGAAAACAAACTGCTAAATACTTGTTACCGAAAATCACAATGGTCAGAATAATGTGGATGAACCATGAGTGTGAAGGGCCAGGTCATTGGGCCAGACACCTTTATGTCACCTACAATAAAGAAGTTAAGGCCTGAAGATGGGAGATTGGTCAACACATTCTACACAATGTGGGTAGGAACGGAGGTTTGTGAGAGACACACGTATCAAACGGAATTCATTGGCACGGTGGATCAGTTGTTAGCACTTCTGCCTCACAGCACAGCAAGTTGGCACTGCAGAGTTTGATCCCTGGTCTGGGCAGAGTTGGATGCCCGGTCCGGACAGGGTCTTTCTGTGTGGAGTTTGCATGTTCTCCGTGTGTTTGCTCTGGTTTCCGCCGGCTGCTCTGGTTTCCTCCCACAAATAAAGACATGCATGCTAGGTTACTAGGGCTACAGTTGAAAATTAACCGTCTGGCTAACACTGGCGCATTTACAGAAATGTTGATTAATGTGCATAGTCCTTATAAAATCAATACATTGTAATCTTTAATCAATGTCCACGTTAAATGTAAGAGTACACACAGAGAGATGTGCCAGCTTGTGGCGCTCCGATCGAACTTTGGTCTTGTCTGGTTGTGAGGCTTCAGCAGGGCAAGCCTAGTCTCGCTAGTTCCTCCACAGCGTTGCGAAGGAAGGTCTGGCTAGTGCACACAGCATTCCAGGTTGGGAGAAAAACGTGCTCTGGTTTATTTGCATTTCTTTAAACCAATCACAATCGTCTTGGGCGGTGCTAAGCTCCATACAGAGTCACGGTGCCTCTGCTAAATAGCCTCTGGAAAGAACTTGTTTTGGTGGAACATGTATACGTTCAAAAGTTGTTTTAGTCGTGCAACAGAAAACTCAGATTAGACAGATAGTCTAGCTAGCTGTCTGGATTTACCCTGCAGAGATCTGAGGAGCAGTTAACCATTAGTCCTCAGAAATCCACCGGAGTTTAGAACGCCAACACAAAGAAAGAGGAAGGTGACGGATATCCGGCCGAAAAGAACATCCGGGTGGAATTTCCGGCAACACCACAGCAATCCTGGAAGTGGAACGTCATGGATATAGACTAGGGCATGCCCAAATCTAGCTTCTGTTGCTGGAGGAGTCACGTGACGTAGCTTAAAGGTAGAGTCTAACAGGATGACTTTGATTTTCAGTTGGACATCACACACCAAAACTGTGTTGCTCACTCTTATACAGTATGTGCTCTGACTCAGGTTGGTGGCAGATTGAGGTGTGTCTAAACATTCAGACTGACCTCTAAATTCCACCGGGTAGAAGCGGCTCTCTGCTTAAAATTAGCCCTAGGCCTATTTTTTTTTACGGAGCCGGAAGGGGGGCGTTCACCAGTCCGGGCATGTAAGTGCAATGGCTAGAGCATCTGGTCATTTTTTTTAAATAAACTGTGCAGACCCGATTGTATATCACATCACTACAAAATTTTAACAACTGATAAGCCATACATATTTGATCCAATCTTTGATTGTCATTCATAACTGGACTAGATGGAAGAAACCATCAAACTGTGTAGATTACTTAGTTTTACGGCAGAAGCACAGATCCGCGCCTGGTCCCGGTAATATAGTTGGTAGGTTACTGTGACAGTAAATATACTATAAAGATGCATCAGTTTCAAAGCATATTTATGTGTTTATTTTCTTCCTAAACACACATGTGGGTATGTATTATCAAGTCCTCATTTGTCCATATCAGCTGAGCTGCTCCCAGCCCCTCAGCAGACGTTCCCTTAGTTGGGAATGCGTGGATTCTGTCCCTGCTGTAGCAGCACTAATGAAATTCCCTCATAGTTGTTTTTCTGTGAGGCCGGTTTGTGCTGCAGCACAACCCGCTGTGTTCATTAGCCTGTTAATGGTTGTCCAGCTTGTAGTGACACCGTAATGTTGAGTGACAGGCTCGTATATCTCGCTGTCTCTCTGCCTCCCCCCTCCTTCCCTTAAGGCTTTCAGATTGTGTCTGATTTTCCTTTTTTTTCAATCTCAATCTAAATTCCCCCTCTGATTCAGTGGCGTGTCAGAATAAATTGTTCTCGTCGTTCAATGAGGAAGTGCAGTCAACCGACGCCGGTGTGCAAACACATTTGGAGCGGCGGGGGTTGACGTCTTATCGGTGTGCAGGCAGGTGTGCATGTTTGTGCGTGTATTTTCAGGGATGGAAGGGTGCGTGACAGACGCAACTACTGGCTGTTTGAAGACTCACTGATACTGATCCTTTGGACTGGTCGTGCCCACAGGAATATTTACCTTCTCCCTGAGATCTCATACAGTTCTCCCCTTACCCGTCTCACTCAGCGTCCCACTCACAATCAGTGTTTGGGTCTTACATAAAATACTATTCTCAGCCAAAGTTAGAATAGGATGGAGATTTTTTTGTCCGCGTTCTTCTCACTGCTTTGAAGTGGATGGGACTCTGTATGTATTCCCATGCACCAATCAGCATTTAGCAATATTTCAGCAATGAAATGGGATCAAACTGCACCCCAAATGAAGCTGATTAGTTTTTGAGTGTCAAACTGTTAATACCAAAGATTTTTTTCTCCCTAACTTTAAATGTGATTGTTGCTTATTTATCCATGAGTATTTAATGTTACAGAAAGTAGATTCCAAACTTACTTTGTGCAACTTTAAAGGGGAACTATGCAGCTTTTTTAGCTTAATTTACCTTAACTGAACAGCTTTGGAGTCATTGGAATGGTTATATGACTTTTTTCGAGTTGAATGGTGCTCGTCTCGCTCCCCCCTAGCGCCTGTGAGCGTTAGGAAGTATCGCGTGATATCAGGTCTCGCGATGTAACAAATTGCTTCACGGCAATGCACACATACGCCCATTCAGGAACCGGCTAACAAGGTAACGATGGAGTTTTACACACTATCGTCATGGCTGAGCCTGCAAAAAAGAAGCAGAAAGCTAGGAAAGCATTGTCAGAGGGACAGAGAAAGAGAAAACGGCAGACTGACAGAGCGAGGCGTCAGACACGCGTACACATAGGAGCTGCCAAAAATCTATTCTGAAGCTGTAGGGGGAGCTCTATAGAGAAACCTGCGAGCAAAAAGCGAGAAAACAGCGAAGAATTGGCCAAAACTGCCCAGCGCCACTTTAAATTTAGAAACATCCTCCTGTCCCACAAACTCATCTGTATCCAGCTCTTCATTGAAACTGTATGATCTTTATGTTGAGGGATACCTGAGGAATGGGTTCACAATGCAGTGCACATGGACATATTCCCCCCCTCAGCCTGACATATTTGGTATCTTTGGAATATCATTGATCAGTGTTTGCTATCCTTTGCCAGACGGACAAAGCTCAGACACAAGCAGGTGACGCAGGATGAAGAGTAACAAGGCCTTTGTAGGGACAACGTCACGGTGATGGACGGGTCAAACAAACACGGGACTTTCCCCCATGAGACTGTTCGTGTAAAACCAAGAATCAATGCTGACTCTTTTTAACTAATGTACGTAACACACTTATTCTGCTGGCACGCAATATGGTGTGAAGAGGTCACGGCCATTTCCTATTTTTCTTTTTACCTTCAGAGCAGAGAACTGGTCCAGAGCCACAGACGATGTTCAACAGCTGTTTACACAGGTTGAGTCTCAATGAACTCAGTGCATGGAATGCTCCTTTACATAAAAAGAAACATTGGTGGCTGATGTATTAATACATATGTAATATTGGTCTAACTTTTGAAAGTACCTCATCTAAACACACACACGTGCGCTCACACACACACACACACACACACACACACACACACACACACACACACACACACACACACACACACACACAGGTGTCAGGTGTTTGAAAGTGTATCTCACTGTGCTCACATATTGCTGATGATTCCACAGCTCTGCAGGTGGTGTGCTTTGAACAACAGGAGGCAGAGAGAGAGACAGAGAGCTAGAGACAGAGAGACACAGACAGAGAGAGAGAGAGAGAGAGAGAGAGAGAGAGAGAGAGAGAGAGAGAGAGACAGTCTTATCTGTATTGATCTCCAGTGACAGACGATGACGTCTATGAAGAGCAATGAGGCCAGAGAAATGAGCATCATAAACCTGCTTTGATGATGAGTGTAAAAAGCTGTTCAGAAGCTTCAGTAAGAGAGAATGAGAGAGAGAGAGAGAGAGAGAGAGAGAGAGAGAGAGAGAGAGAGAGAGAGAGAGAGAGAGAGAGAGAGATGGAGAGGATTAGAAGTGAGGTGGATGAACTTGGTGAAAGGAGTGAGGAAATTCATCTTCCTTCTTCTGTCACATTTAATGAAAAATGAGCAGCTCACCTGGCCTCTGTCCATCTGGTTCCATCTAATATATGGGTGGGGAGTTGTGTGTGTTTGTGTGTGTGTGTGTGTTCTTCTCAAAGGGAATGGTGTATCCAAGGGGGTAGTTTGGAGGTCTTCTGTGTGTTTTGTTGATAACTGGGATTTGGAACTCAAACACAGGAGCGGCAGATGGTGTGTTGGCTTCTGCTTCTGTGGCTGAGTGTGTGTGGCCGAGTGTGTGTGTG
Source organism: Zingel zingel (assembly GCA_023566125.1). Classification (NCBI taxonomy): domain Eukaryota; kingdom Metazoa; phylum Chordata; class Actinopteri; order Perciformes; family Percidae; genus Zingel; species Zingel zingel. The sequence goes on from CM042323.1 coordinate 14,050,009, forward strand.
TGTGTGTGTGTGTGTGTGTGTGTGTGTGTGTGTGTTTGTGTGTGTCAAGTGTGTGAAGGCGTTAGATTGAGTGCTGTATGCGTGTGTGTTGGTGTGTCTGAAAGCAGACAGCGGTCCCTGAAAGAGCTCAGAGCCAGGGCTGATCCCAGGTCAGTTGCGGCATGACCTCAGGCCCATCTGCTCTCATGATGACAGATGTGTCGGAGACTGGCTTCAGATCTGTGGCTGCACCCACAATCCCACAGGCGGTTGGCAGGAGGACCCCTCCCACACATTTAGTTGGGTTCTTCAAATCCTAAATATGTTGGGAAAGAATCAAATGTGTTTCTACTCTTTACTTTTGCTCTGACAGTAGGACGGAGTCAGAGTCAAAGTCGGAAAAACCGAACCATGTGATATTCCAAACCTTCTGCAGTCGATGAACGCATGGTACGTCCATGGAATAGTTTTTTTTCTAATGCCTTTATTCATATCTCAGCAATAATACAGCCCGGATATTGTATGTAGTTTGGATATTGTCGGAATTGGCAGAATCTTTGCTTTTGCGTCCTTTCATTACATTACATTACATTACATGTCATTTAGCTGACGCTTTTATTCAAAGCGACTTACAGTTGCTACATATGTCAGAGGATGCACGCCTCTGGAGCAACTAGGGGTTAAGTGTCTTGCTCAGGGACACACTGGTTGATGTATCGCAGTGGGAGTTGAACCCAGATCTCCCACACCAGGTCAGAAGACATTTGCCCCATCACGACCCCACCTACCCCCCTTGCACCACTACAGCCGTCTGAGCCTTTGAGACGGGCACTGGCAGCATGATTTCCCAGGTTCAGTTCTCGACAGTTGGCGTCCTGTCGCGTCTCTGGTGTATGGGTTCATATGTGTAAACGGAGTGTTACAGTCTGTCTTAAAGCCTGACATGGCAACCCCCCAACAGTTATCCAAAGGGTGTCTTCTGACTCTCTCTCTCTCTTCCAGCCTTTTAACGGACCACAGTCCCACTCTGCACCAACACAAGGAGTGGAGGCAGCAGCTGCCTTAGTGCATCAGGACACGGCAGGAGTTCCTTTGTAAAGTGGGAGGCATTCATCACTGTCTCACACCTTTGCAACCATGCTGACGTTATCCATTATTTTTGCTCTGATCACAATTACACTAATTATGGCTCCTCTGTTAGGTTAGTTCTTTATAAACAGGGAAGTGAGGGAAATGGGAATGTGGAGCGTAGTGATTCAAAGCCTCCAAGTGGCTGTGAAATGTGCAGGTGACACACTGACTTCTCTTCTCAAATTATTGTGGTTCATTTCGTATTCGGGCATAAAGTGGCAGAGAGGAAAACCAAAGCACAGCTCATATCCCTGATTTTCTGCAGCTGCTCCACATGCTGCTCCCACATATTTGTATTATTAGATTGGTTGACCGACCCTGGTGCTGCAGAACTAATTTGACCAATATGATGACGTTTTGCTCTGTTAAAAGGTCACCCAGACCCCAATGATTGACTCTCAACTTAAGCTGTTACTAAGGAAGGAAAATAGGGAGCGTTAGATGTCCTCTGATCACACCCTGCTGCAAGGCATACTGGGTCATGTTAGTTTCTCTATGGCTGTCCAACATCTGTAATGCAATAAAACAAGTTGATATTGCTTGTATTGATGATTACTCAATGCCCCCCATTAGCTGTGATTTTGAGTTAGAATTGACATTAGGGGTGTCACTTCTCTAATACGGAGAAGTATCATCACACACAGCTTTGTCAGTTTCCAGTAAAAGGAATCTGGTTTTGAAAAGAAAAACTAATTTGTTGATGAGAGAAGTTCCATTTTTACCTTAGGAATGATTTTTGCTGTTTTTAGAAGCTCGAGAAAAAGCAGTGGACCTTGACTTAGGATCAATTTGTCAAACTATGATGTTATTTCTTGGAATTAATGCAAACATAATTCATCCAACCTAATTCTTGAAATACACTGTAGAACTGACATAGTTGTGTCCATTGGCAGTGGCTTCTTGACATGATTTCTGACATGCAGCCTGTTGAGTTAAAACTTTGGAATTTTTGTATTTTCAGCCTTTTAGCTTAGTTGCTTGTTTCCTCCATTTCTTCAACAAAACAGTCCCAATGTACTTTTTAGAGCACACGTGTCAAACTCAAGGGCCGCGGGCCTAACCAGGCCCCTCGCAGATTTTAATCTGGTCCGCATATCAATTTAGGTTCACAATAACTTTATTGTAAATAAACCCCAAAAGACAGGAAATTGTTTTTCAAACTACAATTACACGACCCTCAGAGCAGAATTTGGCAGATTTGCCAACTTTGAGAAATTCCCCCAGAAGCAGAGAGTTTTCATATTCAGGCTGTAAAACAGGTTGCTGTGAGTCGGCCTCCTTTTTAAAAAGTCATCTTTTTAGCTGACTTTTGTAGGGCTTTATGTCAACAACAATGCGACAAAAGTCGAAAGAAACGACATTCTGTAATACAGTCAAAGATATTTGACTTTTCTCAATAAAAGCATGTCAATAAACTGTACATCTCTCTCTGGCCCTTGATGTGATTCTCATTTTCCAGAGTGGCCCTTAGTGAAGTTGGGTTTGACGCCCCTGTTTTAGAGCTTCGAACTGCATCTCCATCATCCGCTGAGGAAGACTCTGCTGACTCGCTTGAGTGAAAAGCAGGTGACCATTTGTGTTTGAAACTCCATTTGCTGATGAAACTGTGAAAAAAGCTAGTCTGTGGACCTTGAGTCGGGATCATTTTGTTAGATATATGCCTAGTTTATTGACATGAGGTAGATATAATAATAATAAGAGATCAGATTGACGTGAAGAAGGAGCCACAGTCTGTTGAGTTATACTTTGGAATTTTAATTTGTTCAGACTTTTACATTCTGTCATTTTAAATATAAAGTGACAATTCTAAACAACAGGAAATAGCTAAACACACACACACACACACACACACACACACACACACACACACACACACACACAACACACACACACACACACACACACACACACACACACACACACACACACAGATTTACAGTAAAGTGCTAATTAATAATTAAACTAGCTTCCTGTTCCTTTGCTGATTACTGCAGTCCAAAAATGTTGACTCCATCCATCTGAAAGTGACGTGTGATTTTTAAGTCACAGTGCGTGTTATTATGTCTTTAGTTTGTCTCTTTGATGCAAACACTGCTCACTATACTTTTCTTTGTTGGATGTTCAATGTGCGTTTGTATTGATGGCTGTCTGTCCATTCCACCCAACAGGAACTCCTCTCTTTGTTCCAAACCAACCAACAATGTGAAACGCATCACTTCCACTCCATCGCACAGTTTCCTCACCGCTGCTGGATCCGAGTCTTTCTGTGGCAAATATAAGAGGAAGATCTTTGTGACGATCACAGCAGTGTGTTGTGACCAGGTCAGGCAGTGACACTGTGCAGGTGTAATAATAGAAGGGGATTAGCTGCCGTGGTGCTTTGTGCTGCGAACTAATCCAGCAGCTTTCACATTAAATCCAACCCTGTGGCACATGCTGTAAAATACACTGTATCTCTGTGTGTTTATGGAGATTATATTTCCATGTGAAGATGATTTATTGATACTGAAGTGCGTCATTGTTAGATGATGAGCTGGTGTACCTGTGATAGTAGCCTCAGGTGATGTGTGTTCACCTCTGTATCACACTTCATTGCTCCCAAGTTCATCTGGCTGTCCATCTGTCCTTCACACGTAATGTATCAGAGTGCTGAGAGATTCGTTGCGGGGAAACTCTATGTAATTTCCTTTTTTTCAGATTTGCACTGACCCAAAGAGGGGACTACAATTACTGGATCTAAATATAAGATGAGATAATTTTGTATTGGTCCCACAGCGAGGACATTCGTAGAGTTAGCAATAACAAGAGGCAGCAATAAAAAGACAAGATATACTAAATAAGTAAAGAGTAAAACGCAAAATATCAGTAGTAGACTGAACGGTTGAATTGTTGCACATAGAAAATATTGATATTGCACAGTTCATATACATTTTATATGGATGGCTGTCTGTTTGTTTAATGGATAGAGGGGCATCCCGGGACAGAGTCGACCTTCTTCATTAGTCTGTTCAGTAAAAGATGGCATATAACTTTTGTCAGGTGTGTGTTTTAGTGACATTTCTCAATGTGTGTTCGGAATGAACACTAAGCAAATTTGGACTTTGTATTATTTTGGAGTATTGGACTTCTGAGTGTTTGAATTTTCTACGGTAGCAGCTGCACAGACGCTAGCTGTAGTGTGAGTTAGAGGAAATGAAGCGTCTCATTTGCCTCAAACTCTGGAACACTTGGTCAGAGACGTGACCTGCACTCTCTGGATCGAATCCATGGCAAACAACCCAACGTGTTTCCTCAAAGACTCTTGTGTGTATCACACAGTGGCGGTGTGCAGCAGATGGCACACTCTATGTTCATTGTTTTCAATGGGAAAACAATGAGAAACTGATGGAGAGTGCTGCCTGCCGCCTGCAGACACGCTGTGTGTTCTTCCCTTCTGCCGTCTACAGATGACAAACAGTTTTTTTGGAAATTCTACCAAAATGGAGGCACGTACATTTATTTATCCACATGCCCTCCTTGTTCTCCTCCAGAGAAGATGCATCAGTGAAGAGCTTCTTCCTCTGACTGAATATGTAATCTGGGACGAAAAAGGTTTACTGCCAACGTTAGCTTTAGCCATAGGCGTAGATTTCAGGGGAGTTGCAGGTGATATGTCCCCCCCAATATTTAGAAGAGGTAGATTTAGACCCCTCAAAATTTGACAACCCTAAAAGAGGTAACCGTTCAGGGGGCTAAGAACATGTATATATCCTTCTTACCTGTAAATATGTTTCCCAACGATTTCAGAAACCCCTATAGTGGACCGTACCATCCTAACCTTGCAGCGCAAGTCTCTTCTTCTCTTTCTCTTTCTCCGTAAAATGAAGCTGCCTTCAAGTGTGATCGGAAATGTCCACATCTATAAACGATCTGACGGAAAACAGGAACTGTGAAATATAAAGTCTACTTGTTCTGCATTGGGGGTTTAAAGAACACAACAGCGGCGCAGAAATAAATGTGATTTGTGCAGAAAAGGCAAAAATGATTGCATAAAAATCACCAGAATGAAGGAAATTAAGTGTTTGACCCTCAAAACCTTCTGGCGGAGGACCCCCACACCCCCCAGTTATAATGTGCCCCCCAATGTTGAAACAAAACCTACACCCTTTGCTTTAGCTAAGATAAGTTAATTTCCATGCTTGGCCCTTTGGGTTGGCAACATGCACGATGGGGCTCGGACTTCCTGCGGGAACACCTCTTGAGAAACTCCTAAAGGGGCCTAGGACTACAATTACTAGGCAACAGCAACGCTGGCTACCTTATTCATTTCAGTGGGACTCACTTTGATTCAGTGGGGGTCGGTCACACAGACTGTGACTGTGTTTGCCTCTGTAGCATTCATTTGCTTCTCACTTCACAAGCATTCAGATGGAAAGGAAATCATAGAACGTAAGGTCTCATTCAGATTACATGATCAGATGTAACAATGCAAATGACTGAGCGTACTCAGTGGGATAGTGTGTGATTTTCTCCATTTGTCTGGATAGGAATGGTACTTATAGTGTTATATATAGGTTGTTTTTGCAGTGGATGTACAGCACATGGTTCCTGTACTTTCCTCAGTGTATTCCAACCGTAACGGCCAGCAGATAATGGCGGCTGTCTGCACTGACAGAGCCAGAGTCACTCGTCTGTGTAGTGTAGAATGAAGCTGCTTTGATTAGTGTCACAATATAGAAATATAAATGTCAAAGTATTACATGATCTATCACAAATACATATTCACAAATGAATAACAGTAGGTATTTTTTTTCTTCTGGGTTAGATATGTTGGAAATTTGGAAAATTGGACATTTTTATATTTTCCTTTACTGTTAAAATGAAAAACGAGACCTATAACGTGTTCATTAGTGAGCTGTGGATGTGTTGGTATCTCTGGACAGAGCCAGGCTAGCTGTTTCCTACTGTGTCCAGTCTTTATGCTAAGCTAAGTTAACCGGCTACTGGCCCTAGGTTCATGTTCACGCTACAGATATGAAGGAGGTTTGAATCTTCTCATCTAACTCTCGGCAATAAAGCGAATAAGCATATTTCTTCAAATTTCAATTTCCTTTAACAATCCAATGGAAATGACACAACTGTGTCTGTGCTGTCACAGGATGGTTTTAATTGTCCACCCATTTTACACATCAGAGTGTCTGCAGGTGTCAAGTTCTACTGCAAATGTGACAGAGGGAGCTGTGAGACGTCTGATAAATGTCCGCAGTGATGTCACCTGAGTCAGCATCAGCCTGAAGACTGAAGACTGCAGGTTTGAAAGTGAAACAGGTGTGGAGTTGATCTCTGTAGCTCCTTTAGTCATTTGGTATGTTTGCTTTTCTGTCCTTTTTTTTTTAAACAGTTATAATTCATTTTTAATTAATTCTGAATGCCAGATGCATATTTTTGAAGCCTTATTTCAAAATGTCACCTGAACCGTGCATTCAGTTTAGCAACCTATAGCCACAGTTGATAAATGTGTTGACTCGGCTGAGCAGCTGATCTCAGTACTGTTTCTTTATTCAAACCACTGCAGAAGTGAGGTTATTGGACTTTTTTTGTGAAATCAAAAACACATTTGGCTGTTTGTCTAAAAGTGCACTGGTGTGTGTGTGTGTGTGTGTGTGTGTGCTTCTGGCAGGCAGTATGTGTGTGAGCCGAGCTTGTCTTGAACCCACAGGACCATTGGGTTTTAAAGTTTCCTGTGCAGCGGAGATGGAAATGATTGTCCGAGTTTGATGATGCCACGCTGAGCGCTTGCTCTGGTGTGTGGACAAAGTGAGTTGTGGCGGAGTGTCGGGATGCGGCGCTCCACAAAGGCTGTTTGTTCAACCAACAATGTTTTATGTATGTGGTTAGCCCTTCATCAGCACACTCAGTATTCAATTTACATACTGTCTACTTATCTGGCACTGAATGTTAAGCTGTTTATGCTCTCTCAGCCACTTTATTCTGACACCGAGAAGCGTGTGTGTGTGTGGAAGTCTATGCGAGTATGTGTATGTGTGTGTCTTAGACAGATTGCTTTGCCCCCCCACCCCCTGTGGTTGTGCAGTATTGTGTTCTGGTAGTAATGATGGGTTCTGTGCCTCCCAGTCTCCCTCCCAGCAGGACACACACATAAAAGCGTCCTTCTCAGGGCAGCCACGCATGTGTGTCTGTGTGTGTGTTTGTGTATGTGTGCATATGTGCCCATCTTTGTGTGATTCTAAGAACATCATTTTCAGGCGGTGCATGCTGATTGTGCCCCTTGCTGTGCGCGTGTCCAACCCATCACGGTTCGCATTGGTTCACTCGCTCTCTGTCTCTGTCTCTGCCTCTATCTCTCTCGCCCTCTCCTTTGCTCCCACCTCTCCATTTTTCCATCCATCTCTCCGTTCCCCTATTTCTCCGTATGACATTTCTGCTGTCCTCACACAACTCCTCTGCACTTCCCCTGTGCGTAGCAGCGATTGGATTTTACCAGGGGAGCCTCTCATTTCTGTGGTTGCAAATCGAAGCAGCCACTCTTCAGAAAACAACAGCTCCTCTTAGAGAAACTTTGGGTTCCACACAATCCAAAGGCTGTGTGTAATGACTAAAAACTAGTTTAGAACGACATCCACAGCTGAATATCTTGGCTGAAGAGTATCTATTGTAGTTTGCTACAAAAGAAAAGGAAAAAATAACTAAAATTGGATAAGTGGAAGCCCTCCGTCTGGCCCTCAGTGTTCTCTGACCTGTTTGGCAACTCTGATGTGGAACAATAATCACAGCCAGAATTCTTGAAAACGAGAGTCTCGGTCTGCTTCCAATCAAAGATTGAATGAAGCTCTATCAGAGCATGAACTAATTCCTAAACTATTAACTTACTGCAATCTATTCGTAAGAATATAAACTGTAAAGGAAGTGATCTCTTAAGATTTAAGATGTTAGGGACCTTTTGCCTATTCTCAGTGGCGGTTCTACATTGAATTACACCCTGGGACGAGACCCCTTTGACCACAACTGACATGAAAAGACCAAAGCTGTCTCTCAATACTTTCCAACATTCCTAAGCCCATTTATTTCTACTGAAAACGTCAATCTTTAACATGCGTATAGGATGTGTGTTGGTGGCCTGGGAAAATAATCATTTTTTGTTTTTCAAGACAGTCTTAAAAGAATTTGTAGTAAATTAATGCACCTTGCCTTACAGTGGGGCAAAACAGTATTTAGTCAGCCACCAATTGTGCAAGTTCTCCCACTTAAAAAGGTGAGAGAGGCCTGTAATTTTCATAATAGGTACACTTCAACTATGAGAGACAAAATGAGAAAAGAAAATCCAGAAAATCACATTGTAGGATTTTTTATTAATTTATTGATAAATTCCTCGGTAAAATAAGTATTTGGTCACCTACAAACAAGCACGATTTCTGGCTCTCACAGACTTGTAAGTTTTTCTTTAAGAGGCTCCGCTGTCCTCCACTTGTTACCTGTATTAATGGCACCTTTTTGAACTTGTTATCAGTATAAAAGACACCTGTCCACAACCTCCAACAGTCACACTCCAAACTCCACTATGGCCAAGACCAAAGAGCTGTCAAAGGACACCAGAAATGAAATTGTAGACCTGCACCAGGCTGGGAAGACTGAATATGCAATAGGTAAGCAGCTTGGTGTGAAGAAATCAACTGTGGGAACAATTATAAGAAAATGGAAGACATACAAGACCACTGATAATCTCCCTCGATCCGGGGTTCCACGCAAGATCTCACCCCGTGGGGTCAAAATGATCACAACAATGGTGAGCAACAATCCTAGAACCACACGGAGGGACCTAGTGAATGACCTGCAGAGAGCTGGGACCAAAGTAACAAAGGCTACCATTAGTAACACACTACGCCGCCAGGGACTCAAATCCTGCAGTGCCAGACGTGTCCCCCTGCTTAAGCCAGTACATGTCCAGGCCCGTCTGAGGTTTGCTAGAGAGCATTTGGATGATCCAGAAGAGGATTGGGAGAATGTCATATGGTCAGATGAAACCAAAATAGAACTTTTTGGTAAAAACTCAACTCAACTCAACTCAACTCGTCGTGTTTGGAGGAGAAAGAATGTTGAGTTGCATCCAAAGAAAACCATACCTACTGTGAAGCATGGGGGTGGAAACATCATGCTTTTGGGCTGTTTTTCTGCAAAGGGACCAGGACGACTGATCCGTGTAAAGAATGAAAGAATGAATGGGGCCATGTATCGTGAGATTTTGAGTGAAAACCTCCGTCCATCAGCAAGGGCATTGAAGATGAAACATGGCTGGGTCTTTCAGCATGACAGTGATCCCAAACACACCGCCCGGGCAACGAAGGAGTGGCTTCGTAAGAAGCATTTCAAGGTCCTGGAGTGGTCTAGCCAGTCTCCAGATCTCAACCCCATAGAAAATCTTTGGAGGGAGTTGAAAGTCTGTGTTGCCCAGCGACAGCCCCAAAACATCACTGCTCTAGAGGAGATCTGCATGAAGGAATGGGCCAAAATACCAGCAACAGTGTGTGAAAACCTTGTGAAGACTTACAGAAAACATTTGACCTCTGTCATTGCCAACAAAGGGTATATAACAAAGTATTGAGATGAACTTTTGTTATTGACCAAATACTTATTTTCCACCATAATTTACCAATAAATTCATCAAAAATCCTACAATGTGATTTTCTGGATTTTTTTTCTCATTTTGTCTCTCATAGTTGAAGTGTAGCTATGATGAAAATTGCAGGCCTCTCTCATCTTTTTAAGTGGGAGAACTTTAAGTGGGAGAATACTTTTTTGCCCCACTGTACATATTTACAAAGATACATAACAGCTACAAGTGTATGCACTATACAGGATTTACCCTATTATACTTTATCGACAGGAATTGATAGGTCAAACAGCAAACTGCCACCCATATGAACAAAGCATCAGACTGTCTTTGAGATTTCACATGAACAACGGTTAAAGTTACTCAGGCTACCGAAGAATACCATAATTCCTCCGTTCAATTAGGCTTAAGCGATGCACCCCAAGCTTCCATCCTTAACAAACAACTATGTACTGTATATCGGCTCTTCCAGTCTCTTAACTGCTGGCTGTTCCAGTTTAACGGGAGAGAGGAGCAAGAGGGATTAAGATTATGACCGGCCTTTGACGAGCCATTACCACCATCATCTTCAGCCAGAGAGGACATTATTTCTTGAGCTTCTTCTTGCGTTGTCACCCCGGTGGTAGGTGTGCTAACAGGGCTTGCAGCAGGTGAAGCGGTCGTGCTATTAACGTCATCGCTACACAATTTCTTAGTAAAACCAAAATTAATTAAACTGCCTTGTTTTGTTTTTGCCATGGCTATATGATGCTAACTGCAAAATGGATTTTGAGTTAACATGTACTAAGGGGAGCCCATGTCTTATTAAGGGGAGCCAAGCTTCCCCTAGCTCCCCCTTAGTTCGCACCCTGCTCAGGTGTCCACTTGTATATAAATTATGTGAAAATGTACCCTAGCACATAACAGTAATGCTATACGACGTCCCAAACTGGACACTTCTGAAAGTAACTTTTTTCATGTAAAATGTGAATATTTCAATGGATATTCCAAATATATTTAAGACTTATGTGAAGCTATATTTAAGACTTATGTGTGAAGCTAATTCTCTGCTTTGGCAGGACAGGCGCTCACACTGACACAAACACACACACACACACACACACACACACACATCTACCTGTGCCCTCGCCTGCCTGTGCGCGCATCCTGTGAATGCGCCCGCGTCTGTGTGCTTTGCTCCTCCTTGTGAATCCTAAATATTCCGCCGAGCCGCAGAGCTGGATGGCATTGCAGGGTGTCCGGTGCCAGACTGGAGCAAAGACCACTATAGGAGCCGTTAGCGCAGATACAACTGCTTACTGGCCTGGGAGTGTACCATCCCTTTATCACTATTAAATCACTGTGCCACCCCCCATGTGTCATGAAATTGTTTTGCCCCCGGGCGGCTGCCCGCTTCACCCATGCCAAAAGACGCTACTGCCTATTCCTATTCCTAGATTTAGGACTGAAGCTGGAGAAGTTTGTAGACAGCAGAGATCACAACAAGAAAGATGGAAAAATGACTTTAGAAGAGAATGTTGGGGAGTTTGATGGATATGGATGGCACTCACTTACAATGCTTGTACATTTTTATTGGAGCTTTATTTATTTCTGTGCTCACAAAGTAATCGTTTAACTAAAAACGCAAACGTTTCAGTTTCTCAGAGAAAGTGCTGTAGTGGAGCCAATGGGTTTAGGAATGTGCATCATATAACGCATAATTTGTTCAGAAAAGAAATGCTGAATAGGGATCGACCGATACTGGTTTTTCAAGGCTGATACCGAATAAAACCGATACTTGGAACCAATATGCATTTACAGTGAGTAAGTCAAAATTACGATTTTGGAATGCCACAAACTCCAACACAAAACTTTGTTTAAATGCTCTAAGCTATTATTTAATAAATGAGAAACTTTCAACATAATACCCAGTAACTGCCACGGGGAAAAATAGCGAGGCTTAAATCCAAATACAGAATTCAGAATTTATTACCAAAACTACAATAAAAAGTAATACCAAAAAGCAAGCAGGCCAGGAAGAAAGACCACAGGAGCACGACACAAACAGGCACGACAGAACACGATGCCACAATCCAAGAAAGCACAGAACAGAACAATGATCCAACAAGACACAAGACAAGAAAACACAGAGACTAAATACACAGGACAACGAGGTAAAACAAGGGACAGGTGACACAAGGGATAGGAACAGGTGTAACACATCAGGGCCAACACAGTCTCACGGCAGTTCGTGTAATTGTCACGTTATTTTTAATCTATTGATTTGTGTACAACAACACGTTTATCTTGTTTCTTTCGTGGTGCCCAGCACGAAATGGGAACCATGAAAGGACACCTCACATGCCGGCACGCCGGGAGACTGCCACAGGGGACGCACAACAATAACGGGATGGCGGAGGTTGGGTTTAGGAAAAACACCACCGGGAAAGGACGCCTCACACACCGGGAGGCGGCCGCGGGGGACGCGCGACAATAACGTGACGGTTGTGATTAGGAAAACAACGGGGAATCAAAATGCCACACGCGGGACACCAGCCCCGGTCTCCCAGGTGACATTCCTGTATTGTTTTACTCATCCACCACCCCGACCAACCTCCCTACGCGGATTTTTGGCGTCCCATTAAAATACATTTCATATCAACATAGCATTTTCGTGCTGGCCACCCCGAAAAAAAACGAGAAAAACTTCCCCGTGAACACGAATCAATAGATTAAATAACGTGACCATTTCACGAACTGCCGTGAGACTGGGTTGTCAGGGCGGGGCAGACAATCACAAAGGCGGGAAAACACAAAGCAGGATGTAAAACAAGACAAGACAAGGGAGAAAACAGAATACTACAAAATAAAACAGGAAACACTACACAGACACTCACAATCGTGACAGAGAGTCAAATAGTGTTGTGGGTGGGACATGAAGTCAGACTCAGTGGTGAGTGAAACCGCTGCAGAGGGACAGACACAGGGCAGTAGCCGAGCCAAAGTAGACCACTTTTTAATTCATTAACTTTATCGGTTATCAGGCAAATAAAACGCTGATACAGACAATCTGCAAACTGACAAAAAAACGGCCCGATAATCAGCCAGGGCCAATAATCGGTCTATTCCTAATGCTGAATGAGCGACTGCAAACAGAGGCGAGCCCGGCCATGACGTCATCGAATGAATAAACACAGTAAAGTACAGTTTAACCTGCTGTCAGTAGCCAGGATTTTATTGGATCTCCACCCGTGGGTCCATGCAGCGCTGATGATGCAAGATGACATCACCAAAACCGTCCAATGAATGAGTTGACTGTCAGTTCTTGTGACTTCATGTTTGCTCCTCTTGGTTCATTTGTAAGTTAATGTGATGCACACATAGTATACTACTATACTATTAGTATAGTATTGTAGGGCACCATAAAAGGTTACACTACACGTTATGTTAGGCCTAGTTTAATATGCAACTCAATACAATATATGTAGTAGGGAGTCCCTGTTCATCCTTGTTCAGGTTAGGTCTTTAGCTTATAAAACGTTGAAGAACCCTCTTCTAGAACATCATATGTCACAAAGACCACTTTCTGGTGTGACCATGAAGGCCTAGACACCGGATTTTCTAGATATGTTGCCACCCCCTCACTAGACTTTAAACATGTCTCTCTCTGTTTTTTCTGTCCTCTCCTAGGTGTGTTGTCAGCCTCAGCACCGGTCTTCCCCTTCCCTCCCTCCCCCACTGACTGTGTTGAAGCCCATCGAGTGTGCTCCGCCGACCCCCGCTGTGAGGCATTGTACCGGGGCCTGGAGCGGTGTGGGGATGAAGCAGACGTGTCCCCGCTGGGGGAGCAGGCGGCTGCAGAGTGCCTGGAGGGACAGGACGCTTTGCTGAATAAACACCCCGCTCTCCTGGCCTGCAAGTGCCAGCGTGGCTTCCGCAAGGAGGAGCAGTGCCTGCGCATATACTGGAGGGTTCGCCTGTTGCCAGGTCAGTCACGCCTCAGCTTCAGTGGTGGAAGAAGTATTCAGATCATTGACTTCATGAAACATACTAATACCACAATGCAAAAATACTCTGTTACAAGTAATAGTCCTGCATTGAAAATGTTACTTAAGTAACAGGGAAATGCAAGTAACGTATTAAAAGTAAAAGTACTGGATGCAGAAAAATCCTACTATTTTAGAAAGTGTAAAGGATCCAAACAGTTGTGTGTTTAATGGTCTAATCATTTCAGCTGGACTTGTAGGCCGTTATATTGTTGGCTAGTTTCATTTATAATAAAACATCAGATTTTATAAACTACATGTGTTTTGGGTGCAGAAACTTTAATGTGTAAAGTAACTAGTAACTTAAGTTGTCAGATCAATGTAGTGGAGTAAAAAGTACAATATTTCTCTCTGAAATATAGTAGAGTAGAAGTAGAAAGTGGAATGAAAAGAAAAGACTCAAGTAAAGTACAAGTATGGACTGAAGTATAGTACTGGGATAAATGTACTCAGTTACATACCACCACTGCTCAGCTTTTTAGCATCTTCCAGCTCAGTGTTTTGGTTTAACGGCCTGTAACTTTTGTTGCTTCAGTCTCACAGCTCTCCAGCTCTGATAGAGCCTCTGTCCTCTACCTGCTCAGGTACTCTGTCCTCTACCTGCTCAGGTACTTTGTTCTCTACCTGCTCAGGTACTCTGTTCTCTACCTGCTCAGGTACTCTGTTCTCTACCTGCTCAGGTACTTTGTTCTCTACCTGCCCAGGTACTCTGTTCTCTACCTGCTCAGGTACTCTGTCCTCTACCTGCTCACGTACTTTGTTCTCTACCTGCTCAGGTACTCTGTCCTCTACCTGATCAGGTACTCTGTCCTCTACCTGCTGAGCTCCAAACAGTAGACAGACAGTCAGAGAGCAGCTAGTGAACACAGCAGAGCATTCAGCAGCTACAGAAAACAGATATTTCCCTCAGGAGTTGGTGGAGACTAAACTGCTAAAAGAGAGAATATTGAACTGAGCTTCATCAGGTGGACACAAACATAACTAATGTTGCTCTTTGTCGGCTAGATGTGTGAATAGTTAACTGTATGCTAACAAGTTAGCCATAACAACTCAAATATGTGCACAATGAAAAAAACAAAAACATTATTAATATATATATATATATATATATATATATATATATATATATATATATATATATATATATATATATATATATATATATATATATATATTTATTTATAATCCCATATAAAATACCAAAACCAATAATGTGTTACGCCATTGTTCGTTTGTGGCTCTTAGTCCCAAACCTCATATTTAAAAAGGGCTCAGTGATTAAAAACCCTCATACAGATGCATTTGTTGATTAATCCACATTGGTGCTCTAGTGAGTTTTTGTGGCAGCAGGACAGTGTGTGAGGGAGTGAGTCAAAGTAAACTACAGTGTGTGTGTGTCACCCAGTGCAACAGTGTATCCGCTGAACAGAAAATATCTGTTTGTAGGATCGATTAAATAATTTGTTGGTTTCGCTCACATTTGTTGACAATAAGAAACGTCATCCTCCATCGCTGTAAATATCTAAACTTTGTGTCCCCTCATTTGAAAAGACGCCTTGTGCACATTATATAGAAAACTATCTGCACAGGTGTATTGAGGAGCTCCAGACGCTGTTTGTTGCGCTTATAGAGAGAAACATCTTGCAGCAGATGAGAAAACCAACCTGTGATCATTTCTATAGCAGCACAGGAGCTAAACACTTTAATGCAGACCTGCTTCATTTCTACGTTAGCCATAAAATGTGTCATGATACCAAACGGGCCTTATGTAGAAGTGAGGTCCAGGCAGAAGACCTCACTGTGAACACACACACACACAAACACACACACACACACACACACACACACACACACACACACACGCACACACACACACACACACACACACACGCACACACACACACACACACACACACACACACACACACACACACACATGCATCAGTAAGTAAGCTAACAGCAGCCAGCGGACTGGTCCTCCCCTGTGGCCTATTAGTCAGCGGAGCATTAGTGTAATTACACACTCTTCAGTTCCCAACTCTGCTAGGCTGCTCTAGCGTGTCATTACCATAAATATATTGCCTAGAATAGGATTTACATACATAAACACTTTACATGCCATTACATTCTTCATTGAGTTTGAACTTTTCAGTGTGTTTGAATCATTTCCAGCAACAAACGCATCTCACACGGCTCAATCAAGGCTCATGGTGATTTGGGGGTTGGCCCACCGACAGAGGTACTGTAGTGTTGTTTTCATGATGTATGAGATTGATATTTTCATCTTGTTCTCGAAACTTCTTTTTAAATGAGAAATGAAAGAATCTGAAGACTAAAGCAACCCTTTGCTGCAGTCATTATAGACCTTTAGCATCCACACACACACATAACACACAGCACTATGCAATGGTAAAACTGTCCACTATCTCGGAAGTTTCATTAAATAATAAGTGTAAAATGTTATCCAAGATTAATTACGTTGCCCACCTGAATACGTAGACTGGCTCTGATCTCAGAATACTGGCTGATAGAGGAGGCTGGCCACTTGGGCTGTTTTTAGGTACATTAGTGGTGATAAATCCTAATAGCTTTGGTGATCCTCCTCACTCTTCATCTCAACACATATTGGATGGATTGCCATGAAATCTGCTGCTGATATTGTCCGCAGATTTTCCGAACAGGATGAAACCTAACCACTGGACAAGAAACCCACCAACACCTACCAACATCTGTCCTCTCTGTCTGCAGTGTGGGAGGTTACAATCAGCATTCATTCCCAGGAATCAATGGCTCTGCAGTAGTAACGGCTCCAGCTCAGTGATGGAAACGTCCGGGTGGAAATGCTAATTTTCGCCCCTTTGGCGGTGCAATGCTACGACACTTGTCACCTCGGTCGGTAACTTCTCCGGACCTCACCCCTTTATTCCACTATGCGCGTCTCACAGCCACTCTAGACAATGCCTGTGATTTCAGCTCGATGGCGTTTTAAGCCCCCAACGTCTCCTTCCAGACAGCGCTGCGATCGTTGACTTCAAGGCACCTAACCCTAACCTGAACCTTAGGGCGATGGCACAACTGTTTTATATGCACATTTTAAACTCCACGGCTCTCAAAATGTTCAGAGAGCAACCTGGAGAGCAACAGAGCCTGGACCACGGCTCAGCATCGGGCGGCAGAGAGGAAGTGGATACATTTTTTAAAAACCATAGACCCCACAGGTCTAAATGAAAAATACAGAAATAGATCCACTTCTCTTTTTTATCTAAGTTTTACAGGGTATTTTTTAGAAATAATTACCTCCCACTGCTCTGGTTTCCTCTCTCCTCAGGTTTTATCTGGACCTCCTCTGCAGCGCATTATACCCAACCTTTTAACCCTCCTGAATGCTTTCTTTTCTTTTCCTTGTTTTTCCTTTGTTTTCTATTTTATATGACTTATTTTATTGCTTTAATCCATATTTACAATTAATAATAACTGTATTTGTTGTAATATTTCCATATGTATGTCTTTTATAGCATGCTTCTCAGATTTTATTATTCTTTCCTTTCAGGGGTTAATTTCTACCTGCAGAGGGATTCCTACCTTATATGTTAATGTTTTTACATTTTTTTCTAATAAATATTTTAAAGATGCCTTGGTTGTCCTTTATAACTTTTATTCTGCCTTATCTATATTTTAATAATTTGATTGTGCTTCTTTCTTTATTGCTAATATTTATTATTATTATTAGAAATTGAATTACTTGCCTCAAGATTTTAACGTGATAATACACATTCCATTAGTTTTATGCATTTTACTAACAGTGTGGTTTTATTCTATGAATTATTTTAAATTATTTATGGGTATTTATTGTGTGGCACTTTTTACTTTTTAAAGCACTTTTAAACACAGCACTTCTTACTAATTTTTAATGGTTTGTGTATTTCTTTACCTCAAGGGCAAGTAATTCAGACAGTATTTTAGACCTACTTTTTAGGTTAAATAATATCTTTAATATTGGGATATAATTTATTTTGTATTGTGACGCCGGGCTATTTATTTACATACCTCTATATATATATATATATTTTATTTATTTCAATTATTTATGTTGTAATGTCTCCAGAAGAGAGACCAGGGCAGGTGTGGAGGTGACCTTTTACTTAGAGTTTTATTCTACCTCTGTCTGTCCTGTCCAGTGGTTCTTTTAACCTGCTTTTAATATCTGGCCTTCTTTTAAACAGCTTTTATATAACCAAACCTGTTTTTTAAAGGAAGTTTTTAAGTGTTTTAATCATGCCAGTGGTCCCCTTGTGCCCATGCCCCTTGCAGCGCCCATCCCGGGCGTTGCGTTTTAACCCAAACCTAACCATAACCATAACCATTGCCTAATTGACTTCAAGGCAGCGATGCAACCGTTGACTTCAAGGCACCTAACCCTAACCATAACCATAACCATAACCATTGCCTAATCCTAGTGCCTTCCAGGCAGCGCTGCTGGAAGAAGACGTTGGTGGCTTAAAACACCGATAAACGTGAAGGGGAGAACAATACCCGCTAGGTCTATTTTTGACGGAGCAAAGCAGCGCTCAGACATCGTTCCTTATTGTTGCTTTCTGTGTACTAAACCTGTTTTCTGGCATGTTCGTGATGTCAAACTTGACTTTAGAAATAAACAGAACGGCAAGCTTTTCCACTGGCAATGGGAAAGGAGGCTATCGCCTATTCTTACTGGGTTTTCCCGCGTTCCAAAAACCTGGCTATACACGCTAGTTTGGGTGGAAAAGGGTTTAAGAAGGCTAACATTTCTGAATGTGCAAAGGTTAGGGTGGTTTTACTTCACGGAGCCCTCTGCACAGCAGGGAGTGCAGGGGGAGGCCTTTTTTCTTCTTATCAGCTTTTTTTTTTTTTTAAGTAAATACGATTTCAATACAGTGAACTGTTAAAATGCACTGACAACTTCATTTAGACATGGAATAGAAGATTGATCACATAATCATTTCCACAGAGCAGCATGATAGTGGGGCCAGTAATCAATCAGTTATGACTGCATTATAATTGTGGGTGCTTTGAATGTTCTGTACATGTTGATGTTGCAGATGACTCATGTTTACACCCATGATCTTCATATCATTGCAGGGTTTTCCACCACTTTCATATCTCTTTCCTGTATCGCTGTTTATTTACTCTTCTGTGTGTCATTGCGTACTCGTACCTCCATAAAGTCTTATCTTTAATATTTGTTTTCAGGGACATTACCAACCAGAGACAGCTGCTTACATTAAAAACTGGGATCAAACCTGCCAGTCTCATTTTTAGTTTCTGCAGTTTTAGCTAAATACTAGCTAAAGACCTGTTCATAGCTCCTGAAAAAGTGTATCTTAGAGACAAGATAACTTACAGCACATCAGGTCAGAAAAACTGCCAAACAAACAGTAGCTTTTCTTGTTTTAATGTGGCTGACGCTGATACATTTCCTGTTTTCTTTTAGCTGTCCTCAGTGTAGATTTATACCTGAAGACCTGCTTTATCTTTGCCTGTCCAATGTTATTGGATCTTTAATCCCAAAGAATTCCATATGG
This sequence comes from Zingel zingel, assembly GCA_023566125.1. NCBI lineage: Eukaryota > Metazoa > Chordata > Actinopteri > Perciformes > Percidae > Zingel > Zingel zingel. Next base: position 14,069,313 of record CM042323.1, read on the forward strand.
CTTCTGTGTGTCCACAATAGCATGATGAAGTTGTACAAATAGAACTGGTACAAATAGTCCATTGGTGTGTATAGTACAGTCAATCATAATCTGTTTACTCAGAGGTTTGAATTGTGTCTTGAAATCTTGAGCACAGTTTTAGACGGGTTTAGATTTTTAAGCAGCTACCTTGTTTCCCTCGGGACAGCCTGGTCTCACAGAATTCCGTGAAATTATCACAAACTATTAACACCACATTACGTGGTGGTGGCACGGAATGTGTGAAAATTCCGCGTGTCACCACGGAAAACAATGCCAATGTAAAGTCAATGAGAAGATGACGTAGCATTAGGAGCGACTACAGTAGCAAGTAGTATGAAAGCCCGAAAATCTGCATAGGGAGGTTGGTGCGGGTGGTGGATGGGTCAAACACAGGACTTTCACCCAGGAGACCGGGAATCGTGTCCTGCGTGTCACGTTTCCTAAACCCAACCGTCCCGTTGTTGTCCCGCGTCCCGTTATTGTTTTCCTAAACCCATTCGTCCCGTTGTTGTCCCGCGTGCAATGGAAATGTAAGCCCACCCACAACCTTTTCCTTAACTTAAGGGGCCGTGTTCATTTCACAGAATTCTTCCATGGGCCCATCACGGAATTTCCGGCGATCCGTGATCATTTCATGGAATTCTTTCGTGGACCCATCACGAATTTTTTTGCGATTCCGTGAAACTGCCACAGATTATGAGTTAAGGGGCCGTGTTCATTTCACGGAATTCTGTGAGATCAGGTTGCTTGGGAAGTTCTGTTTTAGGAGAGTAAGTAGTTATTGTGCTGTACCACAGAGATTTAGTTGTTCTCCAATTATTTAAGCAACAACTTTTCAAAAATGACCTTCCAGTGGTAGTTTGGACAATACCTTTTTTTTTATTTACCGGCCTCAGAGTGAACTTATTACACCATTTCTTTCACTGTAGAAAACGTTTCAAATCATTGTAATGGCCTCATTCCAGATATTACACTCATAACCTCCTTCCATTGCATTTCAGGAGGCCACATGGAGTTTGATTGAGAACACTGTTTGTCTACATTTTTTCCAATGTTTGTGTGTTCCTTTTCTCCAGGGGAGGATGAGCTGGAAATGTCTCCCTATGACGACACAATGATGGATACTCGCATGGCTTCCTTAGTGGCAGGTAAAACACACACACACACACACACACACACACACACACACACACACACACACACACACACACACACACAGACTCACTCGTCCACTCTGTTATGATGAGGTATCAATCACAGTGCAGCAGCTTGATGAATCACTGAGCCTCAGACATGTAAATCAATATGTATCAATCAATAGAGATAGGAACTAGTGACAAGCTGAGGAAACTCTTTTTGCTTGCCTCCTTTTTGTCAGCCCCACTTACACTGTCACACTTTGTCCATTAGACGTTCATACTGGTGGTGCTCGGTAATCTGGGACTTTCCAACATGCTAATATTTCCTGATTGTCCTGAAACAGTTGTTAAATAACAGCTTGTTCAGTTGTGGGGCCAGGAAATATTAGTTATTAGGTTCTTAGATGGATCATTTAAACCATGTTCTGGATATGAACACTGCAGACCACTGAGCTACCTGGTTGCCTACATTCAGTCCATTTCTTTTGCCCCGGGATGAATCATCATGTTTGTGACTCTCTCATCCACCGCATGGCCAAAGTTTCTTTGACCACATGGTGATCATTTTGGTCAACATCTGGCCTTTTCTCTGCCTTCTTTTTTGGGTAGCCATAAAGTTTACCAGATGGGTGAACCCTATTTCCATTTTGGGGAGTTGATGAGTTTTCCTTTACCACCGTCCTCAGGACAATGTCATGTCATGGTTTAATCAACAGAACACAACATAACAGAACACAACATAATATCTTTTCAGTTTAGTCATTTTAACTACCAATGAATCCAATGACTAACAATGCAAGATTTCACATCATCACTAGAAGTGGTGAAAGTACAGTAGTGTGAAATACAGATTTCACATTAGGTAAGACACTTACATTACCCAGCATTTACAGAATCTAACATTTACATAATATCTATCCTATGCATAATCAAGTTGTGATAAATGAAGCCATCCTCTACAATCATTTGGCCAAATTTGTTTTTACAGTATTTACAGTAACTTCTCTGGCCTCACTGTTGGTGAGGATACTGCTGGCAGATCCTTCTCTTCCTAATTCTTGCTGTCTATCCTGCTCCATGTTGAAGGAATCCCCCCCCCCCCCCCCCCCCCCCTTTACATTAATAGGGCGACCAATTGTGGTTACCACTAGCTGAAATCTTTTAGCAATAAAAAGTAAGTAAGCAACGGTTGGGTTTAGGAAAAGAAAAACAGGAGGGTTGGGTTTATTAAAAGAAGAAAGCGACAGTTGGGTTTAGGAAACGTGACACGCGGGACACAATCCCCGGTCTCCTGGGTGAAAGTCCTGTGTTGTTTGACCCATCCACCACCCACACCAACCTCCCTATGCGGATTTTCGGGCTTTCATACTACTTGCTACCATAGTCGCTCTTAATGCTACGTCATCTTCTCATTGAGAAAAGTGACGTACTGACCATCACGAAAAAAACGAGATAAACGTGTTTGTGTACACGAATCAAATATATTAAATTACGTGACCATTTCACGAACTGCCGTGAGACTGGGTTGAAGATGTTCATACGTACACATATGTTATATAGCTGACAAACCAATTTAAAATCTATAGGTTTAACAAATGCTTCTGTGATTAACTATTACTGTTAGAGCAGCTGGATTAAATGTTGGTGAAATGTGTTAATGCAAATCAGAAGACAAGCATATCAAAAGTATTGTGAGCATTACATTGTGAAAGAGAGTTACTTCACATGAAAGGTATTGTCTTTGATGACACACTGATTAGGTGTGGTAAAAAAGTAATTGTGTTATTCTGTGTATTGTACTTAGTCAATGGAATATGTGATTACATGTTTGTAAAAAACAAGCCATCTTGATGATCTGCCTTTGTACTAAGAGTTGTGAGGTTTTACCACCTGCTTGCGATAATAGTACCAAAGTGATAAAACAAACTATAATTTAAGAGGCTCTTCTTCTAGGACTGCTTCTGTTACCCAGTCTGCAAAAGGGGAATTTATACCTACTGTAAAGCATTGTGGTGTTAGAATACCATTCTATAGTTTATTCCCTTTTGTTCAGTTTATTTTAGTTACTGTGTGTGAGTTACTTCCCTCTAATCTTCTTTGGGTCCAGTGTATTGTATGGAGGAAGCATGATGATCATCAATAAAGTCAGAGGCTATAGTTTTTAAGAAAAACTAATTTGAAACAGCTCACCCACAAAAGCTGAGTATACATCGTACTTTAAGATGTTCTTTTGGAGCAACTATTGGACGAGGCTTGGCACCTCCATTTCCCTCTTCACAACTCTCTGTACACACAGGTGTTTTGTGTTTGGCTAACTGGACTCCCCCCCCCTCCCCTCCCCAGCCTCATCTTACATGCAGCTGGATGGTGAGAACCAGTGTCTGAAGGCGGCACAGGACTGCGGCCTGTACGAGAAGTGTGGCTCTCTGCGATCAGAGTACGTGCTGGCCTGCACCAAACGGGCTCCCGGGACCAACCGCTGCAACCAGCACAAGTGCCACCGGGCCCTGCGGCGTTTCCTGGAGCGGGTGCCTGAGGAGTACAGCCTGGGAGTCCTGTTCTGCCCCTGCACCAACACCCTGTGTGGGGAGAGGAGGAGGAAAACCATCGTCCCATCCTGCTCCTACCAGGAGATGGAGGGGCTGCAACCCAACTGCCTCCACCAGCAGAGCTTCTGCCGCCGGGACGACCTCTGCAGGTTAGACAAGCAGCCACATAACTGGGTTCTAATCGTAAAGTCAAATAGGCTTTAAATGACACGGGGCAGTTTGATTAGTTATCTTACAGTTGACAGCAAAGACTTGTACCATTGCACGGTATGTGTCTTTTCTTCTGCATACATAAACAGACAAGCATACATATTAAACATGAATATAAAATAAGCAATAAATACAGAAAAACAAATATATACATACAGAATAACTGTTGCATAAGAAAAAAGAGGTTGAATGGGTTGAGTGCAACATTTGCAAAGAATATAAAGTATATGCAATGTTCAGATGTAAAGTCCAGGATGAAGGTTAGTCCAAGTGTAGTGACTAGGGATGGGTGTGGGGGGGTTACGAGTCAGTGTCAGTGGGGGTCCGGGGCCTTGTTGGTAAGGCTGACTGCAGAGGCGAAGAAACTGTTTTTGTGGCATGAGGTTTTGGTAGCCTCTTGCCGGGGGGCTAATTGATCGCCCACAGTGCTGCCTCATAGCTTTAGTAAAAGTAAGATCACGTAGCTGATCTGTTTTTGGATCAGACATTAAGATATTTGATCTGGTTAACATCATCCAGCCACTGAACGCCTTGTTCACAGATACATGTGATCAGAGTTTTTGGATCAGGTGTACATTACTAAACTGTAAGTGGCATATCTGGCCACAGCAGTGTCAGCGGAATAGGCAGTGCTGGATACGTGAGGACACATTGGCTAATGGAGAGCTACCTCAGGGGGCAAGCTAATGTTTCAGACCTGCCGCACAAGAACAAATAGTTTGGAATAGCATGTTACAGTCTACGTTGTTATAAAATAATTAAATCATAATATTAATTATTTTCTAACCCCATTTGTGGAGCAGTTAAAATTGTCGTTTTACTCTCAATTTACTTTTCTGCTGTGATTGAATTTATGGATTTATATTACATGCAATGAATAGACTTCACCTAAATTTCACTTATGCTTGTATGATGGGATTTTTATGATGATGATTGCTCATGAAATCTAGTTGTGAAACCAGGGATACTTGAAACAAATTGAAGTCTTATATACATGGACAAAAGCTGAAGGAGCAGTGGGTCTATAGCAAAAGTATCAAGCAGAAAGTAATGATGAAAGGATAGAGAAAAGGCATTATGTACAAGCAGTAAAATGGGTTAGTACTTTAAACCACATTGGTGTTGGACTGAAACCCTACAAAATCTCACATTTACACACACACACACACACACACACACACACCCAGATGTCCTGCCCACTTCTTATGTTTGATGTTTGTTGAGTTGTTGTCTGTGTCGTTGCCAGATCCAGACTGGCTGATTTCCTCAATAACTGCCAGCCGTCTACTGCGACCGTCAGTGGCTGCCTGAAAGACTCAGCAGGCCTGTGCCTCCGAGCCTACGCCGGACTAATCGGTATGGGATGGGGGGTGGTGGGGGCGGGGGCGGTTGGGAAAGGAGGAATGATGAGCATGACATGAAATAGAAGACTGCATTTTACATCCACCAGAGTTTTGGCGTGTTATCCAGTTTGTCTGTAGGACATTTAGAACTTGTAATTCAGTCCCCTGAAATTTGACAAGGCCTTGGGCATTTGACCCTTGTGTTGTCTTCCCATCGACCATGCAAGTTAGTTAGTTAGTTTTTCTCGGTCAACATTTTTTAATCAAATCTTTGTTTGCAACCTTTTTTGCAACACGTGTTACTTTTCCCGACGTTTTGTCACTTTTCTGTGACTTTTTTGATGTTTTTGTTTTTTCCTGCTTTTTTGTAAGCTTTTTCAGACATTTTTTAAGCTTTTTTCAAATTCTATAAAATTGAATAAAACACAGAAATTCAATGAAACTAGTGAACTGATCATTTATTTTACTTGCGCAGAGTGTTGAATGGAACCATCCACGTTACTTTCTTCGACAATCTCGTTGAAAGAAACCCACATTTCTGACATAGAAACTTTTTGAAAATGGGTCAAATAACCCGAGGACAACAGGAGGGTTAAACTATGGATTATAATTATTGTATATAATGTCATTTTGATTTCTGATCAACATCTGAAAACTGGGCACCATGACATGTTTTATCTACCAATTAGATCAAAGAAAACATAATGGTAACCAATCGAAAAGTCAAGAAGGCAGCATGCAAACATTGATTTTAAAGGACAGAATAGTGATCACAACTGATGTTCGTGCTCCACTCTAACCCCACGGTCACTGTCACATTCAACCAGGAATTAAAGCATGATGCCGTTGGAGCCCGCTGGCTGATTTACTGTAGACCAGGCTACTGCCGGTGTGCGCCACTGACGGCATACAGTATCAAGAACCGATAATAATTTATAATGGAGTAAACCACCAACAAAGCTCAAGTTCTAAGTCCTTTCTGTTTATTTCAATCCATTTCTTCATATTGTCGTCCACCAATCAATGAATAGCTGCATGGAAGATATTCATGTATCATCAAATTATCAAAATGGTAAGGCTGGACTAGTCAGTCTATCATCGCTAAGTCTAGCTCTTGTGCTACTCGCTGAGCTACTAGGCTACTAAGGTATGTCAACAATACATCCACAATAACCGTGGTCATGTTAGCTAACGAGTTAAACCAGGGCCAGATAATTACATGGAGGTTGTGTTTTTTGTATTAGTGTATTTGGACTGGCAGGCTGATTCAAGCTAGATTTTATTTCACTGTTTTTCCCAATTATTTTATGTCATTAATAAACGTCCATACCATCGATGATACTTTGTCATCATTGATGTAAGACACAACATGGGGATGCTGATAAAGAGATGTACTCAAATGAAGAGAAAAGACAAAGAAGTTTGGGTTAAACCTAAAATGTGCATCATAAGTGACAGCTGCATGAACCCAACAGCAAAAAAGAAAGGTTGAATAATTATATATTAATGTCCTAAGACTCTCTCAAACAGAGCTAATAATGCACAAATCTACAAATAAGAGGGTCTGTACAGAATGGAGTGGAGTGGATGGGTGGAAGGATAGATGGCCGGAACAGGGGAGTGATGGGTGGAGAAGCAGAAAGAGTGTGAGCGAGGTGATCACACAGAGCAGAAGAGGAGGAGAAAAAGCAGCAGCGAGATAGACGCATGGCAACTGACAAGAGATGTGAATAGAGAGGCACCGAGTGGCTTTCTGCTCGCTCTGACAATGATGGATGACTTCTTTGTCAGGATCATAGCTTTCTTAAAGGAACAACTTGCACAATACATATTTACAAAAGGGTAGCTGCCAGAGGTAATCAAATGAATGAAATGTGAATGCAGTGAATGTTTTCCTGAAGGAAAAACGACTGGTAGGATTTCTTTTTATTTGATGCCCTACAGGTGAGTTTGTGTCATCTCTGTTTGTGTACGAACTAAACTAAACTAATGAGATCAAACATGTTATTATGTGAGCTTTATGTTGGCCGGTGTATTTTTTAACTTTGGACAGAGCCAAGCTGCTTGTTCCCTCTGCTGCCAGTGTTTATGCTCACACATGAGAGGAATTTACTCATCTCCCCACTTGAAAAAAAGTATTTACCAAATTGTGGAACTGTTTCTTTAAGACGTAAAAGTGGTGTGTTTTGTGAGTGTGTCGCTCTCAGCCATGGTGTTTGCTACCTCAGCTTCATCCAGGCTTTAACGTATTGTCCAAATTTGGGCTTTCTGCCTTTAAAAGTTGCCAGGTTGGCACTGAGCAGAAAAACACCAAAATGTCCCTTCAGCTCCCAGAGGAAAAGTCTGAGTCTGCATCAAGTTTTTCTACAGGCTGTGTTTCTGCTTTGTTTGAATCCTCTGTCTGTGCCGTGCCATAAAGCTAGCTGATTTCCTCCCAAATTGCTCAAAGTAAAAAGCAAAGTAGTAGCCAGGAGAGGCCTCCAGGCTTTTTGGCCAAATTCGTTTCCTGGAGATTGTGTTAACATCTCTGAAATACTGTGATAAACATTAACATGTAAAGTAAAGCACGTAGGTGCTTTGACTTGTCCGAAGCTAACATGTGCCCTCTCTAACCCTCTGACCTGCAGGTACCATCATGACACCCAACTACATCAGCAACGGCTCTGCAGACGTGTCGCTGTGGTGTAACTGTGAAGGCAGCGGCAACCAGTGGCAGGACTGTCTGAGACTGCAGCGCATGTTCACCCACAACAGCTGCCTGCGTGAGTGCACACGGCTACATCTTTGCTACACCTCCGCTACAGTGGTGTAGTCTAATGTATTGTAGTTGGTATACTGTACCATATATATATATATATATATCAAAGTGTGGGGTCTGGGTGTCCTCCCCCCAGGGTTATTTTGAGCGTCAAAGACTTCATTTCCTGCATTCTGATACACTTTTATACACCTCATACTGGCTTTATATGCTGCGTTTAGGCTATGACAAATCTGACCAGTTTTTTTTTATTTTATCTTTAACACAAAACATACAATTCACGACATTGACACATCACCTCCACATCTCAATCCCCCACTCACCATCACCCCCTCTTTATACAAAAATCAAGACAAAATTAAATAACAGCCATGATATTATATACAACACACAACAACAAAATAAACAACAAACTGTAAACCACCCAAAAATACTGTATTATGTATATATGCTAACACCGTAAGCACACTGCATACATCTATCCCCAGTACATGGCATCCTAAGAGCCCTCCACAGTGCTCAGGTACTTTCCTCATTTTTTTGTGTAAACACTTAATCTTGCAAACCGTTTGTAAGACATTTTTTCAAATGCTGCTACTTTCGCCATCTCACAAGCCCATTCTTGCATTGAAGATCTGACCAGTTTGATTTATTTATTTATTTATTTATTTATTTATTGGCCCTTCAAATTGAACAGATTCAGTGATCACAATTTGATCAGATTTTAATAGAGTTTACTACTTTTTTGATTGCAATATAAGAAGTATTTGCAGGTGATGTTGTGTCCAGAAAGAAAATGAAACCGTTTTAGTCCGGCTAAACAAATCCTGATTCCAAACTTTTATCTTCAAGGCTGGGTTAGCCCTGGGTCCCCATGGGCCACCTAAGCCCTTGGTTCAGTGTGTCAGTTTGATTGTGGTAATTGGAATAATTGCAAATTTGTTTTTGGAGTATGCATTACTATAGCACAATAAATCTGCATTAAATCAAATGACCACATAATCATGTATCCACGACCATGGGCCAGGAAGTATTTCAGGAGAGGAGAACTGGTGGCTGTCTAAAATCCAATTTAAATACCATGGGGACTCTTTTATATGTGCACTGCACTAGTTGGATACTTGTGTACACTGATTCACATAGACTGGGAAGAGCTGGGACTCAATAAGGGCCCTCGCTCATTTCTATCGTTGCTGTTTTTATTGTGAAGTTATTAAAATGTCTGGTGGAAATCAGACATAAATAGCCACATTGCACTGAGGAGGTGAACCTTTGGACATTAATCTAATAATAGAAACAGAACTACAAAGTACATGGGATTAAAAAAGTGCAAGTGTTTGAGTCTTAAGCAACAAATGTGGTGAGAAATAACGGATACGACTGGCACATGTTCATTCTGTTGGTCAATGTAAAAAAGGAGTGAGTTGATATGTGGTTAGCCTAGCTTAGCATAACGACTCGCAGCCTGGCTCTGCCTAACATTCAAAAATACACCCAACACCTTTACAGCTCACACATTTTCTATCCTGTCTACTATATTAAAGGGCAGATCTCTGTGCTGGAACTATTTTTTGGCAAACACCAGCTGGGCACTGTGATTGTGCGTAGCTTACCACAGTCTTGTTATTACTGAGGTGTCCAGATTTGGTGTGCTCAGCAATAGTATCTGGCAACGCACACTGCAGCCTGAGACAGTGCGACAAAGGCGGTGCATGGATGATTAACCGTTGTTCTTAAGTTTTTTCATCTGTTAGTGTAGACATAGTCTTGCATTGCCAGACCTTCCTCCACAGCGCTGCGGAGGAAGGTCTGGCTAGTCCACAAGCATTCCAGGATGGGAGAATAACGTGCTCTGGTTTATTGGCAATTCTTTAAACCAATCACAATCGTCATGGGTGGTGCAAAGCGCCGGACGCAGCCACGGTCCCTCTGCTAAATAGACTCTGCAAGGAACTTGTTTTGGTGGAACATGTGTACATTTAAAAGTTGTTTTAGTCGTGCAACAGAAAACTCAGATTGGACAGATAGTCTAGCTAGCTGTCTGGATTTACCCTGCAGAGATCTGAGGAGCAGTTAACCATAGTCCTCAGAAATCCACCGGAGTTTAGAACGCCAACACAAAGAAAGAGGAAGGTGACGGACATCCGGCCGAAATGAAGGGCATCCGACGGAATTTCTGGCTGCACCGGAGCAATCCTGGAAGTGGAACTTTGTGGATATAGACTAGTGTAAATATTAAATAAAAGAGAAATACCATGGGAATCAGAGAGATTTAGAGCTGATGGTAGCTGTGGTAGCTGTTTCCCCCTGGTTACAGTCTTTATGCTAAGCTAAGCTAACCGCATCTTGACTCCAGCATTGTACGCAACACATAGACATGAGACTTGAATCAATCTTCTCATCTAACTCTTGGAAGAAAAAAAAAAAGAACATTTGTTATTTATTTAAAGCAACACTATGTAACTTTTCCCTCTTTGGTCCCCCTACATGTCGTCTCATTGGAACTACAGCCGCCCTAGCTGTAATTCTAATGAGACACCCTGTAGGGGGACCAAAGAGGGAAAAGTTACATAGTGTCGCTTTAAAGATGTTTCCTAAGGAATTAGCTTAAGTTAATTTTGTGCAACCAATTTTTCTAATTAAGAATATCCTAAAATGTAAATCATTTTTTGATAACTATATAACTGTTTATGGTTTCAAATCAATTCAATTTTATTTATAGTATCAAATCATAGCAAGAGGTATCTCAGTACACTTTAGATATAGAGTAGGTCTAGACCACACTCTATAATTTACAGAGACCAAAAACAACCCCCCCCCCAAGAGCAAGTATTTGGTGCCACAGTGGCGAGGAAAAACTTCCTTTAAGCAGACAGAACCTGGCAATTGGTGGGCGGTGAGACACTGATACAGAGAAATATGATTCATAATCATTTCATGACGAACAGTGGGCGTTAGCAAGGTGCCGAGCAGGACCACGACGGCAGCTGCAACCATGATAAAGGAGCCACCCCAATCCAAGGAAAATTTCATGACATGTTACTTTCCCATGATGCCCTGTATGCGCTGTCAGATGCTTTATACAGTATCTCAGAGCACTTTGGAGATTATTTGGAATTTAGATCACATTTACGGGGAGACACTGCATTTTGATAGGGAAACTATTGATTGGGAAACTATCCACCAAACATGAGGGCATTTTGGATATCTGTTTGTATCACTCCATAAATCAGAAAATACTGTCAACAGCCATACAATAAAAATCTATTTTCTGCATGTTTTTTATGAATAAATGTTAGATATAATAATAAATAAATAATGTTGTTAATAATAAATGTTAAATAAATCAGGCTGGGAGTGATATATGAGTGTGTTAAAAGATTTCAACTAACAGATATCAGCATGAAACTTCCCCAGCTAACATTTATAATGTTTTGTATTACAAGTTTCCTTAAATTGTATGTTTATATTATGCAAATGAGGCATTATCTAATGCTAACTTTTGGTGAATTTAGGAGAAAATCTACACACACACAAATAGACAACATGTAGTAAAATAAATGTTTTCTTTCCACCAGTCTGAAAGAAGACATGTTATGGAAGATAAAGAGCCCAAAACCTTAAAATTGAAGACCACCAACACTGCTATCCACATTGCTTTTGTAAGCCCAGTTTTAAATAATGTATTCGAGGACCAGAATTCTGAAAACAGAATGAATGTGTCACCTTCAAAGATACTCTGAGGAACAGCTCAAAGGTAAAAAAAAATGAAGAAATGTATCGGACAGAATGCCTGCTGGATGTGTCTGGTGGCTGCTTCCTGCAGCGCTGTTCCCAGCATGAACCCAACTCTACCTCCTTATACACATGTCAGCTACATGCTTCAGCCTCAGCATTCACACCAGCCTGACAGTGTGTATCTGCAGCTTCAGGTAGAGTCCTCCAGCTGTCACTCGATCACAGCAGCTGCCAATACGGCCGTCGATACACACTGAGTCTGTATGTCCAAACACTTAAGCGTGGATCGATGCGTCGATGCATTTCCCATAAAGCTTGGTCATTTATCAAGCTGCCGACAGCTCAAACAATAAAGCTGCCAAATAGATATGTAGGTTCACGCCCACTAGATGCAAACACGCACGCACACACACGCAGGCATAGCACACACACGCAGGCATAGCACACAAAAACACACTCACACACACACGCACGCACACACACACACGCAGGCATAGCACACACAAACACATACACACACACACACACACACACACACACTCACAGAGGCAGTGATGGGGCTGTGTTTCCTCTGTGCAGGTAACTCTATAAGCTGGATGGGGAGCCCCGGCTCCCTGCCGGCAGACATCACCCCCCCCCCTGCTCCCAGGCCCTCCCCGCTGGTTCAGGAGAATGAGCTGCTGAGCAACAACCACCTGCCTGAACATAACAACATCGTGAGTACACGCTCATCGCTTCCACACTTTAAATTACCTTTCAGACTTTTATCCCCCGGCCTTTTCTATTATCTTTGCTTTGGGCTCATCTTGTCACTGTCACACAGTGTGCTGTTTATTTATTGTGTTGGTTTTATCTCCATCGCTGGCGCTTTTTGTCTGTTTCAATATTTTGCCGTTACTTTGGGTTTGTGACAACAAGATGAAGTTTACAGATATTCTTTGTTTGCCAACGTCTTTCAAATTTTAAAATGTGTCGATTAAATGTAATACCAATAATCTACCACGTGTCCTCTGTCCCACAATTATACCTTTGATATTTAGATTAATATATATGTAGTATTAATTTATATTTATAATCTTTACTTGGGCATCTGCAGCATGCGAGAGACTTTACATTGGGGTGACCTCATTGGTTTGAAAATTGATTTGCTCGGCTCGAGGGGAGTTTTTTTTAAATATAAAAGAAAATAGAACTACAAAAGCCGTGTAGAAAAACTGGGAATGTTATGAGGGAAGTTGCAAGTTTGTAAGAGTGAAATGTATTTATTTTCAATGATGAGTTGAGTAATAGTTTTGATTGATCAGGCTGTCATTGCAACACGTTCTCACACCCATCTCGTAAAATATGGACGCTTGTTCAGGTGCCTTTGTCGCTAAAAGTCTCCTTTAGCGCTTTAAGTAAATGTGCATGGTCAGGACAATTGTCGTCCCTTTTGACGCAGTTATGTTAAGGAAAAGGTTGTGGGTGGGCTTACGGTTCCGTCACACGTGGGAAGAACGGGACGGTTGGGTTTAGGAAAGGGTCGTGGGTGGGCGTACGGTTCTGTGACACGCAGGAGGAAAGAAAAAAAGCAACTATAGCAAGCGTGACAAGCGGGATGCGATCCCTGCTCTCCTGGGTGAAAGTCCTGTGTTTGACCCATCCCCACCCCAAACAACATCCTTACGTGGAAATTCGCCCTTACATACTACTCACTAAATCCTATCTAACTGCTGCTCTCCCCGGTGCGTTGCACAAACACGCTGAAAGACGCCTTTTTCGTTGCATCAGACGCTGACAGCCACTGTCCAAACGTCCTTATTTTACAAGTTCGGAATGAGAACGGGTTGGTCATTGACATCCTCATGAGGCGATCAAACCTCTCATCAGTGGTAGAAGAACACAATAGTGAGTCAGCAGATGCGCACAAGTTATCAGAGCACTTTGGCAAGCCTTTGAAAGATTCTCCAGAGGGTTCCATCCAACAGGAGCAGTGTTTTCAGGCCCAGATGATGGGAGCCTCATGAATCCAATTTAAGTTATTCACAACTAAAAACAGCGGTAACCTGGGCAATGCCTGATATAGAAATATAACAATGATTTGCCATGTTCACAATCTTTCAACAACAGCTGAGAGAAGACCAAGCTGGTCATCCAAACACACAGTTCAAATGAAAACTGGAGCCTCACTGATATTTACTTGAAACACATTTTACGTCTTACAATCAGGACCCAAATCAGCTGTGGAGACCTGGTAAAAGACTGAGCATTTTAGTTTCATAGCGCTTAAATGTCATTAATGACATGACATTTCATACATCCCAACTGTTTCCGTCAACATACACTACCGGTCAAAAGTTTGGGGTCACTTAGAAATTTCCATTCCATTCCATTACAGACAGAATACCAGCTGAGATCAGTTGCATTGTTTTTTTAACCAGGGCAGCAGTTGTCAGACTACATTATGTGCTTACATAATTGCAAAAGGGTTCTCGACTGTTGTAGAAAGAAGTGGCTGATCTTTAATGCAATATCTACATTGCCCATTATCAGCAACCATTCATCCAGTGTTCCAAAGGAACATTCTGTTTACTAATCTGATATCATTTTAAAAGGCTAACTGAGAAAACATTGGAGAACCCTTTTGCAATTATGTAAGCACATAATATAATCTGAAAACTGCTGCCCTGGTTAAAAAAACAATGCAACTGATCCCAGCTGGTCTATAATGGAGTGGAATGTAAAGTTCTAAGTGACCCCAAACTTTTGACCAGTAGTGTATATAACTGTTTAGTGTCAACATTCAGAAAGGAGCATATACTGCATCCAACAACTGAGTAAAAGCAAAGACAACATTGGACAATACAATAGGCATGATTATGTTCAATGAAGCACACAAAGTGACTGCAGAACTCCCACAACAACAGGAATTATTTAGATATTTGCATGTCATTCAATGCATTGCTTAATTTTTCTCTGAAGTTTAAACACATGACTAATGCTAATTAGACCTCTGCTCTCTGTCCATGGTGCTGAAAAAACAGATCACTGCTCTCTTTAAGTTCTGCGTGACACCCAAACAACAGGCGTCGTGAATGTGAAAGAGAGCTACATGTCTGTTCAAACAGTTAGTAGTAATAGCATAGTAGGTCCTTGACGTTATGTCACATTGGCATACCTGGGCTTTTGCTGAAACAACAGTGCTGGCTTTACCGCCCCAACACGAGGACCCAGCGGCCACAGCTGTTTGTTCTGCAGCATTGTAGGCCTGCCTCATTTTCTCGTTTTCATTTATTTATCCTGCACATCATTTCATTGATTAAGTTTGCTTACTGGCCGTTTACTGTTACTATGACAACAGGTGATGCTAGCTTCAATAGCTTAGCTCAGAACCTTATGAACAATACAGTTGTAACTGTTAGTGATGGTCAAATGAAGCTTCGCGAACCAATGTCTTTATTTTCTCAGCTCATTAGATGGCGCTCTCTGTTCAAAGAAAAAGGTTAAAGGAATGGCAATTCAGTGTGTTTTCAACCCTTTGTTGAACAGAGAGCGCCATCTAGTGAGCTCAGAAAATAAAGACAGTGGTTCGCGAAGCTTCATTTGACCATCACTAGTAACACAGTGCAATGTGAATGGAAAACCACTGCCAACAGCTCCACTACTAGAGATCTTAACCGTTGTGTACATGTCAGATACAAAAAATGAAGACAAAATAAAAGCTTAAATTCAAATAGCTCACCTTACTGTACTGTGTCAACAGTTAACTTCATTTAATATTGTATGAGAAGTTTTCTTTTGCAGGGTGCAAATGTTTCTCCAAACAAGTTCCTTCCTGAGACTATTTAGCAGAGACACCGTCGCTGCGTCCGGAGCTTAGCGCTGCCCAAGACGATTGTGATTGGTTTCAAGAAATGCAATATCCCAGAATGTATCTGTGGAGTAGCCAGACCTTCCTCCGCAACGACGTGGAGATAGATCTGGCAGTGTGCCACTATAGTCGGGGGAAATTGTACCATTGTTGAGTAGAGTACAGAGGGGGGAATGAATTTGCATGCACAGCTTCGCAGTCTGAAAACCTCTAGACGTTGTTTTTTTACACATCATTTTCAGATTGAGCCAGTTTAGTTTTGAAAACGTATCAATCTTGATCAGTCAATAAAACTTTATTTCTATAGCACATTTAGTACAAGTTAATGTAACACAATGTGCTTCGTACGAAAGCGACATAAAACTAAAATATATCTAAAATATATACAAAACATGTATAGAACCCGCACGCACGCATGCACGCACACACACACAAACCAAGGATTAACATTGAACAGCGACAAACTCAGTTATTCATAGACTTCTGTAAGAAGCAGGTTTTTTTAAGATTATTTTTTGGGGCTTTTCCCTTTATTCGATAGTGACAGTGGATAGACAGGAAAGGGAGAGAGAAAGAGAGGGGATGACACGCAGCAAAGGGCCACAGGTCGGACTCGAACCCGGGCTGTTGCAAAGGACTCAGCCGACATGGGGCGCACACTCTTGCTGGGTGAGCTAGAGGTCGCCCCAGAAGCAGGGTTTTTAGCCTGTTTTTAAAAGTGTTCAGTGTGGAAGCCTCTCTCAGTTCCACTGGCAGGGTGTTCCATATCATTGGGGCATAGACACAGAAAGCAGCCTCTCTCAAACAAGTGATCCTTTAATTCATAATCTAGAGAAGTGTTCCTGCTATTTGGTTCCTAGCAGGGGAGTGGCGAGGAGATCAGGGTCAGACCTTCAACCAAACAAATGTTCCAACAGTCCTGACCAGCCAATCAGACTCCACACAGCCTGTGGCACGCAGACCAGTCCTGGCCCTGCAGTGTTCTGATTTCCGTCCTGTTGGACCGTGTCTGGCAGCTCCGTAATGTGCAGACTGCAGACACGCAGACATGCTGAAATCTGCTGTCAACACATATGTTCTGAGAGCTGCATAGCTCCTGGCTGCCCTTGTCCAACACTGACCATTAAGTGTGGTCCAATCCAATTGCCGTCCTGGCTACTGTAATCCTGGCCAGACCACAATCTGCCGTGGCTGTGGCTCCCTCGCTCCCAGCATGCCTCGCTGCCAGAGATAATCTGGGCCGCCAGACAAGAGGGGATTCCAACTCTCTCTCCTCCTCAGTTGTCCTCCGCTCTCTCTCTCTCTCTCTCTCCCTCTCTCTCTCTGTGTCCATCTGTGTCTCTCTCCCAGTGAGCGGATTAGATGAGGTGTTGGTTGGAAGCACTGCATCAGTCAGGCTTCATTAGTAGGAATTTATTCATGCCCGTATGTCTCCCCCCCCCCCCTTCTCTTCCTTCCCCAAATCCCCCACTTCCCTTCCTCTGTCCTTTCCTTAGTTTCTCCATCCTACCTTTTTTTTTATTTGACTCATTCATTACTTTCTTTCTGTTCTTGTTTCATTCAGTCTTGCATTCTTGAGCCTCAACTGCCCCCAAATCTTCTCAACTGTTGTCTTGTCTCTCCGAGGAGCTTTGGCTTGTTTATCTCGAGTCAATTTCCCAGAATTTGGAAGTTTTCATTTCACAATGCTGAGTACCGCGCAGGCCGCAAAACAAAAGTCACATTCAGAAATACATATGACTGCTCTTAGTTTCCCATGTTAGATTTTAACAAGGAATGCAGTCAAACATGTAGCGTGGTGGGATTTTATTGTGATTGTGAATACCAGTAGTTTGTTTATTTTCCCATTTGGAGACATTTGTTTTCGTTTTACTGCAAGTGTGCTTTCCAGTCAGTGAGAGAACACATTCAAATTATATCATTTAGAGTGTAAAAAATTAACAATGGCCTTTTTGGTTAAGTTACAGTAATTATTTGAGATGTGAAGACAATCTCTGATCCAGTCACATTTACATTGCAGTAAATGCAGCAAATTGCATGCATGTTATTTTCATTAACATGCATATACAGATAGACAGATAGATAGATAGATGGATAGATGGATAGATGGATAGATAGATAGATAGATAGATAGATAGATAGATAGATAGATAGATAGATAGATAGTCTGTATTGTCCACTGGGGAAATTAGTATTCACAGATCAGTATCTACTGATCGCATATTAATACCTACAACGAAATACAGTAGTAACAGCTCTATGTATTCTTATTAGAGCAACTGAACATGACAACTCCCAACACATTAGCAATATTCAACGTACTGGAACAACACTGTATATAATAAGTATAGTATGTTTAAGATCCCTGGACAAGTGCTTTTCCTTAAAATACCCCAAGCCTGTCTTCTTCATTCCAATTATCTTCAAAGAAATATTAACAATGTGCTTCAGGCTTGTTCTGCCCCCCACCAATGTGTTCTAAAAGTAGCAGATCAAAGGAAAGGGCACACGACTCTCAGCACAGGATAGTCACTCAGAATAAGTGCAGAAAAGTTTAAGCTTTTGAAAGAAGGTGCTCTTAATTTTAACATCCCAATTTAAATGATTGTCAAACACTGCACACCATACATATTAGAATGGGTTTCAATACTAATGAAAAAGTTATTTTCACATCACTTTACAAAAGTGAGAAGAGCCAACCCAGAATGGGTTTGTGTGCCCTGAAGGGGAACAAGACAACAGCCGTGTTTACAGCGACTGCAACTGTCAGACTAGATGATGAAAAGTTCAAAATAAGTCAAAAAATGTCAGTCACAAAATGGCAACAACATGAAATGAGCAGGTATCGGAGGCAGTATTTCAACCAAATGACAGAGTGCCGTATTGTTATCGGTAGAAGAACAATCTGCACACAATAACCCAGCACGGGCCTTGGGCTCCTCCAGATGTTGGTGCATATCATTGAACGTGAACATCTGGGCGTCCTCAACATTCATCAGCCATAACACTGCAGTGAATCATATTCATCAACAGCTTTGAAGTTTTAAATGACGACTTCAAAGGGCTTACACATGGACACACATGATACGTTTGACATCATGTTTAATAGCAAAACAGACATTTTAATGTGCATACTTTTAGGAAAATACATGATCACACACTGACATGTAATAAAATACATAACATCTTTGGGTATATCCACTATTTCACTGGAAAACAACAGCGAAGTGGTCTCAGTCTCAGCCAGAAAATCGCTAAATTGGAACAAAGAATATCCATCCTTTATTGGGTTAAGCTCCCCAAATCCCTGGTTACATTTGGCCCTGCTAATGCTATCACAGCTGAAGGGAAACTTAACTCTACCGTGCCTTGCTCAGACAACCTGTCCCCCCTTCAGCATCTGTATGGAACACAGAGATGGGGACTTGAGTCTGAGACTCGGACTCGAGTCGCACTTAAGTCACACAAACAGCTGACTTCAGACTTGACTCGGACTCGACCCAAAAGACTTCAGACTTGACTCGGACTCGAGCTTCGAGACTCATCAACAACCTATTTTCATGCAATTATTGCTTTTTTAATCTAAATTGATTTATGTATTTCTATTTTCTTTTATTGGCGCATATACGTTGGGGAAACGCATGACGAGCTGCGTGTCCCTTGGCCTTTGCCATAATGTGCAATGTACGCATGCGCTATGCGGCGCGCGCACACATCAAAAAATGCAGCGACGATGGCGACACCAAGTCCTCTTGCAGTTGTGCCTTTTGTCATTAGTTTTGCTTACAATAACTTCATAAACAGTGGCAGTAAGCGAACAGCTACATGCAAGGAGTGTGGCACCAAGATACATGACGCTGGATCAACAACATTGAACTTCATCAGACATCTCAAAAAGCACCCAGATAGGTCAGTCACTCACGCTAATGTGAAAGAGACGTTACATTTAGCATATATCGCCACAGGTAACAAGCTAACCATCGCAAAGTGTTGTGCTAATGCTGGGGACAGGTAAATTGTATTGTTATAGTTGTATCCATATGATGTGACAGACTTAGGTTAATATTTCACCAGTAGCAGAAGATTAGACTATACGATGTCCTAAGTTGGAGATCCAATGTAAGTTCTGGATGTAACAGAATTAAGCTTCACATCCACTCATGGCTGCAGTGCCCACATTTTATTTCAGAAAAAAAACATGATAGAAATGTTTAGTATTACTTAAGATCAAATGGTCTTCTTATTTCAGTTTAAGTGGCAATTGTTTAATTGAAATGTCTTCATTTTTTTCAAATTTATTTTCATTCCAATTTTTATTTTTCTTGTTGTTAAATAGCAATACGGAAAGTATCAGTTCTCACATGTTTTTCACCATGGTTGGTGTATTAACTTTCAATACAGATGTTTTTCTCAAACTTTGAACACTGAAAAATGTAATGCATGATGAGGTTGGGCTTTACAGCCAGTTAGTAACACAGATAAACATGCATTTTTTGTTCCAGATACCAAAATGTTGAAAAATACAGTTATGAAATTGAAACAGAGTCCTTAATTTGTGTTTCTTCAGATTGCATTGCAGTAGACCCCATAAAGTTATCCTACAACTGATTTTGATACTGTACTGTATGGATGGTAGCTACAGGACATGCTTTGAATTCATAAGAGTTAACAATACAGTGTTAGGGACAGATCAGACTTGAGACTTGACTTGGACTTGACTTGGACTCATGGCAAAAGACTTGAGACTTGACTTGAACTTCCCCTCAAAGACTTGAGACTTGAACTTCCCCTCAAAGACTTGAGACTTGACTTGGACTCAAGCTCAAAGACTTGAGACTTGACTTGGACTTCCAAAAAATGACTTGTGAACATCTCTGATGGAACACACCAGGCAGAGCAGCAGCTCGACAATGGCGCTGTAAGATGACGTAGTATTAAGAGAGACAACGGTAGAGAGTAGTATGAAAGACCGAAAATCCTCGTAAGGAGGTAGGTTGGGGGGGTGGATGAGTCAAACAACAAGGACTTTCACCCAGTAGACCGGGGTTCATGTCCTGTTCTTGTCCCGCGTTAGCCTGACGTCGTCATACTCAGATTCTAGTCAGAATATGATTCTGATACTGCTCCATTGGGCTGTGATTATGGGGTGTGTTTCAAACGAACCAGGAAAGAAAATGCATCTGCACTCAATTGATAGACCTACAACCAATCAGAGCAATGGAGATGGACGTCATAAAAGCTGAACGTCAAAGGCAGGCGTCGACAGAGCAAAGGCAGAGGCGGGAGTTTCTGTGTCGTGCGGACGGGCGTGGCAATGTGTATACATACGTGATTGCGGTTCTCTGTTCCTCTTTTAAAATGAATGCACTGTCAATATCTTCTATAACAGACGCGATGGCAGCCATCTTTGTTGTAAACAAATTCAACCCAAGCGCTCTTTGGTGACGTGGTTGATTACGTTACTGTCGATCATCTGTCCATCATTGTATAAAGCCCGCCCTGACAATTTGATTGGTCCGAACAGCTCTGGCTCGAGCATAGTTGCTCCACAACGGATCAAGTCCAGACCGAACTTCCCGACCTCAAATGTTGTGGGCGGGGCTAAGTTTGGCTGGCATCCAGGCTAGTCCCGCGTGTCACTGAAACGTACATTTTGTAACCATCTTTTCCTAAAACTAACTGTAACATTCTTGTGCCGTATGTCAGTTAAACCTCTGTCCCGACCTGGAGCACCAAAAAGTGAGACCAGGTGCTAGACCGAAGGCTCCCGTTAGCTCGTGGGCCACCGTCCGTAAGAGCAAACCTTTGTCAAAAGTCCTTTGTTTTAATGTAAGATATCTTTCATAATGATAAAATACTTCCCATACAAATTACAAATTACTAACTAAAAACAAAAAACAAATTGCATGTACATATCGTACTTATTGCTTCTTTTAGCATGACACTTTATTCTCTTCCTTTTAGTGGTTTTAATATTGAGTTAAGGCAATGTTGGGGGTCAAATCAACTTTGCTTAAGGCCCCAACAATACTTTGACTCGCCATAAAGAATGGCTTCACACCATGCACCATAAATCACTTTTAATAGTATAAAGTATTAGAGTTAAGAATGTAGGATGAATTGGTCACGGTGTCTCCGAGAGGTTCATTTACACCACCTACATTTAATTCAATTGGTTTCTCCTTTTAGTTTTTAATAAAAGTTAATTTTAAATTCAGATTAATAAATACAAATTCAGTTTGGTCAAATTCAGCCTCAAACCCTAATTTCAAATTCTAAAATACAAAAGAATTACCAATTTCTTTTTTTTACTTTTTTATTAGCATGAAACATTTCTCATGCAAGTTCAATTTTCAAAATGATGTAATACAAATTTTAAATTACCAAATTTGATTTAAGTGTCTGGCACAAATATCTGCCCAAAGAATTCAATCTTGTTTTTCACTATTTACCATCTGAGAGTTTGGGTCAACACTTCAGTACCGCTGTTAGACACTTGTATCAAGGGATGTCCCGATCAGATCGGGAAGTATCGGATCGGAGCCGATATTGGCACATCTAACCGATCGGGGATCAACAGTCAACCCGATCACCTTACTTTGATAAGTTACGTCTTTCAATTCTGAAACATTCTAAGTAGATGTTGATTTTATGTGAGTTTTACAAAAAATGCTAGCTGCACTAAGTGCAGTGTATTAAGGTGAAGACATCTTTTAGTTAGTTTTTGGAAACAAAAAAACAATGTGCTAATATCTAGACAAATACAAGTACGGGACTTGGTTTCGGCAGATATTTAATTTTTTTTTAAATCGGATTGGGTTTGGGGGACAAAAAAGGGACATCGGGAAATATATGTAACTGCTGTTTTGCTTTTTTAGCAGTTTTAATTGTGAAAAGGTGTAAATTGAGAAATGTTTTACTAACAGCGTCTTCTCCCTGTCAGCTGGTGGAGAATGAGGAAGAGGAGGAACTGACCCAGACAGAGGAGGAGGGGGATGAGGGGGGCCAGTTTGACGTCATCCCGCTGTATTCGGAGAGGGCCACCGTCTCCAACCTGGGCTCCCCGGGGACAGCCGGGGGTGCATCCATAACCGCCGGCCCTCCTAACGCCGTACTACTGCTCCTGCTTCTGTTGGCCTCGCTCAGCTGGGGCTAGAACCCAGGACGTAAAGAAGACACACACACACACACACACACACACACACACACACGTTCAAGTTCACGTATGATGGACCTGCCAACAATCCTGGACTGATCGCTGTAAAATCATAGGACACATAGGGAAGAAATGGACTTCACATTTTGTCAGTAGCATCCTCTTGATTCCTCACTTCTGTCCTTGCTTCCTTCCGTTCCTCTTTTGAAAATGGCACTTTGTACAGCATAATGTGATTGCAGCTGCAGCGGTATATTAACAAAAGGCCTAGTCGTGGTAGGTGTCATATGCAGCCATCCACCAACGAACATAACGTAGCAGCTCCTGTCATAGGCTCAGAACAATGTTCATTTGCGTGGCTTGCTCAGTTGTTAGCAGACAGACAAACAGGCCAAGGTGTGTTAGCAGGATGATATATTGGCTTGTCATATCATACACATATTAACTGCTGCGGCTGAGTAGAAAAAACAACAACTGCTCACATCAGCCTCCTAATCATCAGAAGTGAATATATATTTCTGACAGCAATGATATCTCCCAAAGAAACAAACTGGTGCCAAAATGTCTGCAATTGCTGACAATTCAACATAATAAAACACATAATATTAAACCCGACGCAAGTATTTAAAAAAGAGCTGCATAGCTTGCACAGTTAATGTGTGGTTTAACTTGATAGCAAAAGGCTACAATATGTACCATAGTAACAGTAGTACAGTGCAGTCAGACTTTGTTTTTTTAACTCAATGACTACATTTACATGCACATAATATTCTTTTTTTTGCCCTTATTCTAAAATGAAAATATTCCAACTAAGTTGTGACATGTCTAATGAAAGTGAATATGCCACAAATTTTTCCGTTCATATGCAGCTGTGGAAAATAGGATTTTTCAAAGTGTTCCAGCAGTGGAGGACTTTGAAACCAGCTTCTAGAAAAGGTCGGCTCATGTCCAAAAACCTGTTGATATCCAGGCCTTTGATAAAGTTTAAAAGTAGCTGTGTTTCTCCTTCTTTTTTTTTGGCCGTGCATCTCTACCGCAGCCCTGACAACTGTTGGCTGATTGGTTTGTGTATAGTAACCATAGCAACGCACAGATCTCACCATGAGCAGTAAACAGGCAAGAGGCCGTAAACTGTCATAAACTGCAGTAAAAACCCTGACTGAGACACAGATTCTGAATGCGCTGTATACATGTCCAAAGAATGCTTCTAAAACCTGAATAATACTGACAGATCTTAATCTTAATCAGAAAATGGCCTTATTCTGAATATCCAAACAGAATATGCTGTTTACATGACCTGAATCAAATTTGGAATATTGTCATATTCGGAATATTATATAGAAATATTAGTGTGGTTGTAAATGTACTCATTAATGGATGATGATTTGTCCCACTGGTTGCAACCAACCCGTCTCTGGGTCAACCTAACAATGACTGAAGGGAGAATGGGCATTGATATATGATGCATCAGTCTAACTTCATCACGGTGATGAATGGAGTGATGCTGCCATCCCTGTTCTACAGCCATAGCCAATGACAAATCACACACTCGTCTCTCATGGTTTAATGAACATCACGTGCCAAGTGGGTGATGTGTGTGTTTGTGCGCGCGTGCAGGGATCAGGCAGAGAGAATGCAGAGAAAATTGGGTAAAGCTTTTTGTTATAATTTGTGTTCCCAACAACGTCAGCATAGTCACACACACACACACACACACACACACACACACACACACACACACACACACACACACACACACACACACATTTGCACACATACTTCCTGCCATATATTGAGCGGATGCAGCTCTTTCTTGCTTTATTGCTCTATCCCCGTCCCTATCTCCCTCCCCGGTGACTCGGGCTCGGGACCCGAGCTGCCACAGGCAGCGATATGAATAAAGCCGTCATAATAAAAACAATACACCAGAAACAATATGAGCTCTTAAACGGCAGAACAAATCAAATAGCTCCCCAGCAGGCGAATAAACACGCACGCTACTTCTGACACCGACACAGAGACAAAATTAAGAGACTTAGATAAGGAGTGGGAGAGAGAGATGAATGGATGGCAAATTAGGTAAAAGAATAAGGCCAAGTCCCCGTGTGGTCTTTGTGCATTTGATGTTTTACTTGTTTTTATCACGGAGGCTGATAATCAGTCCCTGACAACATCTCTTTATCATCTGACAGGCTCCTTGGGGGAAATAGTGTGTGTGTTTGTGTTTGTGTGTGTGTGTGTGTGTGTGTTGGGTATCAGGCAGTGATAGAAATAGTGTGCTATAGCGAGAAGAGAAAAGACCCTGGAGCACAAACAGCAGAGAGAATCACCAGCTCCGATTCTCTGTGTCTTATAAATCTTTTGCTGACACTCATTTTTTTTCTTTCTCTTTCCTATTTCTTGGAATTTGGAAAATGAACTTTCATGTAGAGGGGCGCCTGTGATGGTGGAAGGCAAGAGACAGAGGAGGGAAACGATGAGAGAGAGAGAGAGAGAGAGAGAGAGAGAGAGAGAGAGAGAGAGAGAGAGAGAGAGAGAGAGAGAGATAATGGAAAAGAAAGTGTGATGAGTAGATAGGAGACAAAAAGAGGAAACAAACAGGAGGGAGAGGAAGAAAAAAGAAGCGAGGAAGCATGAAGGACGTCAAAGTAGGACATAAATATATAAGAAAGCCGCAAAGAGAAGATGACAAAAGAACAGGAAGAAGGAAAGGACAGAGACAGAAAAGGGGCCGAACCAAAGGATGAAAAAAGAAAAGAGAGGAAAGAGAGGGATGGAAAGAGGAAGGAAGGAAGGAGAGGAGAGGGAAAAGTAGAGGAGGGGCAGAAGAGAGGCAGAAACAAAAGAGAAATAAGAGAAAAGGAAGAATTCATGGAAGGAAACCAAAAGAAAGTGAGGGGAATGAAAGGATGAAAGAAGGAATGAATGAAGAGCAGAGAGAAGAGGAGGAAAATGAGAAACAGAAAAAAAGGAGAGGAAAAGGAGGTTTTCTTTGAAGCCACGGAGTAAACAAACTGCAGAAAGAGAGAGAGGTGACAGGTGTGCAGTGTACTATGACCTCTCTTTCTCTTTTGCTCTGTCACACACACACACACACACACACACACACACACACACACACACACACACACACACACCCACACACATATCTGACAAAGCGTCTGTGTCTCAGTGAAACAGAGATAGAGAGCGAGTGAAGACAACTTCTTTGAACATTTGTCAGTAAATACTGATGTTCTGTGAGGAGTTTTAACTAAGCAACAAACAGAAACCAGGCACTGCAGTTTAACACCAGACACTGATTACAATGAAAGGGTCATTCGTAGCAATGACATAGTCAAACATCTCTGTTTCTCACTCACTAAGCTTTACAGAAAGCGCTCCTGCACACAAGGTACACATCGAGCACCTTCAAATATCCGACCAAAGTCATTTGCTCTCTTATGAAATGGATAAATTGAAATTCTATATATATCGCTTGATGTTCAGACCAGAACTAACAGTGAGTGTATCTCATAACAAGTGTTGTGTGTGTATCATAAACACACATCAGTGTGTCTTTGCATTCACATGTTCCTTCCTCACCATGAACACACACTCTGTAGCCAGCCAGGCTGTTCTCATGAACCATTCCTGCATAGAGCTACCAAAAGTAATGCACTG